>CAUYUJ010005880.1:212723-225223 GCA_963575745.1 Prorocentrum cordatum
CAGACACGGCCGCACACTCATCAGACACTTACACACCACACGGTGACGCCACACAACACAGACACGGACACAGACGCAAGGCACGGCAGGCGTGGCACTTTCTCGACACCAGAGGGGGTGCGCAGGGGGTGGTCCCTGAGCGCGATCTCCATATGCTCCAGGCTCGCAGGGCACGGCAGGCGTGGCACTTTCTCGACACCATATGGGGGTGCGATGGGGGTGGGGGCGCTGTGCGTTGCAGGCTCGCAAGGCATGGCAGGCGTGGCATTACCATTACCTCGACGCCACAGGGGGTGCGCTGGGGGTGGGGGCGCTATGCGTTGCAGGCTCGCGGGGCATGGCAGGCGTGGCATTTCCAAAACGCCACAGGGGGTGCGCTGGGGGTGGGGGCGCTATGCGTTGCAGGCTCGCAAGGCATGGCAGCGTGGCGTTTCCTCGACGCCTCAGGGGGTGCGCTGGAGGTGGGGGCGCTATGCGTTGCAGGCTCGCAAGGCATGGCAGGCGTGGCATTTCCTCGACGCCACAGGGGGTGCGCTGGGGGTGGGGACGCCATGCGTTGCAGGCTCCCGCTATGCGTTGCATGCTCCCGCTATGCGTTGCATGCTCCCGCTAAGCGTTGCATGCCCCTACATTGGCAGGCTCGCAGGGCGTGGCATGTCCTCGACGCCACAGGGGGTGCGCTGGGGGTAGGGGCGCTATGCGTTGCAAGCTCCCAAGGCATTGCAAGCGTGGCATTTCCTCGACGCCAAAGGGGGTGCGCTGGGGGTGGGGGCGCCATCCGCCCTGGTCGTCCACGGCACAGCAGGCGTGGTACTTTCTTGAACACCTAGTATCATCCACGTATGTTGCACGTCCGCTATGCTAAGACAATTGTTAAACAAACGAAGCATGTGGGGTTCCTCGGCAGCGTAGCTGATTTTGCGTTGTGAGCACGTCTGGGGATGAACCCCGCCTTTGCACCTCTCGGCGTGGAGGGCGCCGCCCAGTGCGGTGGCGCGCGCGCGCGCGTTGGAGGCGCTGCGATGCGCACCGTGGGCAGCGCCATCCTCGGCGGCTCGGGGACCGCCCCCCCCCCCGCGCGCGCGCTCCCTGCGGCACCGGGCGGGTTCGGCGCGTCGGGGCCAGCGCGGCGGAGGCCAGGGGCGCCCGGTGTTCGGGTTAGTTCGGAGAGGACGATGAAGGATGAGGAGGAGGAGGAGGAGGAGGAGGTGGAGGAGGAGGAGGAGGAGGAGGATGAGGAGAATGGGAGGAGGAGGAGGTGGAGGAGGAGGAGGAGGAGGAGGGAGGTGGGAAGGAGGGGGAGGAAGAAAGAGGAGGTGTAGGAGGAGGAGGAGGAGGAGGAGGAGGAGGAGGAGGAGGAGGAGGAGGAGTAGGAAGAGGAGGAGGAGGAGGAGCATCAGAATTCAGAGGTCGACGGAGGAGGACGGGAGGAGGACGAGGACCTGTGCAAACCGAAGACGCATCGACGATGTTGCAATGACACTTCCCTCCGAGTTCCCTCTTTGCAGGTCCCTGCAATAGTTTGTTCTCATTTCGGAAAGCGGCCTATTCAATGCGAACCGTCATATAATCCTAAGTCGTGACACGCAACACCGTTCCTGGGACTTCAACGCCGCGGACCCAAGTAATTCATGCGTCCTGAAATCCTAAATCGCGCCAGAGCACCACCCCTGGGATTCTCAACGCCGCGAATCAACGTGACTGGCTTAGGGGAGAGCCACATTTTGAGAACGGCCCTCTCTACATCCGTGAAGCTAATGCAAGTCTCAAGCTTCAGGATCGTACAAGGGGAGGACGTCTCAGGCAAAGCGCCGGCCCACCCTACTGGCATGTCCAGGGGTGAACAGGGATGAGTTATGTATACGGAATGGACGGGGGAAGATGGTGAACGACAGGCAACAACAATACGCCAACATCGATCCCGGGCAGGCCTCCTGCACGCGGGATTGGGGAATGTGCTTTGCCTGAGCAGCATCGGTGCATGCGGGGAGACTGGGTGAACGATGAGGAGGAGGAGGTGGAGGAGGAGGAGGATGAGGAGGAGGAGGGGTGCGGAGGAGGAGGAGAAGGAGGAGGACAGGGAGAAGGAGGAGGAGCAGGAATAGGACAGGGAGAAGGAGGAGGAGGAGGAAGAGGAGGAGGAGGAGGAGGAGGAGGAGGAGGAGGAGAGGAGGGGGGAAGGACGTGGGAAGGATAAGACTGTGTTCGCATCTACCACCCCCCACGGGCCTAGGAAGGAGAAGGATGATGATGATGCTGATGGTGAAGATGATGATGAGGATGATGATGCTGATGCTGATGCTGTTGCTGATGCTGCTGCTGCTGCTGCTACTGCAGATGCTGCTGATGCTGCTGCTGATGATGAGGATGATGATGACGATGATGATGATGATGATGATGATGCTGATGCTGATGCTGATGCTGATGATGATGATGATGCTGATGATGATGATGATGATGATGAGGTGAGGAGGATGTGGATGCTGATACTGATGCTGATGTCGATGCTGATGATGCTGATGATGATGATGGTACTGATGATGATGATGCTGATGACGACAATGATGATGATGATGATGATACTGATGATGATGATAATGATGATGATGAGGTTGATGATTATGCTGATGATGATGATGATGCTGGTGTTGGTGGTGATGAGGATGCTGAAGCTGATGCTGATGCTGTTGCTGATGCTGTTGCTGATGCTGTTGCTGATGCTGTTGCTGATGCTGATGCTGATGCTGCTACTGCAGATGCTGCTGATGCTGATTATGCTGATGCTGCTGCTGATGATGAGGATGATGATGAGGATGGTGCTGCAGATGATGTTGATGATGCATATGATGATGATGATGATGATGATGATGATGATGATGATGATGCTGATGATTATGATTATGATTATGCTGATGATGACGATGATGATGATGATGAGGATGAGGAGGATGCGGATGATGCTGATGATGATGATGATGATGATAATGATGATGATGATGATGATGATGATGATGATGCTGATGCTGATGCTGATGCTGATGCTGAGCCTGATGATGGTACTGATGATGATGCTCATTATGATGATGATGCTGATCATGATCATGATGATGCTGATGATGCTGATGATGTTGTTGTTGATGATGATGGAGGTGATGATGATGATGATGATGATGATGATGATGATGATTATGATGATGATACTGGTGATGTTTGTGATTATAATAATGTGTATTCTGATGCTGATGAGGAGGATCACCATGTTGCTGATGATGGTGGTGGTGGTGATAATGACGAGGATGAGGAATAGGATGGTGAGGGTGATAGTGAGCACGATGATGATGAGGGTTGGCGCGGCGGTGGTGGTGGTGGTGATGACCATAATCAAAATCCGATTCATTATAAGGGTGATGATGTTGACTTGTCATGATAAAGAGGAGGAGGAGAAGGAGGAAGAGCAATATGATGACGATAATGATTTCGATGCTGACGATTCGGAAAATGACGATGATGATGACGAGGAGGAGGAAGCGCCGCTTTGAAATTTGAGCTTCGATCTCGGGTGGAATCTCCAGGCCGTGAGAGATGAGAAATGACGAATGGGAACTTGTTTTTCCAAGCGCACCGGCCTCTCCAGGACTACCGCGAAGCAGCAGGGCAGTCGCTGTGCTTGGGCCCATGGCGCTGTCAGCGCCACCGGAGCCACAGGAATGGTCTATCATAGACACAACCGTCCACCACCCCAACCAACTAACCAGGGCGGGCCAAACGCTCACACCACGAGGCGAATCTCACAACTACTTGTGAAAACGGTGCTCGCTGCACTACCCAAGCAGGCTGGATTTCGGGTACTCCCCCTAGAAATCGGAAGCCTACGTCACGAGATATGTCGAGGGACATAAAGTTCTTGAGAAGACCTGCGACACCCGTCTTTGCCCACACCCGATCAAAGGGGCACCTCACCCACAGTCTGCTTCCCTTTGGGATCCGCGGGGCCACCGCGTGGTGCTCACGGGAGGGGGGCGGGGCCCAAGCCTTGCAAAGTTGGATGACAGATGTTGAACACTGTACCGTTCGAGGCGGGCACAGAGCGCGCTTCCAGGCTGAGAGACCAGCTGGTCGAATGTCTGTGCAAACGAGCTAACTCAGCGAAGGGCCACGCACAGTGCACACTCCTCGGAGGCTCCGATGTGGTTGCCAATGGTACGCCTGGGGAGGACTTCTTCCATATGGGCTTGTAATCAAACCTCCCGCATCTGGCAAACATCGGCCCCTTGAAATGTGAATGTCTAGCAGGTCGATGCCTCTAGTTGACACGCCTTCTACTTTGCATGCGAAGCACGTTTGGGACCCATCTTGGCCCGCTCCAAGCCAACCAATGCACGTCCAGAAAGTCTCAATACACGTATCGATGAAAATCAAGATGTCATGTTTATGCATGGCATATTCGCGCATACCTTTTTTCTCAGAGCTATGTTTTGTTTCTCGGCTTTGCCATTCTCGACACGGTAGTAAAAACCAGATTCTGCAAGATCTCCAGAATGAGTCATGCCCATGCCCGAGCCGCGGGTGATTTTCCAGGCGCGGTCCAGAGCATCTCGGGTAGCTACGAACTGGTTGTCCAAGACAAACGACGATGCCCCCCCCCCCACAATTGTTTGGAGATGCTCTGGTACAATTCGTTTGGCTCCAGCAATCAATGTCGCAGCCTCGCCAGACATGAAACAATATGCCACGTCAATCCTCATAAGGGACGCGTTGTCTGGAAACTCCGTGTTGTTTAGCATCTCGATCAGATCTTCCGTGCTATTGAGTATACGCTGTTTCTTCCTAAGCTCTGAGCCCAGGTCTTCAGCCTTTTAATGCGTGTCATGTCTTTGTTGGGTGTGGAGTGCTCCGAATGTGATGTCTCCAGGGGGCTTGTGTGCCTTGAAGGTTTCCCCGAGAGAACAATCCAGCTTAGTCTCTCCACCCTCCAAGTTTTGCAATACAAGTTTTGCAATACAGATTTACCATTCACCTGGTCAACTATGGTGCCGATCTTGACAATCGACACACTCGTCTACAACGTGTCTCGAAATTATGTTGAAAGGTTCAACTTTTTCATATTGAGGGCTCGCCATAATATTGAAATGAGAGTGGATCAGCACGTCCTTGGCAACCAATGCGAAGCCTCCCTCCTGGTCTGTGAGGGCAGGAATCACGGAAGGTCACCAAGCTACCAAAATGCTAATCAAATGATTTCCGAAAAAGTTGGAATATCTTGATCTGCCCCTGGCGCCGTTGAGGGTGAACCTGAAGCGCCTGAAGATCTGGTATGTTATTGCATGTAGCATTGAATCCCATTCAGGCGGTAAATGGTGAGGGAACATTTTGACACTAGTGGTGGTTGGCCGAGCTCGGAAGGAATAAGACGAAATGTCATCGTTCAGTCGAACATGCAATCTCCACAAAATCTTTCGACGAATATGTGCAATCATCCTAGTTGCGTCTGCCAACGTCGATGAGATTATAGGTGAAAACCTATGCATGCGATGGGATCAGGAGAGGAGGAAAGTAACATGCCAAAAAATTTCGCCGAAGTCAGGATGCTTGCAGGATGCGGCCGGCGCATCGAAAACATAGAGTTGTTCCCGATGCCTGTCGTCCAGGAGCTAGTTCAGACCACCGTGTGGCATGCCCTCGACAAGCTTGAGAAACAAGTTGTTTGATTACCGTTCCTTCGACTTCCTTTCTGCTCTTTTCCTCCTCCAGGTCTTCGCCGCCGCCTTTCTTGCCGCCGCGAGGGCGTCCCAGAGTCGCGTTGTAGTAGTTTTCGTCTGTACCTTTGCCATTCTTCTCGTGCTTGCCTTTGCCTGTTCCTTTCGACTTGCCCTTGCCGCCCTTGAGAAACGACGCAAACGCCCGAAGACCTCAAACCCCCAATTCCGTCAAACTTCGCCATCCTGAGCCCCTGCCCCGAACAGCGACGGCGACGGCGACGACGACGGCGACGACGACGGCGACGACGGCACCAACGGCGCCGGCGTGCAGGACCCAGCTGGCGGGCGTGCCCGAGGCCTCGGCGCTGAAGTCCGCGCTGGACCCGCAGTCGCGCTTGGCGCCAGCGCCGCCGCGGGAGACCCGCGCGCGGCCCCGCGCGGGAAGGGGGGGGAGACGGTCAGAAGAGGGGGAGGCCACCGATGGATTCGCCTCAAAATCTTGGTCCGAACGCGCGCCAGGAGAGGTGCGGGGAGTAGCGGTGTGGGTACCTTTTGGCTTCGGCAGGGGAGAGGGTTGCGCGGGGTCGGCTGGGGGTCTGAGGTGGTTCAGCACTGGTTCCAGCCAGCAGGACAGGCGGGCAGATTCGAGGTTCTCGGTTCCGGGATGTTTTTGGCTCTTTTAGGCCTCGAGGGTTGTTTCCGGGCATCGGGGCAGTCAACAACGGACTCGTGGTGAAAAGCTGCACCAGGTGGACCCCGGGAGGGGTCTGGTGACCGATTCTGAGCGCAGCTGCCCTTGCAGTCGGACCGAGGTATAAGATCGTGGTCGGTTCGGGGAGGATGCCATACTGTTCTTCGTGCCTGTTGGATGTTCATGTGCATTCGTGGGGAGGGCACCCTTGGCTGTTCTGTGCGTTTGGGCCTGCGGAGGATCTCGCGTTCTTGAAGGATGTTTTTTCTGTCGTAGGTCCGACCGCATCCCCCTTTCTGTCACAGACACACACAAACGCAGGTTCCCAGGAACATATGGGAAGTGGGGGGGAGAAGAAAACCCAGAAAGTATGGACAAATATAAGAACATCTGCGATTTGTGTCTTTTCCTTTACATTCCTGACAGATTTTCTCGGGCCCCTTTCGGTTCAGACAGGCTCAAACGGTCGCCTCGCTTCGCTCTGTTCCGCTCCCCCTTGGTCTGTGACCTCCCATTGGCAACCCAGGGGCGGCCAAGAAGGGGGTTGAGGACTGGGGGGGGGGGGATACCATGGCGGGGGGCATGATATCTACCCAGATTTCTTGCCGCCATCTCTTTCGGCGGCGAGCGAGGGGGGGAAATGAGAAGGAGAAGGCTCCCTCAGAAGGCGGCGGGACTTCTCAGAAGCCCTCGCGCCTCCCGAGAAGCTTTTCGCCTGCCTTCGGGGAAGGCTCGGACAGATTCTCCGAAGGCAGGGGGTCTTCCAAACCTTCGGAGAAGGCCTTCCCCTTTGAACTTCCCCCCCCTCCTTCGCTCGCCGCCGATTCCCGTTTCAATACGTCCCTGCCCCCCCCCCCCCCAGGGCCGCGCACGTGCCTTCCGGCCATGACTTGCGCCCCCCCCCCCCCCCCCCCCCTTCTTGGACGCCCCACCCTTTGAAAGCCCCCGATGGGCGTGTTGCAGCCCCTAGCCTTAAGTCGGGCGTGTCCCCCGACAGGTGTATTTTTGGACGAAGAATAACAAATAGTCAAACCATACCCCAAACTGGTAAAACAAAACATACTAAAAACGTCCCCTTTATTTTTTTGTGTGACTATTTTTGAATATTCCTCCTGTAGAGGGACATGCCCGACTTAACCCGAGCCCGAAGGACACCGTGAATTCGTGGCCCTGAAGCTCGCGGCGTTTAGGGACTTCCTTGACCGCATCCCTGACCAGAGCTTGACCCAAACGCTGTCCTGCTGGACTTCGGCCGTGATCAGTTTTTCGTTCTGGGAGGGAGGCGCAGGAAAACATGCAGGGCAAACCGAGACGCAACACGACCACAACTTTTTTCAATTTTCGCGGCCGCAGGCGAGCGCGCCAGCAGCGTCAGAGATCGGGCGGACTACGCGCGAACCTAATTGCCTAGCGCCCGAAAGCGACCACAACACGAAACAAAAAAAACGTGTAGATCCAGCCCTGTCCCCGACCATCCGAGGCGTTCCAGATCCGGCCTCGCGCTCGAGGGTCGAAGGAGTTTTTTGTCACTCCGCTGCCCTGGCGGCGGGTGGGCGGCGGCGGGGCGGCGGAGGCAGCGCGGAAGGCACCCTCCGCCGGCGAAGGCTGGCGGAAGGCGGGCTGCGTCGGGAGCCCCGAGTCTGCACGAACGAGATTTGCACGGAAAGATTGGGTACGATGCCCAACAGCGGTCCCTGTTCATTTTGAACAGGGCTCGCTGTCCGCGCCGCCGCGGCCTGTGTCTATTTGAAACAGGAGGCCGCCTGCCCAACAGCGGCCGCTGCTGGTTTGGGACAACATTTGTTGTTGGGCATTGTACCCATTCTTTCCGTACCCATTTCGGGCGTTCAAGCTGAGGCGGGGGTCAGCCAGAGCGCCCGATCTTGCAGGATGCTGCAGGGCCAGGGTCGCATCGACCCGGGTTTTGGGTGCACGGTCCTGCAGGGTCTCGCAGGATCGTCCGCACGGACCGGGGCCTGGGCGCAGGATCCTGCAGGAGCTGGGCAGGATTCCTCGGAGGCCTGGCGGACCCAGGTCTGGATGGACCCGAGTCCGAAGATCCCCGATCAGGCGGAAGCCTGCGGATGGGCCTCCCCTGCCCCTGCACGCAGGGCGCCAGGGCGGTTGCGGGGACGTCTCCAGCAATCCAGTTTGCCCCGCCTCCCTTTCGTTTTCTATAGGCGCACCACAGCGCTGGGGAAAACCATTTTTTAAATTGTCTCCCCAAAATAATTTGTTTAACAGTTTCTAGACATTAGGAGCTTGTTTTTTATTGTTCGGACCCGTAACGCCCGTTACGGGGGGGGTTCCCCCCCCCCGTAACGGTAACGAGCGTGCGGGGACGGGGGTGCGGACCCCCCCTCCGTCCAGGCAGGCATGCTGTGACGCTCACATGTGTGCTCAGGTTCGAGGTTCGAGGTTCGAGGTTCGAACCTCGGCGCAAACTCAAAATGGGTCCACGGGGCCCGACTGGGGCTCAGACGTACCAGTTTCCCGAGCCGCGTCCAGCCGCGGCGACGACGAAGGCCTTCGAGGGCCAGGATGCCTCGATCCTCGAGGTTCGAGGTTCGCATCCCTCGGCGCGAACCTTTCAACGGGTTCCGGCCTGGCCCCTCCACCTCCTTTGCCTTGCTTCTGCACTCCCTCCAGTGCTCGTGCACTCCACCTCCTCTCACCTCCTGGGGGGAGGGGGGAGCGAGGCAGAAGGAGGAGGAGGAGGAGGAGGATGAGGAGGACGAGGAGGACGAGGAGGGTTGGAACAGGATCGGAGGAGGAGGTGATGGGGGATCGGAGGAGGGGCATGAGGAGGAGGAGGGGGCAGAAGAGGAGGAGGAGGAGGAGGAGGAGGAGGAGGAGGATGGAGGATCGGAGGGGGATCGGAGGAGGAGGGGGATCATCTTCCTCTGGTCCCTCCGAGCGTCCTCCTCAGATCATCCTTCTCCGATCCTCCTTTCACCTACCCTCCACTTCCTCTTCTCTACCTGTTTGCTTCATGGGCGACCTCCAGTGGACATCTTTCGGCGGCGAACCCAGGGGGGAGTGAGAGGGGCAGGCCTTCTCAGAAGGCGGCGGGACTTCTCAGAAGCCCTCTGGCCTTCAGAGAAGCCCTCCGTGTCTTCGGGGGAGGCTTGGACATCTTCTCAGAAGGCCGGAGGCCTTCTGAGCCTTCTCAGAAGGCCCGCCCCCTGTCATTTCCCCCCTCAGCTCGCCGCCAAATCTTGCGGGCAGTGCCAACGGGCACTGCGCTTTAGCACTTGATCGGCGGTGTGGCGCGCCACAGGTGCCACAGAATGGTCGTCGTCATCCCTGCCGCGTCCGTTGTCATTATCCTGCGGGCTGCACCCGGAGTCCCGACGCCCGCCTGCCAGCACGACGTTTCCCCGAACAGTGCGCGCACCAGGAGTTCCGTTGAAACGCAGCGCCACAAAGTGACCCCGCCTTTGGCGCAACCTGTGGCGCAACCGTCGACGCATCCTATGGCACGCCCTGAGGGCGCAACCTAAGGCGCAACGTAAGGCGCGATTTGTGGGGCGCCCTGGGTGCGCAACCTATGGCGCAAGCTATGGCACGCCCTGGGGGCGCATCCTGTGGCGCAGCTTACGGCTCAACCTATGGCGCAGGTAATTGTACGCAAGCACAACGTGTGGTGTAACGCATCGGGCAAGCCATGGCGCAACCAGCCGGTGCACTCTCACAATATCATTATGACTACTACCACTGTCCTCCCTCCATTCTCTTTGTGCTGGTGCAAGGGGCTGGACCGGGCGAGACCTGCGCGCGGATGTGGCTGCATGTCCTTCCAGCGCTCGGCCCTCCTACCTCGCGCGGCTGGTCACGCCAGCCCCCCGCGTGTGTATCCAGCAAGTGGGCCCCAAGCGCCCTGCTGAAGCTTTCGGCAACTGGCTGCGGACACGGCGGCGGCGGCGGCGGCGACGACGGCGGTGACGGCGGCGGGTTACCTTCACCGCCGCCGCCGCCGCTTGCCGCCGTCGGCGTCGTCGCCGTCGCCGCCGCCGTCGTCGTCGTCGTCGTCGTGGTCGCCATCGCCGCCGCCTGTGTCGCCGCCGCCGCCGCCGTCGCCCCCCCAGTCGCCGTCGCAACTGACGGCGACGACGATGACGCACCCGCGTGCACGCTCCAGCCGTCGACCCATGTCTCATGGGCCTTGTGCCTGTGCAGGGAGCTCCTGCTTCCTGTATTCCCTAGGCTGCCGCCGCCCCGCGCGCCCCCACGGTGCGTGGTTTACACTCCGCACAAAAAAAACCGTTCACAAGCTTTGTGGTGCACACATGCCATGTGGTATACACAGGCGCCACGGTTCACACTCCCATGATGTACACAGTCGCAATGGAGAACACAGGCGCTGTGGGCTCAACAGGTCCGAGCGCTTTTTTAACCAGAAAACTAAGATCCACAAGCAGCTCACATAATGAAAGGGCCACGGTTGGGCCCCGAGCGATCTTCTGGACTTTCGCTCCGCCGGTACCTTACAGGTGTACACAGTCATTGTGGTGTACGCTGGCATTCTGGTGCAAACACGGGCCGTTGAAACAGCAGCTGTGGTGCACGCGAGCGCCGTGGTGTGCACCAACAGTGAAATGTACAAGGGCGCTGTGGTGCACCCGCCTACCATGATGTGCTCAGTCGCCGTGGTGCACACACATACCATTTCTGCCGCAGTTGTGGTGTACAAAGGCATCGCGGTGTACAGAGCCTGTGTAGTGTGCACAGGCACGGTCGGCTTCGACGACGACGACAGCGGCGACGACGACGACGAAGACGACGAAGCCTACCGTGCCGACAGATGTGCTGGTCATAAGTACAAGGGCCCGTGCGAAGGCCCCGCCGCGCGTTACCGTTACCCCCAACTTGGGGCTGGACACCCCCCGTAACGGGCGTTACCCCCACCAATAAAAAAAAACAAGCTATAGTGCTACTCCTACAGGAGGGGGGAGGGTGCGCGGGAGCGGGGCCAGGGCGACAGCTGCCTCGTCGCCTTCGCGCCAACCCTCCCTCGGGGCGCCTGCCGACGGCGGGTCGCGCCGTGCCCTTTTGCCGGTCGTTTCGGAAGCCCCCGCGCAGCGGAATTCCTGGTGCCTGTCAGAAGGCGAAAGTCACCCCCACCCCCAATCCCGACTCCCATCCCCGAGCCGGCGATTCACGGGGTCGGGACTGGGGGTGGGGGTGGGTTTTCTCCGTTCTCGGGCCCCAAAAAGCCACCCCCACCCCCCAGTCCCGACCCCCTGGGTTGCGGGTTCCAGGATGGGGTCGGGACTGGGGGTGGGGGTGGTTCGCCTTCCCAGCTTGGGAGCACTGAGTCGAAGGGGGAGGCCGGGGGAAGCCGGCGGAAGGAGGAGGTGTGATGGGCCAATGTTCCACCACCGCTACCATAGGACCACTACCATAGGTAGGAGAGGGAGGAGGAGGAGGAGGAGGAGGAGGAGGAGGAGGAGGAGGAGGAGGAGGACGAGGAGGAGGAGGAGGAGGAGGAGGAGGAGGAGGAGGAGGAGGAGGACCTTCTCATCCTCCCTTCTCTCCCGTCCTACATATGGTAGTGGTGGTGGAGAGTGGGCTCATCAAGTTGCCCTCCAAGAGATGATAGCAGTTTTGGGTTTAGGTCTTCCAGAGCCCGCCGTATGCCTGGGCTTCCTTCCCAGATGGGCTCGGAGCAGATGGGGTCGACGGATAGCCGCGCATCGCCGATGCATCGGCGATGCGGCTCGACGTGGGGCCCAGTTTTCTCCACGCCGACGTCGCCGATGCATCGCCAGCGTCGCTGGTGCATCGCCAATGCATCGCCGATGCATCGGCCATGCATCGGCTTTGCATCGCCGATGCGGCGCGATCCCTCGACCCCGTCTACTCGGACCCTCTGGGAGGCCTCTACAGTAGTAAACTGTTGCCCTCCCAGAGGCCCCCATCGCGACGCCCACCCCCTTGGAGGTGCCTTCATTCTCCCTGCTCTGGCGTGCTTGCGCCATCTTTGCCTGCACCTTTACAGCCAGCCCGCATAGTAAGGACAGGCAACCTTCCAAAGGGCACCCCTGCATCCTTGCCTCCTCGGTCCATCCTCGACCACTCTCGTGGGCCGCGCCCAGCTCGAGAAGAGC
>CAUYUJ010005880.1:230223-268104 GCA_963575745.1 Prorocentrum cordatum
GAAGGGATGTGGAGTGGGTAAGGAGGAGGAGGAGGAGGAGGAGGAGGAGGATAACGAGGAAGAGGAGGAGGAGGAGGAGGAGGAGGAGGAGGAGGAGGAGGAGGAGGAGGAGGAGGACGGAGAGGAGGAGGAGGAGGAGGAGGAGGAGGAGGTTGAGGAAGGTTGGGGAGGAGGGAGTGAGGAGGGAGGGGGGATGGAGGAGGAGGGAGGAGGATGGGGAGGAGTGAGGGAGGGAGGGAGGAGGAGAGGGGCGGAGGAAGATGCGGAGGGAGGGGGGAGGGGTAGGAGGCTTGACGAGGCCGTCGAGCGCAGAGCTGGCCCGGAGGACGAATCTGGCTCTGGTGACTCCGTCGGGCACTGTGGGCAGTTGCTGCGAGGGCACCTGTGCAGAGCGGGGTGGTTCAGTCTCTCTCTCTCTCTCTCTCGGGGTGGGCGCCCTCGTTGGCTGTCTCTGTCGCCCCCTCTGTTTAATCAAGGAGTTCCTCCTCCTCTCCTCCTCCCTTCTCCTCCTCCTCCTCCTCCTCCTCCTCCTCCTCCTCCCTTTCCTCCTCCTCCTCCTCCTCCTCCTCCTCCTCCTCCTCCTCCTCCTCCTCCTCCTCCTCCTCCCTTCCTCCTCCTCCTCCTCCTTCCTCTCCTCCTCCTCCTTTTCTCCCTTCCTCCTCCTCTTCCTACTCCTCCTCCTACTCCCGTCGGTCCCGTTCGGCCTCCCGCCGTGGCCCCCTTGGTCCGCTCGCTCCTGGGGTTGGGGGGTGGCCGCGTGTGTGTAGTTCCTGGTTCGTGTCACGCATGTGCTCGTCCATTTTTCTTTGTGGCGCAACAATGCACATTGCTCATCAGCTGCGTACTCCTCCTCCTCCTGCTCCTGCCTCCTCCTCCTCCTCTTCCTTCTCCTTCCTCCTTCCTCCTCCTTCCTCCTCCTTCTCCTCCTCCTTCTTCTCCTCCTCCTCCTCCTCCTCCTCTTCCTCCTCCTCCTCCGTCCTCCTCCTCCCTCTCCTCCCCCTCCCCCTCCTCCTCGTCCTCCTCCTCGTTCTCCTCCTCCTCCTGGCCGTCTCGAGGACTCGGCTGGGCCCAGGGAGGATCGGCCTCTGCCCGCCCTTGCCGGCGCCGCCGACGCGCGGCGCGGCTCGGGAGGCTGGCGGGGGCACGCTGCCTTGGGCGTCCTCGGTCCCGGGGCGCGGGGCTGGCGCTGGGAAGCCGGGGCTCAAGGGACGGGGGTCGGTGCAAACGGGGGGTCAGTCATAGGGCATAGGGGGCACAAACAAAATGACATAGGCGTACAAACTCGGAGGTCCAGCGCGGCTTCCTCGGATCGGCGCTGGAGCCAGCTGAGGCATCTGGGCCCTGGGCGGTTTTTCCCCGCCGTGGCCTCGGGCCTGCGGCGGCCGTCCAGGACGCTCCGGGTCCCAGAAGCACGCGCGGCGAGGCGCAGCTGCTGGAGAACATCCCGAGGCCGGAAGCCTGCAGGGACCTACGAAAAGCAATGGCACTTGGCGTTGGGAGGGCTGAGCTTCCCGCCCGCTGGAGAGCATCCGGCGGCTGGCTGGAAGGCCTCGGGCAGCTGCGACAGGCCCCCAAACCTCGGAGAAGGTCCACGGCCTCGACCGCTGGAGAGCATCCCGACGCCCTAGGGCTTCGGGGATCTGCCGAGAGGCTTCATGTTTCGGAAGGCCCACAGCCTCGACTCCGCCACACAAACACACAGACACACAGACACACAGACACACAGACACACAGACACACAGACACACAGACACACAGACACACAGACACACAGACACACAGACACACAGACACACAGACACACAGACACACAGACACACAGACACACAGACACACAGACACACACACAGACACACAGACACACAGACACACAGACACACAGACACACAGACACACACAGACACACAGACACACACACACACAGACACAGACACACAGACACACAGACACAGACACACAGACACACAGACACACAGACACAGACACACAGACACACAGACACACAGACACACAGACACACAGACACACAGACACACAGACACACAGACACACAGACACACAGACACACAGACACACAGACACACAGACACATCCGTAACCATTTCGGCTCATGTGCTGCTCCTCGGGCGCGCGCGGGCGCGGGCTCGGCGCGCAGGAGGCGCTTCTGGGCGCGGATGGCGACGGTCGGCTGCATGGCCGCCTGCGAGGCGGTGGAGCAGCCAGGGCGCGCAGCTGGGGGTTCTCTCTGGCCTGCGCGGAGGGCGCGGCGTGCGGCTGCGCAGCAGGCGGCTAGCGGGAGGCTGGCTGCCGCCCTGCGCCGCGTCACGGAGCTCGAGGCCACCATCGTCGCCTTGCAGGCCCGCGTCGCTGCTGAGGAGGCTCGGCACGTGGCGGCGGCGGCCCAGGCGGTGCGCCTCGCGGAGCTTGCGGGCGGCATCCCGGAGCCTAACGCGGCGCTCGCGGACGAGCTCGCGACCAGGATGGCGCTCGCCGCGCCGATCCTGGAGGGCGTCCTGGCTGGAGAGCCCGACGGCGCAGGGACGGCCGTGCGTGCCTTGTGCCGAGCGCGGCGCAACACGGGCCTGCAACGCGCGGCCGTGCCAGCCGCCGCCATCAGGCGGGCGGAGCTGCCGCAGCTCAACCGCTGGCAGCGGCAGGGCGTAGGCAGGCATGGCGGCAGCAGGCGGAGGTTGGGCAGCAGGCGTGGGTGCCGCGCGGCCGCGCCGCCGACGGGCCGTCGGCAGCCTGTGGCTCGGCCCCTCCTGCAGGATGCCGACGTCGAGGCGAAGCTCGTGGCGGACGTTATCGTGAGCGTCTCCGATGAGGTCGGCGACGGGATCGTGGGGGCGACCTTCGATGGCGATGACGGCGGCGTCGACGAGAAGAGCGAGCCCACGGTCGAGCTGGAGGCGCTCGCGGGGCGGCTGGGCGCGCTGGTGGAGGGCGCCGAGCCCGCGGTCGAGCTGAAGGGCGACCTGGCGGCGCTGTCCGTGCGGCAGGGCGCGCTCGAGGAGAGCGCCGAGGCCAAGTGCGAGCTGGAGGCGCTCTCGCAGCGGCCGTGCGCGCTGGAGGCGACCTCGGAGCAGCTGGTCTCGCAGAAGGTCGACCTGGCGGCGCTGTCCGAGCAGCAGGGCACGCTGGCGGAGGGCGCCGAGCCCATGGGCGAGCGAGAGGTGCTCTCGAGGCCGCTGAATGCGCTGGAGGCTCTGTGCGAGCAGAGGGAGGCGAAGATGGCCTCCCGCCACGCGTTCAGCGAGAGCTTGTTCTACTTCCTGGACGATTTCACGGTGGCGGCGATGATATGCGTGGCCATTGGGCCCAAGTCGGGAGTTGAGTCTCTCCTGAGCTCGGCCGAGGCCCGCTTCATCGACGTCAAGCCCGGTAGTGTAGGCTGGCCAGATGCCGAGGAGCGCGAGCGTATCCTCGAGGGCCGCTTGCAGGTCGTCCAGATGCCGAGGGGCGTGAGGGGCCCCCTCGATGAATGAGGCAAGCAGTTGCATTCCGTGTGTAGCGCTGTTTTGCCTGTGAGTGAAGACTCCTGTGTCCAGTCGCAGTCGAGTTCACTGTGGGCGGTGGCCCAAGGCGGCCCCGCTGGGAGGACGAGCTGTGCAAGCATGTTTGGGGCGTTTCCCGTCGCGTGTCTGCACTGGTGTTTTTATTCCAGCGCTTCGCGCTGATGCCCCTCGACGGGGGGCTGAGCTGACAGGCCGAGCGGTGCCTCGGGGCCGATGTGCCCGGGTGGCTGCCTTCTGCGGCTCGTTTGGGCTCTCGGGTTCCCTTGTGGCCCGCCCCCTGTCTTGGGATGGCCCCTCGTGGCTTTCGCCCCTCAGTGGGGCCTGGGCCCTCTGTGGGCTTCTTTTTTGCCATTATAGGCCCCGCGCCAACAGACACACAGACACACAGACACGCAGACGCACAGACACACAGACGCACAGACACGCAGACACACAGACACGCAGACACACAGACACACAGACACACAGACACACACGCTAACATCAACACACGCACACACTAACATCAACACACCAACACACGCGCCAACACGCACGCACCAACGCACACACCGACACGCAGCAGACGCAACGCACACACCACGCAACACACAACGCACAACACACATATGACACAACGCACAACACACAACACGCGCACACCACATGCGCACACAACACACACCCCACACACACCACACGACACACCCCACGCAACACACAACACGCACACCAGCAGACTACGCACAACATACAACACACCGCACACAACACGCAACACATTCAGCGCACCCATCACACCCAACACACCCAACACACCCAGCACGAGCGGCACACGCAGCACTCGCATCACACCCAGCGCGCCCAGCACATGCAGCACTCGCTGCACGCGCGTGCACACGCGCATTCACACATACCACACATACAGACATCGACACATACACAGGCACAGGCACAGACACAGACACATACACATACACAGACACACACAACAACACACACATTGAAAAATGCAAAGACACAGGCACAGGCACAGGCACATACACACACATAAACACACACGCGCGCACAACACACCACACACTCACGTTCGCATACGCGCACACATACCACACACAGACACAGACACATACACAGACACAGGCACATATACAGGCACAGACACAGGCACATGCACACATACACATAACCATACAACGACACGCGCGCACACACACACTCACCGACACATGCATATATATACATATATATATTGATACACACATGACTGCACATCCACATACATAGATACACACACATCAGACATGTGTGCATACATATACACGTATGTATGTATGTATGCATGTTTGCATGTATGCATGCATGCATGCATGTATGAATGTATGTATGTATGCATGCATGCATGTATGTATGTATGCACGCATGTATGGATGTATGTGTGTATGTCTGTTTGTCTGTCTGTCTGCCTGCCTGTCTGTCTGTCTGTCTGTATGTATGTATGTATGTATGTATGTATGTATGTGTGTATACTGAAGCGCCTACGGCGAATCACCGCCGCCCCCTGCTTGTTGGAATCGCCCATTCGGCCGAGCGTTGTGGCAAGATCTCTGCCAAGTTATCGGGCCATGTGCTCCCCCAGCCATGTGAAAACCTTTCGGGGAACACTCGGGGGAGGATGGTGGGGAAGATCAGGAGGAGGAGGAGGAGGAGGAGAAGGAGGAGGAGGAGGAGGCATCTTGGGAGCCTCTGGGGGCACTTGAGACCTCCTGGGAGCTTCCTGGGAGCCTCTTGGAGGCATCTTGGGGGCCTCCCTGGGCCTCTTTGGGGCCTTTTGGGGTTTCTCGGGGGCCGTTTTGGCCGTTCCTGGCCCGTCTGACGCTGTCGGAAGCCGTCTTGGGGGCCTCTCTGAACCAACTTGGGGCCATCTTCGGGCGCTTCAGGGCCGTCTTGGAGGCCATCTTGGGTGTCTTGGAGGCCTCCCGGGCCGTCTTGGGGCCCAGCCCTTTTGGGACCGTCTTGGGGGCTTCTTGGGCTGTCATGGATCCATCTTGGAGGCCTCTTGGGCGATCTTGGGGCGACCTTGGGGGCCTCTTGGGCCATCTCGGGCCGTCTGACGGCCGAAAAGGCGCAAATAACGAAATCCGTCTTTTGGCCTCGTCGAGCCTTCCTGGAGGCCCTCTTGGAGGCCTCTTGGGCCGTCCCGGAGGCCTCTTGTAGGCTTCTCGGGCCGTCTTGAACCATTCGGAGGCTATCCGAGGCCGTTTTGGGTGCATCTTGGGCCGTCTTGGATGCATCTTGGGGCTATTTTAGCCGTCTTGTAGGCCATCTTGGCCGTCTTGGAGGCATCTTTGAGGCCATCTTGGGCCATCGTGGCCATCTTTGGGGATTTCTTGTCGGCAGATTTGGGCGCCTTCCGTGTGGCCGGCGGGACTGGCCGAAGCCCCAGGGGATAGCCTTTTGGAAAGAGAGTCAAAACCAAAACCGAAAGGATCCAGCACGCTAGGCACCCTTGTAGCAAGACCACAGAGGGCGGCGGATCGAAGAAGCCTATGGCGAATCACCGCTTCCCCCTGCCTGATGGAATCGCCCATGTGGCCGAGCGTTGTGGCAAGAGCGCTGCCAAGCTATCGGACCATGTGTTCCCCCAGCCGTTGTAGAAAGTTTCTACAACGGCGGACTCTATTTTGTACGGCGGATCCCATTTCTACCCCGTTCTTCGACTTCAAGAGGGAAGCCATTCATCCTGCGCAAATATGATCTCACCGTCGATCGCGTTATCGGTTTCACACTCTGTCTAACCATCGACCTCACTATCGATGACACAACTGGTCTCACGGTCGACCTCACTATCAATCTCACATCGATCACACCACAGATCGCACGATCGATCTCACTATTGACCTCGCTGTCGGTATAACTATCGACCTCACTATCGATCTCACTATCGATCTCAAAATCGGGCCATCAACGGGGCACCCCCCGAACACCGACGGGGCATCGATCTCACAATCAGTCTCACGATGGATCTGACTATCGATCTCACAATCGATCCCACTATCGATCTCACCACCGATTCCACTATTGACCTCGCTATCGATCGCACTATCGACCTCGCCATCGATCTCACTACCGACCTCACCTGGGTATCGCTCGGACGTCCATTCCCTGTTCCCCGAAGGGTTTCTACTAGAAACCCTTCGGGGAACACTTGGGGGAGGATGGCGAGGAAGATCAGGAGGAGGAGGAGGAGGAGGAGGAGGAGGAGGAGAAGGAAGGGAGGAGGCGCAGAGGCCATCTTGGGAGGTTCTCGGGGCCCTCTTGGGGCCTCCTTGGAGCTTCCTGGGAGCCTTTTGGAGATATCTTGGGGGCCTCCTTGGGCCTCTTGGGAGCCTTTGGGGGCAGACTTGGCCGTCTTAGGGCATTTCTGGCCCGTCTGATGCCATCGGACGCCGTCTTGAGGGTCTCTCTGGGCCGAATTGGGGTTCTCTGGGAGTGCTCCAGGGCCATCTTGTGGGCCATCTTGGGCGTCTTCGATGCCCCTTGGGCCGTCCTGGAGCCCTCTGGGGACCGTTTTCGGGGCCTCTTGGGACCGGTTTGGGCCATCTTGGGGCCGCCTTCGGGCCCTCTTGTGACAGTTTTGGGCCATCTTGGAAGGCCTCGTGTGCGATCTGGGGGCGATCTTTGGGAGCTCTTGGGCCGTCTCAGGCCGTCGGAAGATCGAAAAGGCGCGAATGCCCAAATCCTTCCAAAGCCCTCAGGCAAACCACTCATTCTGGTCTCTTCGGGCCTTCGTGGAGGCCCTCTCGGAGGCCTCTGGGGCCATCTTGGAGGCCTCTCGGGAGCCTCTGGGGCCGTCTTGGGCCATCTTGGGGCCGTCGTGGTGGCCTCCTGCCCTCGGACGTCGTCGGAGGCCGTCTTGAGGGGCTCTCTGGCCCGACTTGGGGCCCTCTTGGGGTGCTTCGGGCAGTCTTGAAGTCATCTTTGGGGGTCTTGGAGGCCTTCGAGGCCCCTTGGGACGTCTTGGGCGTCTTCGAGGCCCCTTGGGACGCCTTGGGCCCGCTTGGGACCGTCTTGGGGGCCTCCGTCTTGGAGGCCTCTTGGGCGATCTTGGGCCGCCAGAAGGCAGAACAGAAGCAACTGCCGAAATCCTTCAAAAATTCTAGACGCTTCGCGTATTCCCACCAGCCTTCCTGGGAACGCCTCACGCGCCATTTTGGCTGCGCTCGGCTTCCTCGGTGCCTGTCTTCAGACTCCCTGGATGCGCCGTTGCATGTCTCGTTCAGGGGCTGTTCTGCAGACTCCCTGGATTGCACGCTGGCTCTGACGCCCTGGGACGCTGCTGCCTGCCGCCTGACCGCGGCCTCGCGCGCGCCCGCCGTTAGTCGCGGCCGCAGCCCGCCCGCGACCGCCCGCCGCTGGCGCTTCCGCCTGCGGCTGTAAAAAAAAGTATCCCCACCAGCCCGTCCAGAAACGACGCCCAGGCGAGTAGAGGGTCGTCCTGAGGGGCTTTTCGGCGTCTTGGGTGCCTCGGGGGGGCGTCTGTGGGCCGTTCGGAATCCTCTTTGGGGCCTCCTGGGGGCCTCTTGGGGCCTCTTGGGGCCATCTTGGGGCCTCTGGGAGCACCTTGGGTGCCTCTGGGGGGTCTCTTGGGGTTTTCTTGGGGGTCTCTTGGGGGCCTCCTGGGGGCCTCTTGGGGGGCCTCTTGGAGCCATCTTGGGGCCATCCTGCGGCCTCTTGGGGCATCCTGGGGGCCTCTTGCGGCCATCGTGGAGGAAATCGATCAAAGAAGGGGGGTTCCTAAATTTCAGCCCCCCCCCTCAGAAGGCCAAAATGGGGCCCAAACCATAGTAAAATCAATGATTTTGGCTTCCTCGCCGAGGCCGTTTTGGACGCTCCAACGCGCCGCGGAACCCCCTGTCCAGGTCAGCGGGGAGGGGGTAGGGGGAGGGGTAAACCCCTCCCCGAAGGGGAAGAAGGAGGGGTGGAAGAGGAAACTCCTTAAACCACCGACGCCCGGAGGGCTGGTGGGACTTTAGGCGCATCAATGTTTGCCCCTTCGGCCCTTCCTGGAGGCCCTCTTGGAGGCACCTTGGGCCGTCTTGGAGGGATCTTGGGGCCATCTTGGCCGTCTTGGACGGCATCTTGGGCCGTCTTGGAGGCATCTTGGAGGCCATCTTGGGCCATCGTGGCCATCTTTGGATTTTTTTGTCGGCAGACTGGGCGCCCTCCCTGGGCGGCCGGCGGGACGGGCCGAGGCCCCAGGGGAGAGTCCTCTTGGAAAGAGAACCAAAACCAAAACCGAACGGATCCAGCACGCCAGGCGCCAGGCACCCCCTGTGGCAAGCCACACGGAGCGGCGGACCGAAGACGCCTGCGGCGGATCACCGCCGCCCCCTGCCTTGTTGGGAAGCGCCTATGTGGCCGAACGTTGAGGCCAGACCTGCCAAGCCATCGGACCACGTGTTCCCCGAATCGGTTTGGAAAGCCTCCGGGGAACACGTGGGCATCTTGGAGGTCGTCTTGGCCGCGTGGAGGCCATTTTGGCCCTTTCGGGCCTTCTTGGAGGACGTCTTGGAGGTCTCTTGGGCCGTCTTGGAGGCCATCTTGGGCGCAATAGCAGCCTTCTGGGCCGTCTTGGGCCTCTTGGGTGATCTTTGGGGGCACTTGGGCCGTCTCGGGTCGTCGGAAGGCCGAACAAAAGCAAATGCCACAACCCTTCAAAAACTCATGGGACATCACTATCTTTTACCTTTTCGGGCCTTCCTGGGGGCCCTCTTGGAGGGCTCTTGGGCCATCTTGGGCCATCTTAGGACCATCTTCGGCCGTCTTGGTGGGCCCCTGGCCAGTCCGACGCCGTCGAAAGCCGTTTGGGGAGCCTCTCTGAGCCGACTTGGGGCCCTCTTGGAATGCTCCGCCGTCTTGGAGGTCATCTTGGGCGTCTTAAAGGCCTCCTGGGCCGTCTTCGGGGCCTCTTGGGGCCGTCTTGGGGGCCTCTTGGGCCGTTCTGGGGCCATCTTGGAAGCCTCTTGGGCGATCTTTGGGCGATCTTTGGGGGCTCTTGGGCCGTATCGGGCCGTCGGAAGGCCGAAACGAAGCACATGTCAAAATCCTTCACCCACGGAAAACCAGTGTTTTTGGCCTTTTCTGGCTTTCGTGGAGACCCTCTTGGAGGCCTCTTGGGCCGCCTTGAGCCAGTTTCGAGCCAACTTCGGCCATCTTGGTGGGCTCCTGGCCCGTCTGACGCCGTCGTCGGACGCCGTTCGGGCAGCCTTTCTGGGCCGACTGGGGGCCCTCTTGGGGTGCTCCAGGGCCGTCTTAGAGGCCATCTTGGGCGTCTTGGAGGTCTCGTGGGTCGTTTTTGCCCTCTTGGGGCCGTCTTGGGGGCCTCTTGGGCAGTCCTGAGGCCATCTTGGAGACCTCTTGGGCGTTGTGGGGGCGATCTTGGGGGCCTCTTGGGCCGTCTTGGGTCGTCGGACAGCCGAGAAGAATCGAATGCCAACATCCTTCAAAAACCTTATGAACATCAATGATTTGGGCCTCTTCGGGCCCTCCTGGAGCACCTCTTGGAGGCCTCTTGGGCCGTCTTGGACTCTCTTGGGCCGTCTTGGACCATCTTGGGCGAACTTGGAGGCCACCTGGGACCATCTTGGAGGCCATCTTGGGCCAACATGGCCATCTTGGAGGCCATCTTGAGCCGTCTTGGAGGATTTAGTGGGGACGCTGAGGTGGTCTACGCGGCCTTCGGGACCCCGGCGGAACGGGCCGAAGCCCCAGGGTGAATTCTTTTGGAAAAGAACAACAACCGATAGGATTCGGCACGCCAGGCACCCCTGCGATGAATCGACAGGGGGCGGCGGATCCTAATGGCCTTCGGCCAATCCCGCCACCGTGTCTGGATTGTGGGTCAGAGTCCCCAGGGATGCTTCACGGGTTTCTTCGGAGCGCTCTCTTGGGCTTCTTTGGGACAGTTTGAGGCTTCTTGAGGATTGTTGCCAGGGACTCTTCGGGGCCTCTTACGGGCCTTTCGGGAA
Source organism: Prorocentrum cordatum (assembly GCA_963575745.1). NCBI lineage: Eukaryota > Dinophyceae > Prorocentrales > Prorocentraceae > Prorocentrum > Prorocentrum cordatum. Next base: position 240,749 of record CAUYUJ010005880.1, read on the forward strand.
CCTCTTGGGGTTTTCTTGGGGCCTCCTGGGGCCTCTTGGGCGCCTCTTGGGGGTCTCTGTGGGGCCTCCTGGAGGCCCCTCGGGGCCGCGGGCTCGAAATGTCCGTTCGGGTCCCCCATCTGCGCCCCTCTTGGAGCCATCTTTGGGGCCTCATGGGCTGTCCTGGGCGCCTCTTGGGCCGTCTTGGGGCCTTCTTGGGCCATCTTGGGAGCATCTTGAGGGCCTCTGAGGTTGGGGCGGTCTTGGGAGCTCTTGGGCCGTCTAAGAGCGTCGGGACGCCGAAGAGGCGGACAATGCTCAAATCTTCCAACATCTAAGGGAAGTTACTGATTTGTGCGTCTCGGAGCCCTCTTGGGAGGCCTCTCGGAGGCCTCTTAGGCCATCTGGAGGCCATCCAGGCCGTCTCGGAACGATCTCTCGTCGACTCGGTGCCCTGTGGGACCGTCTTGCAGGCCTCTTGGCCCACTGGGCCACGTGCCTTCGTGGCCCCGAAGAAGGAGCCCCAGGGGGGCACGCCAGGAGCCCCGGCATACTGGAGGAGTTGGGGTCCCGGCCCCTGAAAAGACCGTACGATCGAGGACTGAGGCTCAGAGTCTTTTGCAGTCAACCCGCATAGTATCGGGGACGGAAAAGAGGGGGGTGATGACTAGGGGGGGGTGGACATCATTGCGGGGGCCATGATATTTCCCCAGATTTCATGGCGCCTCTTCTTATTTCATTACGTCCATGGCCCTCCCGCTGGGCCGCACACATGCCGCGGGTCATGATTTGCACCCCCCCCCTCTTGGACACCCTCCTCTTTGCCGCCCCCGATAGTAAGGACAGGCAACCTTCCCAAGGGTACCTTTGCCTCCTTGCCTCCTCGGTCCATCCTTGGACACTTTCGCTGGCCGCGCCCCGCTCGGAAAGCTTCGAACTGGGCGTCCAAGGCCCTTGCATCCTTATCGCGCATCCGCACTATCCTGGCCGAGTGCAGGCAAAGGACCCGAGGACAGCGGAGGGTGGCTGTGCATTTGGCGCCACCACAGGCCAACGATTTAACACGCCGCTAGCATCCCTAAGGCACAGGGCAAACCAGATGGCGCGTGCCTGTACGTAGATCTGCGAGGCCTTGGCACTGCTCGGACGTGTGCACGTTTTTTTCTCGGCGAGGATCATCAGGGAGCATCTTGGACCAGCCTGCGAAGAATGTATGCGCGAAGTCAAGCAATACACGGGGAATGGACGTCCGAGCTCGAAGAAGAACACCCGCCATAAACAAAACTTTTTTTGGCGCTCCGCGCGGCCCTAAACACAATGTTTGGCGCTCTGCGCTAGCTAAAGAACAAAACGCCATAAACATAAGCTGGATCATCGCTGGCCCCCCCGGCGGCGCATCCGGCGCCGCCCCTGGTGCGCCAAGGAGGGGGGTCCAGCGCAGATCCAAGAAATCCGCGCGGAGCGCCACAAGTTTATGCTTGTGACGTTTGATCTTCTTTTTCTTTTTCTACTTATTATTAATTCTCTTTCTTACTATTATTATTATTCCTTCTTCTTCTTGTTTCCTTTTTATGTCGCCTTCTTCTTCTTCTTCTTCTTCTTCTTCTTCTTCTTCTTATTATTATTATTATTATTATTTGTCTTCCTCTTCTTCTTCTTCTTCTACGAGCTGTGCCACGAGGCGCGCGTCGACGGCCAAGGTCGTCCTGGCCGCCCGCGCGGGCCTCGCCCGCGGGGCGTGCCGCGGGCGCTCCCGCGGGGGCGGCCCGGCGCCCCCCCCCCGCCCGAGCAGGTCGTCCTCACGCGCGGCGGCTCCGGCGGCGCGCGCCTCGGCCGCGAGTCCGGGGTCGCCTCGGGGCGGTGCCTCGGACGGCGCCTGGCGACGGCGGCGGCGGCGGCGACGACGGCGGCGACGACGACGGCGGCGACGACGGCGACGGCGGCGACGGCGGCGGCGGCGGCGGCGGCGACGACGACGGCGGCGACGACGACGACGGCGCTTCTTGAGGCCCTCTAGGGGCTTCTTGGGGCCTTTTGGGGGCATGTTGGGGGTCTGGGGGGCCATCTTGTGGGAGAGAGCTCCCAGTTCTCCATGCGGGTTCCCCGCATTGGGCCTCTCTGGGGTGTTCTTGGAAGCCTTCTGAAGGCTTTCTTGTGGTCTTGGAGGCTTCTAGGCTGTATTAGGGTACCCTGGGCCGTTTCCGGGCCCTCTTTGAGGCCTTTTGGGCCGTCCTGGGTTTGCACCATTTTGGGTTTGCATGCGCCTGAAAAGGCGAGAGCGCGACAATCATTCAAAAACCGATGTGGCGTGTTCGAGCCTTTCTGGAGCCATCTTTGAAAGTATCTTGGACATCTTGGCGGCCACGGGGGGGTAAATGCGGCTCCGAGGGTCCCCCAGTGCGTTGGCGAGCTCGTCCACCCCACCCCCCAGGGGAGGGGGGAAGGGGGGAGGGGTGACAGCCAATCATCTCACACGCCTTTCCAACCCCGGCAAGCGTGTGTCGGTGGATTGGGGTTCCTGGGGGTCCCAAACATGTGCATTTCTCCTTCCCCCCCTGGGGTCCTGGAAGACTGGTGAACTCCAGTGGGGGACTCTGCAAGGTAGCTCTCCCAGGATACACCCTCCAGGTGGAGATAGGTGCTGCCAGACCCGAAGTAGACGGTATCATCCCCCCTAGATGAAGATCAACAAATGACTAGGGGGTCCGTCACGCAGCAGCGCCCTGGGCGATGATACGACATTGGTTTCCTGGCCTGCTCGTTGGCGACATCGTCGTCATTGAGATGATTTGACCTCTTCCTCCATCTGTACGAAGCACACGTAGACACACACACACGCAACATACACACAACACACACACCGACACACAAACACACACACACACACACACCGACACACGCACACACACATATACACACCGACACACACACACCGACACACACACACACACCGACACACACACAACCATACACACACACCCTATTTGTTTCACCTCAGTATGCTCCCACACTGGAGACCCATGCCAAGAACCACCCTGCTTGCCTCCAGTGTGCCCTGGGCTTCTCGGGTTTCGGTAATGTTGCGATGGAGAGCGCGACGTTCCCACATCCAAAGCCAATGGACGTCCTGGGGTCTCAGGGTTGGGTCTGTCGTGGAAGGCGCTTCTTGTGGACCAGCCGCCACTGTATCGTTATCCTGCATCACCTGCATCCTCAACTTCTTCCCCTTCGGCGACACGCTGCCCCTGCTGCCCATCTGTTTCTCCCTGCTGGCCCTCCTTTGGCAGGCCTCCGCCCGCCTTCGCCGAGCGGCCGTCTGGCGTGGACGGTCTGCCGCGAGTGGGCTTCGGGACCTCGCCCTTTGACCGTGCTCTTGGACGTGGCACTCTTAGAGGGTGGCTCGAGGACAGTCCCCCCCTCGTTCGGGTGCAACTCCTGGGAGCTAAGATTCTGACTCTGTCCTGGTCCGGCATCTGGCTTACTACGACTCAATCACGCTCGATCCTGCTCCATTCCGTGTACTCTGGCTTGATCCCGCGTACTCTAGCTTCATCCCGCGAATTCCGCTGCCGAATCCGGCGTAGCAGCCCCACTATTGGGCTTGCTTCTTCCTCATTCTTCCGACGAAGACCTCCCAGGAGTTGCCTCCTACCCCCCCCTTTCGGCGAAGACGAACACCCAGAACATACAGAAACACATGGGGGATCCCGGGAGTCGTGTCCAGTCGGGCGTGTCCCTCTACAGGGGGACAGACTCAGACACAGCGCAAAGATAGTCGAGTGGGGACGATGTTCTGTCCATGTTTGAGCATTGTGTGGGATCCTGGGGTTTGTGTGTGCTTCTTTGTGTGCGTCCCTGGGCCCCCTGCTGGGACTCGTGGGCGGGGCGGGGCGGCGGCGCGGCAGGGCCTCCCCCGGGCACCGCGCCGGAAGGGGCCGCGCCGCGGCCTCTTCCCGCGGGGCCGAGGCATCCACTCGCTGGGGCGCATCTTCAAGAGCATGGACAGCGACCGGAATCGGAAGGCCGCGGCCTCCTCCTCCTCCTCCCTCCTCCCTCCTCCTCCCTCCTCCTCCTCCCTCCTCCTCCTCTCTTCCCTCCGCCTCCTTCCTCCCTCCCTCCCTCCCTCCCTCCCTCCCTCCCTCCTCCCCCCCTCCTCCTCCTCCTCCTCCTCCTCCTCCTCCTCCTCCTCCTCCTCTCTTCCCTCCTCCTCCTGCTCCTCCTCCTCTTCCCTGCTCCTCCTTCTCCTCCCTCCTCCGCCCTTCTCCCCCTGCAAGAGCAGGAACAGCGACTCCACCAGTCTCCGCTCGCCGACCTCGGCGGCAAGCACGGGGAGGGGGGTGGCGCGAGGGGGTGGCGGCCCTCTGAGAGTGGGCGGGCGACGAGCCGTATCAGAGTCAGCTTGTCCGCCGTCGGGGACGCCTGAACCCAGGGCGGCTGGAAAGTCTACACCCCTGCGTGGCACCGTGGGGGGTATAAGCTCTGCCGCCGCCGGGGGGGCAGGCGTCCCCGACGTCGGAGAAGCTCGTCTTCCTACCGCTGCCCCCCCGCCGATGCTCAGAAGCGCAGCGTCGGAGGGGGGGAGCGGCGGCGTAAGCGCACACTCGGGGGTCCGCGCGGGTTTCCTGGATCTGCGCCCGAGCCCGCCGGTCGGCGCCTCCGGGGCCGAGCGCGCCAGGGAGGGGGGTTCAGCGCAGGTCCGGTGGACGCGCGCGGACCTCCGAAAGTGTACGTTTCAGTCGGGTCTGTCCCTCTACAGGAGGAATATTCAAAAATAGTCAAACAATAGTCTGGGGACCAATTTTTTATGCAATTGTTTCTATTTTGGGTTATTTTTTGATTTTTTTTTCGTCCAAAATCCCCCTGTAGGGGTACAAGTGTACGTATGTTTGTGCTGTCTTCTCCTCCTCTATCCAAGACGCCTGCGGCGAACCGCCGCCGCCCCCTTCCCTTGAGAGCCTAATTGTGTGGCCGAACGCGGCGGCCACGGCTCGGCCAAGTCGTCGGACTGCGTGCTCCCCAGCCGTTGTGGAGACCCTTCGGAGACCACGTGGGGGAGAAAGACGAAGAGGAGAGGGGTGCTGATGATGATGATGATGATGATGATGATGATGATGATGCTGATGCTGATGCTGATGCTGATGCTGATGCTGATGCTGATGCTGATGATATTGATGATGCTGATGATAATTGTAACGATGATCATGCTGATGCTCATGGTGATGCTGATGCTGCTGCTGCGGATGCTATTGCTGCTGATGATGATAGTGATGGTGATGGTGATGATGATGACGACGACGATGATGATAATGATGATGATGATGATGATGATGATGATGATGCTGATGTTGTTGATGATGATGATACTAATGCTGATGCTGATGATGATGATGATGATGATGATGAAAATGATGATGATGATGGTGATGGTGATGATGATGATGATGCTGATGCTGATGCTGATGATGATGATGCTGATGCTGATGATGATGATGATGATGATGCTGATGCTGATGCTGATGCTGATGCTGATGCTGATGCTGATGCTGATGCTGATGATATTGATGATGCTGATGATAATTGTAGCGATGATCATGCTGATGCTCATGGTGATGCTGATGCTGCTGCTGCGGATGCTATTGCTGCTGATGATGATAGTGATGGTGATGGTGATGATGACGACGACGATGATGATAATGATGATGATGATGATGTTGTTGTTGATGATGATGATACTCATGCTGATGCTGATGATGATGATGATGATGATGATGAAAATGATGATGATGGTGATGGTGATGATGATGATGATGATGATGATGATGATGATGCTGATGCTGATGCTGATGCTGATGATGATGATGATGATGATGCTGATGATGATGATGATGATGATGATGATGATGATGATGATGATGATGATGATGATGATGGTGATGGTGATGGTGATGGTGACGAGGAAAGCGCGCCAGTGGATGACCCTGAATATACAAAAGGGTTTTTTTTTCAGAACCCCCCCCCTCCCCTCCTTCAAAGGGGGGGTGAGATTTGCGACCCCCCCCCCTCCCCCCCTTAAGGGGGGGAGGTCCGACCCCCCCCTCCCCTCCCCTTGAAGGGGGGGGGGGTCCAGACCCCACCCCCCTCTCCCCCCCTTTGCGCCGAACAGGGGGCCAGGGAGGGGGTCTCTCCCGCAAGGGTGGGGGTCTGGCCTCGGGACAGTGAGTAGTGAGTAGTGAGTAGTGAGTAGAGACTAGTGAGTAGTGGGTAGTGAGTAGTGAGTAGTGAATAGTGAATAGTGGGTGTATAGTAGCGAGTAGTGAACAGTGAGTAGTGCGGAGTGACCAGGGAGTAGTGCGCTGCGAGTAGTGAGTAGTGAGTAGTGCGCAGTGAGTGGTGGGTAGTGGGGAGTGGGTAGTATGAGTAGTGAGTAGTGAGTAGGGAGTAGCGAGTAGTGATTAGTGAGTAGAGTAGTGATTAGTGAGTAGTGAATAGTGAGTAGCGGGTATGGCATTGTGAGTAGTGCGTAGTGAGGAGACGAGGGAGTAGTGGGTAGCGAGTAGGAAGTAGTGAGTAGTGGGTAGCGAGTAGGAAGTAGCGAGTAGTGAGTAGTGAGTAGTGGGTAGGGAGTCGTGATTACTGAGTAGTGGGCAGGGAGAAGTGCGAAGTGAGTAGTGGGTAGTGCGTAGGGAGTAGCGAGTAGAGTAGTGAGTAGTGAGTCGTGAGTGGTGAGTAGTGGGTACTGAGTAGCGAGTAGTTCGTAGTAACGTTTGACTAGCGAGTAGGGAGTAGTGAGTATTGAGTTGTGAGTAGTGCGTAGTGTGTGAGCATTGTGTATCGGGTAGCGAGTTGCGAGTAGGGAGTAGCGGGTAGTGAGTAGTGAGCAGTGAGCAGTGAGTACTGTGTAAGGAGTAGGGAGTAGCGAGTAGCGAGCAGCGGATAGTGAGTAGTGAGTTGTGGGCAGTGAGTAGTGAGTAGTGAATCGTGCGTATTCAGTAGTGAGTAGTGGATATTGGCTAGTTGGCAATGATGAGTGATTAATGAGTAGTGGGTAGTGGCGTTTAGTGAGTAGTGTGTATCGCGTAGTGGGTAGTGGATAGTGAGTATTGAGTAGTGAGTTGGGAGTAGTGAGTCGTGAGTAGTGAGTAGTGAGTAGTGGGTATTGGTAGTGAGTAGTGGGTAGTAAGTAGTGAGTCGTGAGTAGTGAGCAGCGACGAGTGAGAAGTGAGTAGTGGGTAGCCAGTAGTGAGTAGTGGGTAGTGAATAGTGATTAACGAGTGCAAGAAATTGTTTGGGGTTCGGGTTCTGGTTTGGGGTTCGGGTTGCGTGTGGTCGGGGTGGTAGTGGTAGGGGTGGGAGGGGTCGGGTTTCGGAACCAGGGGGCGCCGTGGCGAAACGGACGCGGGGGGAGGGGGGGGTACGAATTTGGCGGCCAAGCGGGGGGACGGGGGGGGGGGTCGGACCCCCCCCCTCCCCCTTTTGAAAGGGGGGGGGGGCCCAACGACGGACTGGGAAAGGGGGGGGAGGGGGGACAGGGTTCCCCGACGACGGACCGGGAAAGGGGGGGAGACGGTGGGGGGGTCCCCGACGCCGGATCGGGGAAAAGCGAAGGGGGGGTCCCCCCCCTTGGGGTTATCCAGCGGCGCGCCCTCGGTGATGATGATGAGGAGGAGGAAGAGGTAAAGGCGGATGCTGGTGGTGGTTGTGATGCTGACGATGATGTTGATGTTTGTTTTTGGTGGTGATGACGATGATGATGGCGATGCCCGTCTTGGAGGCCTCATGGCTGCCTCTTGGGCTCATCTAAGGCCGTCTTGGGCGCATCTTGGGCCGTCTTGGAGGCATTGTGGGGCCATCGTAGCCGTCTTGGAGGACATCTTGCCCGTCTTGGAGGCATCTTGGAGGCCATATTGGACCATCTTGGGCGTCTTGGAGGCCATCTTGGGCGTCTTGGAGCCCTCTCGGACCGTCTTGGAGCCCTTTGGGGGCCCTCTTGGGGGCCTTTTGGGCCGTCATGGGGCCATCTTGGAGGCCTCTTGGGCGATCTTGGGGCGATCTTGGGCCGTCTGGGGCCGTCGGACAGTCTGAAAGGCGGAAATGCCAAAATCTTTGAAAAAAAAATACCTAAGGGATATTAATGATTTTGGCCTCTTCGGGTCTTCCTGGAGGACCTCTTGGAGGCCTCTTGGGCCGTCTTGGAGGCCTCTTCGGGGCCTCTTGGGCTGTCTTGGGCCATCTTGAGGCCAACTTAGGCCGTCTTGGGTGCATCTTGGGCCGTCTTCGAGGCATCTTGGGGCCATCTTAGCCGTCTTGGAGGCCATCTTGGCCGTCTTGGAAGCATTTTGGAGGCCATCTTGGGCCATCTTGGAGCCGTCTGGGGCAGGAAAACCCACGGCAACCATCTCCGGAAGAGCCTCCCGGGACCCTGGCGGGACGCGCCGAAGGCCCTGGGGGAGTTCTTCTGAAAAAAGAACCAAAATCAAAACCGAGAGGGTCTAACACGCCAGGCACCCCTGTGATGAATCAACAGGGGGCGGCGGATCGAAGACGCCTACGGCGAATCACCGCCGCCCCCTGCCTTTTTGGAAGCGCCTATGTGGCCGAACGTTGAGGTCAGACTTGCCAAGCTATCGGACCATGTGTTCCCCGAGTCGGTTTGGAAAGCCTTCGGGGAACATGTGGGCATCTTGAAGGTCATCTTGGCTGTCTGGAGGCCATTTTGACCCTTTCGGGCCTTCTTGGAGGACGTCTTGGAGGGCTCTTGGACCGTCTTGGAGGCCATCTTGAGCGTCTTCAAGACCTCTTGGGCCGTCTTGGGGGCCTCTTGGGGCCGTGTCTTGGGCCTCTTGGGCGATCTTTGGGGGCACTTGGGCCGTCTCGGGCCGTCGGAAGGCAGACAAAAGCAAATGCCACAATCTTTCAGAAACCCATGGGAAATCAATGATTTTGGCCTTTTCGGGCCTTCCTGGAGGCCCTCTTGGAGGCCTCTTGGGCCGTCTTGGGCCATCTTAGGGCCATGTTCGGCCGTCTTGGTGGGCTCCTGGTCCGTCTGACGCCGTCGGAAGCCGTTTGGGGGGCCTGTACGGGCCGACTTGGGGCCGTCTTGGAATGCACCAGGGCCGTCTTGGAGGCCATCTTGGGCGTCTTCAAGGCCTCTTGTGACATGTGCCGTCTTGGGGGCCTCTTGGGGCTGTCTTGGGGCCCTCTTGGGCCGTTCTGGGGCCATCTTGGAGGCATCTTGGGCGATCTTTCGGCGATCTTTGGGGGCTCTTGGGCCGTCTCGGGCCGTCGGAAGGCCGAAGAGAAGGAAATGCCAACATCAGTCAACAAGTCAACAACCTTCGGAAAATCAGTGTTTTGGGCCTCTTCTGGCCTTCCTGGAGGCCCTCTTGGGGGCCTCTTGGGCCGTCTTGGTGGGTTCCTGGCACGTCTGACTCCGTCGGGAGCCGTCTTGGGGGACTTTCTGGGCCGACTGGGGGCCCTCTTGGGGCGCTTCGGGGCCGTCTTGGAGGCCATCTTGGGCGTCTTGGAGGCCATCTTGGGCGTGTTGGAGGCCTCTTGGGCCGTCTTGGGGCCGTCTTGGGGGCCACTTGGGCCGTCATGGGGCCCTCTTGGGTGCCTTTTGGGCGATCTTGCGCGAGGAGAGGGCTTCTCCTTCTCATTTCCCCCCCCCCCGCTCGCCGCCAAAAGGCACCATGTCTCGCACCAGAGAGCACTGCCTCTGGCCTGCTCACCTTCTCACGTACGTCGGCGTGTTTGGCCTTCAGGTCGTACTGAGGGTCGGTTACACATCGGCGGTCTTGCTCCACTTGCGCTCCTGCAGCCTCCCGCGCCAGAGTCGGACCGAGGCATAAGATCGAGGTCGGCTCGGGGAGCGAGGATACCCTGATGTTTTTCGTGCTGGTTGGATGTTCCTATGCACCCTGGGGAGGGCACCCGTGGATGCTCTGTGCGCTCTGGCCGGTGTAGGGTCTCGTGCTCTGGAGGGACGCTCTTCTGTCCCAGGTTCGATTGCTCGGTGGTTCAAGGATGGGGTCCTGGTGGATGGGGCCCTAAGGAAGAGGTGCCTCAATCGCTGCAAATCCACCCTTGGAGCCCTTCCCATCCATCGGCCCCCATCCTTCAGGACCCCATCTTGGAGCCACCGAACTGCAGCGTCCGCAGGCTCGTTGGGAAAAAACACACTGTTGGACAAAAACACACACAGTGTGTGTGTGTGTGTGTGTGTGTGTGTGTGTGTGTGTGTGTGTGTGTGTGTGTGTGTGTGTGTGTGTGTGTGTGTGTGTGTGTGCGTGTGTGCGTGGTGTGTGTGTGCGTGTGTGTGCGCGGGTGCGTGTGCGTGTGGGTGCGTGCGTGCGTGTGTGTGTGTGCTTGCGTTTTTTTGTGTGTTTTCCAACAGCGTGTGTGTTTTTCCAATCGGCGGGCCGTCGGAGTCCCATCCCGCGCCGCCCGCACCCCTGCGTCCTCTGGCGCCCGCCCCTCCTTCTGCTGCGGCTGCTGCAGCAGCAGCCGCTGCTGCTGCTCGGGCGCTCGCGCTCCCCCCGCACGGCACTGCCGCTCCGCGGCTCCCCCTCGGCGGCTGGCTCGCGTCGGACGCGCTCACGACCTCAAGAAGATCTGCACCCTTGGAGGCCTGGAAGTGGGCACCAACACCAACACAGGGGGTTGCCTCCACAGGGGGAAGATGATCCTAGATGTCGGTGTTGGTGGTCATATTTCGGTCACCTTGGAAGCCAGACTATTACCACCATCACCGAGATCGGGATCGTCTTCCCTCGGTGGAGGCGCACCGCCGATCTTGGTGTTGGTGTCAACCTCTAGGCCTGCGACACCCATGACGTGAGGAACGGCGGCGAGCGAGGGGAGGAGATGAGAAGCAGAAGGCCTACTGAGAAGGCGGCGGGACTTCGCAGAAGCCCTCGCGCCTCCCGAGAAGTGCCCCGTGCCCTCGGGGACGGCTTAGGAAGCTTCCCCGTGGGCCCGGGGAAACTTCCGAGCCGTCTGAGAAGGCCCGCCCCTTCTCGCTTCCCCCCTCCTGAGCTCGCCGCCGAAACGAGTGTGTATTTCGGCGGCCACATGCGAACCCTGCCCCTCCCCCCCACGATTTCTAAGGGGGGAAGGTGGGGCAGGGTTCGCATGTGGCCGCCTAGTATTGGTGTGCGTCCCTGGCTCTTCGGTGCCCTGGCTCGCGGGCGCTGTGCGTCCCGCCGCGTGCCGGCCAGAGCGTGAAGGCAGCTGCCCCGTCCAGCCCCAGGCGTGCGGCTCTGTCTCGGGAAGGCGCCCCCGCGCGGGTGCGCTGAGCCAGTGAGAGACGTTAGTTCCCGCCCCCGGCCTCGCAGTGCATCTTTTACGCTGCATCTTCGGGGGGCCTCGCCTGTCCCCAAAATCGGTGTGCGCGGGGTGCGCTGAGCCAGTGGGCTTCTCGGGGACCTTGGCTGTCTCGGGGCATTCCTGGCCCGTTTGACTCCGTCGGAAGCCGTCTTGGGGGCCTCTCTGGGCCAACTTGGGGCCCTCCTTGGGGTGCTCCAGGGCCGTCTTGGAGGCCATCTTGGGCGTCTTGGAGGCCTCTTGGGCAGAGACGGTGGTCCGCGCCCCCGGCCCCGCAATGCATGTTGCCTGGGCGAGCGCGGCGCACCGAGTCGCACCTGCACTGGGGCGCAGCCCCTGCCTGCCCGTCGGGCGTCCATTCCTCGCGGGCACTCGTCTCGGCGTCAGCCCAACATACTAGTACTATGTGTGTGTGTCGCCCCCCCTATGGGTGACGCGCGCACCGTGAAATCTTACAGTACATGGCGTCGTGGCGGGCGCTTTCTGGCCGTACCGCTCGGGGAACGATCTACTACACGATGGTTATACTAGACGTTCGGGTCGGACGCACGCCTCGAGGGAGGACACAGCGTAACAGTATGTCCTTGTGCGTCCTGTCCCCCCGTTCTGCTCTCTTGCGTGGGCGCAGTTAGCTCTCAGCGCCACCCGCCCGCAGTCTGCCCGCTCGCTGCGAACGCCTCCCGATGCCTGCCGTCAGATGGGTGTGCGCTGAGCGTTGGGTCTCAAGGGAACGGGGGTCAAACGGGCGTCAGCCAGAGCGCTGGATCTTGCAGGGTCCTGCAGACCCAGGGTTGCACTGACACAGGTTCGGGTGCGGCATCCTGCAGGATTCTGCGGGATCTTGCAAAGCCCGACTGGCCCCGGTCTGGTTTCACCCGGGTCAGTAGACCCCCGAGAGCGGCTATCCAGCCGCCCAACGCGCCATTCCTCTTCCCGTCTCCTCCCGCCTGGTGCATGTGCCGCCGCCGCCCACCTGCAAGGGGAAAGCTGTATGTTCCCAAGAGTGTGTGTCCGTGTTCTGTGTGTATATATAGGCGTATGTGTTTATGTGGGTGCATGTGTGTATACACATATATATATATATGTTTATGTATATAGATACGTATGTATGTACGTATGTATGTATGTCTGTCTGTCTGTCTGTCTGTCTGTCTGTCTGTCTGTCTGTCTGTCTGTATGCATGCATGTATGTATGTATGTATGTGTGTGTGTGTGTGAGTCTGAATCCTGTGTGTTGTGCATGCGTGTGTGTGACGGTGGCTGTGTGTGAGCGTTCTGTGCGGCTTGAGGGCTCAGCCGTTAGTCGCGCGCGCGCGTTCTCTTCTCTGATGTTGGAAGCCCTGTCGCTGCGCGTGTGTGTGTGTGTGTGTGTGTCTGCGTTGGTTCACGCCCCCGCACACATTGATTTTTCTTTCGAGCGCTACCCGCCTTGATCTCACTCGATCCGCTGAGTACATTCGCCAGAGCGTTCGAGGAACACGTTTGTGTGTGCTGTGTATGTTGTGTGTGTGTGTGCGTGTGCGTTGGGCTCCTCTGGCGCAGCCACCTTCTCCTGTACGAGATTCGCCTTGCGTAGTCCTTCCATATGCAACGGCAGGTGGAATTGACGCTAAGCGTGCCCCGCCTTAGCTCTCGATGTAGTGACGTCACCCTGCCGCTGAAGTACAACAGAGTGTGTGTGGTATGTTTGGTCTGTGCGGTCTGTGTGGTGTGTGTGGTGTGGTGTGTGTGTGTGTGGTGTGTGTGTGTGTGGCTGTGCGCGCGTGCGTGCGTGCCTTCGTGCGTGCGTGTTTGCGCGCGCGCGCGTGTGTGTGTGTGTGTGTGTTCATGTTTGTGTGTGGCTGTGCGTGCGTGCGTGCGTCCGTGCGAGCGTGCGTGCTTGCGTGCGTGTGTGTGTGTGTGTTTGTGTGTGCGTGTGCGTGTGTGTGTGTGTGTGCGTGTGTGTGTGCGTGTGCGTGTGCGTGTGTGTGTGTGTGTGCGTGTGCGTGTGCGTGCGTGTGCGTGTGCGTGCGTGCGTGCGTGCGTGCGTGCGTGTGTGTGTGTGTGTGTGTGTTTGTGTGTGTGTGTGTGCGTGTGCGTGTTGTGCGTGTTGTGCCTTGGCTTGCCTTCTTCGCCATCTCCTGCCATCGTTGGGGGTGCCATGGCGTGGGCCCGATCGCACGCCGTTGCGCAGCTGGTGCAGCTCCTGCGCAGCCGGTGCGCCTCGTGTGCCACGTCGTGCCGCGCGCGTCGCCTGGTGGAGGGAGAGCTGACGTGCCTCGTCTCGCCCCTCTTCTCCTTCTCCCCCCCCGTGCTCCGGGCCCGAGCGCGCCTGACCGCCCGAGGTCACGGCGGAGGAGCTCGAAGCGGGCCTCGGCCACTTCGGGCTGTCCATGGCCTTCCGCGACGTGCTGCTGCTCCTGAACGCCATGGACAAGGAGTGCCGCATCGTCCCTCGAGTCTGGTTTTGTCTACCGCACCTCCCCCACCCCAGTCAGAATCCACCCCACGGGGCCACCGTCAGTACACAACAACGGCGCCCCAGGGAGGGAACTTTTTGATACCAAATCCACGACCAGGACCCCGCCCACCCCCCAAAGACTTTCGGTCATCGTGTACGCATTTTTCGGGCGAGCTCGTGGTCGGAAGCGTATCCGTATCCGCGGGATCGCGCCCCAGAGTCCAGACCGCGATGCCGCGGATGCAGATGTGTTCGCCGCTCGTTGCCGCCGCCCTGGTCCTCTCGTTCCGCCGCCCTGGTCCTCTCGCTTTTCTCACGTCGAGGAAGACAAAGGGCAAACTCATAAACTTTGGAGCTTCGCGTGCATGTTTGGATCGGCGCTGGCGGCGCCTCCGGCGCCGCCCCTGGCGCGCCCCGCGCGCCGCGGAGGGGGCCCAGCCCCGATCCAGCGAGGACCTCCGAATGCTGATGTCTATGGGGTATAAGTTGCTCTTCAACGCCCAGTCTTCTTGCTATTTTTTTGTTGCTCGTGCTCTTCTTGTTACGATTCGTCGTCACCGTCGCAGTTCTCTCCTTGTCCTTCCTCCTCCCCATCCCTTGGCTTCTTCTTGCTCCCACCCTCCCCGTATTCCCTCCTCTCTCCTGCGCCTCCCCTTCCCTCTCTCCCCTCCTCCTCTTCTTCGTCCTCCTCCTCCTCCTCCTCCTTGTCCTCCTCCCTTTTGCTCTTGCTATTTCGGAACGAGTCGGGCACCCACGGAACATCTTCGGCGAGGCACAGTTGCCAGAACCTACCCTGAGTCTGGCAAGCCTTCGGAGACCCACGAGGACTAGGAGGGACAACAACACATGCAGACGCAGTGACCTTTCGATTCCCAGGAACATATGGGGAGAATCTGTGCATTGGGGGGGGAAGACGAAAACTCGAAAGATAGTAGAAACGATGCGGAATCCTGGGATGTGTGTGTCTATTCACTTGAGCGTCCCTGGGCCCTTTTGGAGGGTGCCCGAAAGCGTGGAGGTCGGGGTCCAGAACCTCCCCTCCCCCCCCAGAACGCAACACTCCCCCTCAGTGCGTCCCTGGCACTGCCACGGTGTGTCGGCACCACAGACTTCGGGGTGGGTGGGTGTGCGCATGCCCACTCCTGTCCCCCCCCCGTTATGCCCGCGAGTTTAAGCATGCGTTCTTGTTTTCGGGGAAACGTAAGACTCGAGTACGCCCGACTTCGGGTTTGCCTACGCTTTTTGACGAGCCCGTCCTCGTGTTTTCACGGTCCAGTATGTGTGGTGTGTTTGCAGCGGGAGTCCGCGTCAAATTTCACATTGGGGCGCGTCATGTTCATGATGGCCCCGTCGGGCCAACCCGAGCCCCAATGACCCGAGTCTTACGTCTCCCCGACGTTTCTGTGCGCCGGGCCGCCTGGGGCTCCCTTAACTGGGGAGGGTGGCGGTCGAAGCCAGACTGCCTCCATCGGCTCTTGGGCGTGAGATCAGGGGCAACGACAGGGGGCGATAGGCATAGGGTTAGGTCGGGCGTGTCCCCCTGCAGGCGGATTTTGGACGAAACTTACAAACATAGTCAAACAGATTCCCACACTCTCCAAAACAGATTCAAACATCCTCCCCGGGCTTTTTTTTTTTTTTTACTATTTTCGAATCTTCCTCCCGTAGGGGGACGAGCCCGACTTGAGCACATGGTGGGCGCATCGACCCCCGATCACCCCCACCGAATTACCACCCCAGTTGGGCATGCACCCCTCGAAACCCGACGAGAACGACCTATATCCCCATCTAGGGGGGCAAATCGGCCAGCGGGGCCCAGGCCACGCCGCTGGGGATGGGGATCGGTTAAAAGATGCGCCCACGCGCCAGATCCAGGAATCCGTAGTCCATGTTAGCGAGCCCCTCAGCCTCCCCGCTCGCCCTGCGGCCTCCCAGCGAGCCCCCCCCCCTGCTTCGCATGCAACTCCTTGCTCGGCATCGCTCGGACGTGTGCATTTTTTCCTTCGGCGAGGACCATCGAAGAACATTCTTGATCATTTGGCGAAAGAAACCACGCACGAAACAGAAAAAAGCACAGGGAATGGACGTCCGAGCGATGGCCAGCTTGGGGTGTCAAATTCTGATTCTGCCCCGGTCCGAAGTCGGGTTCAGCCCGGCTTCACCCTGCCCAATCCGCCCGAAGTTTGCTTGATCTTGGTTAGTCCCGCTTCCCTGACCTTCCACGAGGGCCAACGAATAGCAGTCGAGGTTTGAATCCGAGGCGGGGGTTTATCCACAACCACCGCTGGGGGGAATGATCTTCACGGACCTCCACAGGCGATGGATATACATATAACGGCGCACCGGGTCCGGGGGCCCGGGGCCGGGACCCCGACCGCAAATGTGGGCTCCGGGGGGCCCGGAGGCTCGTCGGAGCTTGCCGGAGGCCTCCCCGGTCAGACAAGACAGCCCCAGGAGCGCCCAAGACGGCCCAAGAAACTTCCAAGAGGCCTCCAAGAGGGCTCCGAGATGCTGAAGATGACCTCCAGACGTCCAAGGACGCCCCCAAAAGGCCCCAAGAAGCCTCCAACATGCGTCCCAAGAGGGCCCATAGACGCAAAAATTGGCCCATTCCCTTCGTAAAATGTACATTTTTCACAAAGTTGTCTTTTGGGCTTTCCGACGTTACAGGACGGCCCAAGAGGCGCCCAAGACCGCCCCAAGACGGCCCAAGAAGCTTCCAAGAGGGCCCCAGGACAGCCCAAGAGGGCCCCAAGACGGCCCAAGAGGCGCCCAAGATGGCCCAAGAGGGCCCCAAGACGGGCCCAAGAGGGGGCCCAGAGGGGGACCACGAACCGCAAGCTCGAGCCTTCCGCCCCAAGAGGCCGCCAGGAGGCCCCCAGGAGGCCCCTCAAGAGGCCCCAGGAGACCCCAGACGTCCAAGGACGCCCCCAAGAGCCCCAAGAAGCCTCCAACATGCGTCCCAAGAGGGCCCCTAGACGCAAAAATTGGCCCATTCCCTTCGTAAAACGTACATTTTCAACAAAGTTGTCTTTTGGGCTTTCCGACGTTACAGGACGGCCCAAGAGGCGCCCAAGACCGCCCCAAGACGGCCCATGAAGCTTCCAAGAGGGCCCCAGGACAGCCCAAGAGGGCCCCAAGACGGCCCAAGAGGCGCCCAAGATGGCCCAAGAGGGCCCCAAGACGGGCCCAAGAGGGGGCCCAGAGGGGGACCACGAACCGCAAGCTCGAGCCTTCCGCCCCAAGAGGCCGCCAGGAGGCCCCCAGGAGGCCCCTCAAGAGGCCCCAGGAGACCCCAGACGTCCAAGGACGCCCCCAAGAGGCCCCAAGAAGCCTCCAACATGCGTCCCAAGAGGGCCCCTAGACGCAAAAATTGGCCCATTCCCTTCGTAAAACGTACATTTTCAACAAAGTTGTCTTTTGGGCTTTCCGACGTTACAGGACGGCCCAAGAGGCGCCCAAGACCGCCCCAAGACGGCCCAAGAAGCTTCCAAGAGGGCCCCAGGACAGCCCAAGAGGGCCCCAAGACGGCCCAAGAGGCGCCCAAGATGGCCCAAGAGGGCCCCAAGACGGGCCCAAGAGGGGGCCCAGAGGGGGACCACGAACCGCAAGCTCGAGCCTTCCGCCCCAAGAGGCCGCCAGGAGGCCCCCAGGAGGCCCCTCAAGAGGCCCCAGGAGACCCCAGACGTCCAAGGACGCCCCCACGACGCTTCGCGTCACCAATTTCTTCTCACAACGATTCCTGGGTCTGTGACTCGACAGAACCTAAGCGCGCGCGCGAAGCGCGCGCGTGTATGTATGTATGTATGTATGTATGTATGTATGTATGTATGTATGCATGCATGCATGCATGTATGTATGTATGTATGTATGTATGTATGTATGTATGTATGTATGTATGTATGTATGTATGTATGTATGTATGTGTGAATGTATGTGTGTATGTATGTATGTATGTATGTATGTATGTATGTATGTATGTATGTATGTATGTATGTATGTATGTATGTATGTATGTATGTATGTGTATATATATATATTATATATAGATATAGATATATAATCGGGGAGGAGGTCCTGGACCAGGGGGGGGGCCTTACTCTGCCCAGTGGCTGTGGTCACCCCCCCGCCGGAGACGCCAGGACGCTCCCAGGACCCTCTAAAGTGGCTCCAGGACGCCCTCAGGACAGCCCAAGAGAAGTCCGAAGCGGCCCGGGAGCACTCCAAGACGGTTAAAAAGCTGCCAAAGCGTCCCAGGGAGGGGCCCAATAGGAAATTGTCACTGATTTTTAATGGGTTTTGAAGGGTTTTGGCGTTCTCCCCAGTTTGGCTTCCAGACGCTCCAAGGCGGCCCAAGAGGCCCGAAAGATCGCCTCAAGAGGAGCCCAGAGGCCCCCAAGAGACCACCGAGACAGCCCAAGAGGGCCCCAAGACGGCCTAGGAAGCTTCCAAGACGGCCCAAAAGAGCTCCCAGAACACTCCAAGAGGAGCCCCAGATGGGGAACACGAACTGACATTTCGAGCCCTCGCCCACCAGAAGCTCCCAAGAGGCGGCCCCCAGGAGTCCGCAAGAGGCCTCGAGAGGCCCCCAGGAAGCTCCAAGAGGCCTCCAAAAGGCGCCGAAAGGGCCCCGCAAGGCTTCCAGACGCTGGTGATAATGACAATGATGATTATGCAGGGCGGCCTCCGGCCCACAACCTAAATCCCCAATACTGCTCACGCGGCATGCAAGACGCTGCGGAGATATCCTCGAGTTCGGCGGGGGAGCTTCGGAGACGACGGTGACGAAAATGATGACGATGATGACGACTATTATGAAGTTGACGACGACGATGATGATGATGATGATGATGATGATGATGATGATGATGATGATGATGAGGAGGAGGAGGAGGAGGAGGAGGAGGAGGAGGAGGAAGAATATTATGATGATGTTGACAGTGAGATTGATGATGATGCTGATGATGATTATGATGATGATGTTGATGATGCTGATCGTGATGTGAGTGATGGTGATGATGATGGTGGTGATGCTGACGATCTTGATGACGATGACGGTGATGCCGTTGAGGATGGTGATGTTGACGATCATTATTATGATGCTGCTGATGGTCAGGATGTTAACGCCGATGCTGATAGTACTGGTGGCGATGCTGTTTATGGTGCTTGTGATGCATGAGTGGGCGGATGATGAAGATGATGACGATGATGATGATGACGATAACGATGACGACGATAACGACGACGACGATAATGATGGCGATGGCGATGATGAGGATGATTATGTTGATACTTCAGGTGACGATATTGACGATGATGACGACGATGGCGATGATGACGATGGTGATGACGATGTTGCTGCTGATGGTGGTGGTGGTGACGATTGTGATGATGGTGAGGGTCATGGTGATGATGACGATGCCGCTGACGATGACGCCGGATATGATGGTGATGAGGATGGCGATGATGACGATGACGATTATCCTAGCTAGAACTTGAGCTCGCGCGAAGCGCGCGTGATGGTTATATCTATATATATATATATACACGCGTATATCTATAACGGAAAACAACAGCATTACCAGCATGGAAGAAAACCTTTGAGCAGCCTTCCAACAACATTCCCGAGAAGGGTTCTGGATGGGTTTGGGAAGACACCTTTCAAACAACTTCTTCAGATTGTTTCCCAATCAGTGCTTGCACTGACGGGGTCCAAGCGGAGATTGAAGAATTTCGCGAAAGTGCCAAGTCGATTCGGTGGGCGGCCAGGTTCCCGGGTTCCGGTTCCGGGTTCCTGGGTTCCCAGTTCCGGGTTCCGGGCGGGTGGGCGGCGGGGTGCCCGGGTTCCCGGAATGTTGGTCGATTTTTTTATCGATCGGTCTCATTACCCACCTTTCTATCGGTCTCACTACCGATCTCACTATCCATCTTCCTGTAGATCGCCCGAGCGATTTCACGATCGACCTCACTATCGATCTCATTGAATCCACTTAAGTAACTATCGATCTCACGATCGACCTTACAGTCGTCCTCACCATCGATTCCTTTATCGATCTCAGAATCGATTTCAATATCCATATTCCCTAATCGGTGCTTGCACTGAAAGGGTCCTAGCGGAAATTGAAAGATTTGGCGGAAGTTCTGGCCCGAATTCGGTGGGCCGCCGGTTCCCCTGGTTCCCTGTTCCAGGTTCTTGGGTTCCCGGTTGCTGGTTCCAGGCCGATTTCGTTGGGTGGCGGGGTTCTTGGGTTTCATTTTCCCGGGTTCTGAGTCGATTTTCTTATCGATCGGTCTCACTATCGATTTCGTTTCCCACCTCCCTATCGATCTCACAATCGATTTCACAATCGATGTCGTTATCGATGTCACAGTCGCTGTCATATAGATCGCACGAGCGACCTCACGATCGATCTTACTATCGATCTCACTGAAACGAGTTCACAATCGGTCTTACGATTGACCTTACTATCGTTGGCACTATCGATCCCACTATCGATCTCACAGTCGATCTCACAATGGACCTCAATATCCATAACACTTAATTGTAAAGGCCATCCACTGATTGGGTTTTCTTCTGGTGTAATCTATGTTTTTGGATGAATCCTCCAGACCCTCCTGGGGCCTGATTCTGGGGAGGTTTTTGGAGGAAGCCTTCGACATGCTTTCCTGAGGAAGGTTTTTGGAATGCTTTTGTGGAGGAAGCCTTCACAACGCCTTCTTGAGGAAGGCTCTTGGAACGTCTTGTAGAAGCATTCCAAACATGTTCCCCGGACAGGTTGTTGGGCCGTTTTCTGAAAGACATCTCCCCAACAAACCTTCCCGATCAAGATTTTCGGACGGTTTTTGGAAGAACCTTCCAAGCGCCTTCCCGACGAAGGTTTTTGTTCGGAAGGTTTGTTGGTGAGAATCTTCCAAAACCACCCCGAGGAATGTTTTCTGGAGGGTTGTTGGACGAAACCCGCCAACAACCTTCCCCAGGAAGGTTTTGGGATTCATTGAGGAAGCTCTCAAAACGCCTTCCTGAGGAAGTTTCCGGAAGGGTTTTGGAATAATCCTTCCAAAACCATGTTCAGGAAGGTTTGTGCAGGGTTTCTCTCATTTACAAAGCATTTTGCTTTATGTTTTATGTGTTTTCTCGTTGTCATGTTTAGTGGACTGTTTGTTAGGTTTTTGGGGCTTTATTTCGGTGTTTTTCTGAATTATTTTGTGGTGTTGGGTCCTCGTTTTGAAGAGGCAGCGCCCCGCGTCCCACCTTCTTCTTCCTCCCCCTCCTCACCCTCCTCCCTCCTCCCCCTCCTTGCCTCTGCTCTCGGCACACCTTTCACACGTTTCGTAGCCCCATAGTGAGCTCCACCGAAGGCCCCAGTGGTTGCTCTCGCATACGGTTCCCCCGCCCAGGGCAGCGCTTCGTGGCCCCAAAGGGAGCTCCACCGAAGGCCCCAGTGGCTGCTCTCGCATGCGGTCCCCCCACTCAGGGCAGCGTTTCGTGGCCCCAAAGGGAGTTCCACCGAAGGCCCCAGTGGCTGCTCTCGCATGCGGTTCCCCCACCCAGGGCAGCGTTTCGTGGCCACATAACGGGCTCCACCGAAGGCCCCAGTGGCTGCTCTCGCATGCGGTCCCCCCGCCCAGGGCAGCGTTTCGTTGCCCTATAGGGAGCTTCACCGAAGGCCCCAGCGGCTGCTCTCGCATGCGGTTCCCCCACCCAGGGCAGCGTTTCGTGGCCCCAAAGGGAGTTCCACCGAAGGCCCCAGTGGCTGCTCTCACATGCGGTTCCCCCGCCCAGGGCAGCGTTTCGTTGCCCCACATGGAGCTCCATCGAAGGCCCCAGTGGTTGCTCTCGCATGTGGCCCCCCTGCCCAGGGCAGCGTTTCGTGGCCCCATAGGAAGCTCCACCGAAGGCCCCAGTGGCTGCTCTCGCATGCGGTTCCCCAGCCCAGGGCAGCGTTTCGTGGCCCCTATCGTGAGCTCCACCGAAGGCCCCAGAGGCTGCTCTCGCATGCGGTTCCCCAGCCCAGGGCAGCGTTTCGTGGCCCCTATCGTGAGCTCCACCGAAGGCCCCAGTGGCTGCTCTCACATGCGGTTCCCCCACCCAGGGCAGCGCTTCGTGCCCCTATAGGGAGCTCCACCGAAGACCCCAGTGGATGCTCTCGCATGCGGTTCCCCCACCCAGGGCAGCGTTTCGTGGCCCCAAATGGAGCTCCACCGAAGGCCCCAGTGGCTGCTCTCGCATGCGGTTCCCCCGCCCAGGGCAGCGCTTCGTGGCCCCAGAGGGAGCTCCACCGAAGGCCCCAGTGGTTGCTCTCGCATGTGGTTCCCCCACCCAGGGCAGCGTTTCGTGCCCCATAGGGAGCTCCACCGAGGCCCCAGTGGCTGCTCTCGCATGTGCCCCCCCCCACCCAGGGCAGCGTTTCGTGGCCCCATAGGAAGCTCCACCGAAGGCCCCAGTGGCTGCTCTCGCATGCGGTTTCCCAGCCCAGGGCAGCGTTTCGTGGCCCTATAGGGAGCTCCACCGAAGGCCCCAGTGGCTGCTCTCGCACGCGGCTCCCCCACCCAGGGCAGCGCTTCGTGGCCCTTTAGGGAGCTTAACCGAAGACCCCAGTGGCTGCTCTCGCATGCGGTTCCCCCACCCAGGGCAGCGTTTCGTGGCCCCATGGGGAGCTCCACCGAAGGCCCCAGTGGCTGCTCTCGCATGCGGTTCCCCCACCCAGGGCAACGTTTCGTGGCCCCAAAGGGAGTTCCACCGAAGGCCCCAGTGGCTGCTCTCACATGCGGTTCCCCCGCCCAGGGCAGCGTTTCGTTGCCCCACATGGAGCTCCATCGAAGGCCCCAGTGGTTGCTCTCGCATGTGCCCCCCCTGCCCAGGGCAGCGTTTCGTGGCCCCATAGGAAGCTCCACCGAAGGCCCCAGTGGCTGCTCTCGCATGCGGTTCCCCAGCCCAGGGCAGCGTTTCGTGGCCCCATCGTGAGCTCCACCGAAGGCCCCAGTGGCTGCTCTCGCATGCGGTTCCCCAGCCCAGGGCAGCGCTTCGTGGCCCCATAGGGGGCTCCACCGAAGGCCCCAGTGGCGCAGATCGCATGCGGTTCCCGTACCCAAAGCAGCATTCGTGGCCCCATACCCATAGGGAGTTCCACCGAAGGCCCCAGTGGCTGCTCTCGCATGCGGTTCCCCCACCCAGGGCAGCGTTTCGTGGCCCCATGGGGAGCTCCACCGACGGCCCCAGTGGCGCAGTTCGCATGCGGTTCCCCCACCCAGGGCAGCGCTTCGTGGCCCCATTGGGGGCTCCACCGAAGGCCCCCGTGGCGCAGTTCGCATGCGGTTCCGCCACCCAGGGCAGCGTTTCGTGGCCCCATAGGGGGCTCCACCGAAGGCCCCAGTGGCGCAGTTCGCATGCGGTTCCCCCACCCAGGGCAGCGTTTCGTGGCCCCATAGGGAGCTCCACCGAAGGCCCGCCCCAGTGGCGCAGTTCGCATGCGGTTCCCCCACCCAAGGCAGCGCTTCGTGGCCCCATAGGGAGCCCCACCGAAAGCGGCGCCCACAACGCGTTACGAACAATTGCTTATGGTTGGGTCCTTCGCCAGGATAATTTGGAAGGTTGTCCAACATTTCACCTTCCCAAAACACCTTCCCGAGGAATTCAGGAGGGCATCCGCGAATTGCCGCACTGGTTTCGTTGTGGTTGTAGGCGTGATTGCAGTTGTGATTGCAATCGCGATTAACCTTGTGATTGGAAGCGCAATTGTGGTCGTGAGCGTAGTCGTGGTTGCAGTCGCAATCGCAGTCGTAGTTGTAGTCGTGGTCGTCGTCGTTGTTGCGCCGCGGGTGTTACGGAGACAAACGTGTTTTCCGCATTTGGTGGGGCCCTGGTCCATCAATTGGGGCGTCGAAATGATACTTCGTTTCCACTGTCGTGGGTTTTCAAAGATCCATCTCGGTTGGTGAGATCGATGATGAGATCGCTAGAGTGGGATGGAACGAGATCGTGACAGTGAGATCTACAGTGAGATGTATCATGAAATCGGTTGTGCTCACGCTGTCGGATACGCAGGGAGGCGGCGTCCCCTGGGTCGCGCAGGTCTCGCGGGGACAGGCGCCCTGGGGCGAGCACAATGGGATTGATCGCTGAACCCACTGGTACTAATACTCGCCGCGAGGTCGCTAGGGGGATTGATCGAGTGAGATCGACAGCGCAGCGCAGCATCGTCATCACGCGTCGTCGCTAACTCAATGGCGCGTCACAAGCATCGTCATCATTATGCCCATCGCATTTGCCAGCTGTTGGTTCTTCCCCCCCCACCCCCAACCTCTTTATCATCCGAAGGGTGGTCGTACAGGTCGTTACCTTTCAGAGCGAACGTAGCCCGATCTCTCTCGCTTGTTCCTGTGCCATTGGAGACGCGTGCCCTGAGCTGCTCGATGCCCGTCCTCTTCGTCCTCGATCCTGTGTCGGTGGGGGATATTTCCCCAAGTCATGATGTTCGAGGCACCAGGGCCTTCGGCGGGCTGGCTCTGCCTGGGGCCCCGCTGGGCCCGTGTGCCGCCAGGACCGCCCCCGTTCCTTTTCCCCCTTTGCACGAGGAGGGAAGAAGAGGGGAGGGAGGGGGGTCGGGTGATGCTGATGATGATGCTGATGCTGCTGATGATGCTGAGGTTGATCATTATGACGATGATGAGGATGCTGCTGCTGATGATGACGATGATGATGCTGATGACGGTGCTGCTGATGATGAGGTTGAGGATGCTGTCGACGATGCTGTGATGATGCTGCTGATCATGATGGTGGTGATCGGAATCATGCTGATGCTGCTGCTGCTGATGATGATGATGATGATGATGATGCTAGTGATGATGATGCTGCTGCTGATGCTGCTGCTGATGATGATGATGATGAGGATGCTGATGATGATGACGATCTGGGAGCTGGCCCGGTTTGCCGGGAAACGGATGTTCGTCTGGGGCTCTTTGGGGTCGTCCGGGACGCCGAGAGTGGCCCACAAGTGCTCGAATACGGTCCGTAGTTCTTCGACCCAAGCTGTGGTCATCGTAGTACACTCAATATCCTTAAATTCTCACGAATTCGATTCTTTACGCTCGCGCCAAGCACCTCAGCCGAAGCAAGCATTCCGGCACTCACAATGGTGCTCGCGAGGGCGATCGAATGTTTGATATTTGCATTGAGCGGCAGTATTTTGGCCTCCGCCGTATCCTTGATTTCGAAAGCAGAGCCCCGCACGGGTCTCGATGTGGCTCCTGATCCCGAAGGTAAGATGGATACCGATCCTGAGTGCAATGACATCGAAAGTGGGGGGCCCGACTGGGGCGATGAGAGCTTGCATGTCGAAGATTTGGCACGTATTGTTTCTGAGTGCCGTCAGATGCAAGATAATATGTCATGGCGGTCAGTCAGTTCTTCTGTGCAGTTTGTGCATGTTGGTAAGTGTGCAGGCAGTTCAATCAGTATGGCCCTCCATAAGCAAACCCCTTTCCACGAGATCCACATTCGGCAGGTCGACAATTGCCGCCCATACGAGCAACGCACGTGGATTGTTTCTGTCCGGGACCCGCTTTCCCGTGTTGTATCGGCCTTCAATTGGAGAAGCCCCCTAAACGGAGATGCGCCACACGGGCAGTCGGGATTCGCCCAAGATAAGCAAGAGCAGCAGTTCTATCGTTGCTTCCGAGAAGTCAACGAGTTTGCCGAATCGTTGCAGGACCAGAGCGAATGCGGTAGCATTGCCCGCCGAGCGCTTGAGAAGCCCATCTATTCTGAGCACGTCGGTAAAGGCTTCTACTATTATTTCGAACACGATCTCGAGTGCGTACTCGCACAAGAGTTGTATTTGATTCGCTCGGAGACGATCGCTCACGATCTCAATGAGGTGTTTGGGCGTCTGGGGTTTGAGGCGCCTGCCGAAATTCCGCATGACAAGGGTGAATACCCCCTCCAGCACAAGACGTACCTCAGTGCCAAGGGGAAGCAGCTCCTGCAGAACGCGTTGAAGAACGACTATGAGGTCGTGCGTGCTTTAGAACACGCTGCCAAGAATGGCAGGCGTTAGGCGTTAGGGTCTGCGGCGGACTAGTGCGCCTTTGTTTCGTGCGCAGAATGCGTTTCTGTCTCTCCCATCCCTCGCTTTCTGTTATTCCTCTCTCTCTCCTGTTCTTGGTCCTCCTCTTTTTCCGATTCACATCCCCCTCTTTTTGTTTCTCTTACCCTGCTTCTCGGCCTAAGACGCCCCCAAGAGGCCCACGAGAGGCTCCCAAGAACCCCAGGCCCACGAGAGGCCAACTGATGCTCTCAAGCACCTCAGGACAACCACTGGTTGCCAAGATCTCGCCTAATCGCTTCCCAGGGGCCTCTGAGGCTTCATGATGGTCCACAAGCGGTCGTCGATGAGCCCAATGGATGCCCAAGACAGTCGACTAGAACCCACAAGACCCTTCAAGATGGCTCCGAGACGGCCCAATATGGCTCGTAGACTTAAGTCGGGTGTGTCCCTCTACAGGAGAAAAGATCAAGCATAGTAAAACAATAGTCTGGGACGATTTCTGGAGTATTTTTAGATCTTTGTTCCAACCATCCTGCGGTGTTGGGTTTATCGTTTTTAAGAGGCGGTCCCCGCGTTCCCTCCCTCCCTCCCTCCTTCCTTCCTCCTCCCTCCTCATCCTCTCCCTTCCTCCTCCCTGCGTTTCACCCACTCCTATGGAGCTCCACCGAAGGCCCCAGTGCCACCGCCCGCATGCTCCACGCACGCCCATTTCGGCACACCCCTCACACGTTTCGTGGCCCCACCGAAGGCCCCCGAGGTGTCCTGGGCGCTCCCCCGGCCGCATCTCGCGGCCAAGGGGGGAGTGTCAGGGGCTGGCGCTTGAGGTTGAAGCGGTGCCTCCTCCATCCTTTCCTCGTCCTCCTCGCCCTCCGCCTCCTCCTGTTTTGGCCTCCGGAGGCCGCGGGACCTTCGAACATCGATCCCGAGGGGGCGCTCGCGGTTGAAGCCGTGGTGTCCTGGGCGCCACGCTTCCGAGGCTTGCGCAGGGACTCCGATGAGGTCGTTAGATGCACAAGGCACTTCGAGAATTGATATTCCATGCGTTAGCCTGTCGAGCCTAGCTAGAACTTGAGCGCGCGCGAAGCGCGCGCGATGGTTCTAGTATAAATATATTCGGGCCCCCCGGGGGCCAAACTATATCCATATCCGCCGCCCGCTGGGGCACCAGGACGTCGGTTCCCAGGCGGTGGACCTGGATAAACCCCCGCCTCGCACTTGAGCAGTCCAGATCGGTCTGTAGGTCTGCAGTGCCATTTTTGTTAGCGCTCTGGAAGGTCAGGGGTGCTCCGCGGCCTGGACCGGCGCAGCAGCCCCGCAAATTTTCCAGCAGCTGCCTCCTAGTCCCCCCCCCCTCCCCGGTGCCGAGGAGGGGAACGGCACGCTCAGCCGCGGCCCCAGCCGCGCGCTCCCCCCGCTCGGGCGGCCCCCGGCCCCCGGGGATGGGGGCAGGGGGCAGAAGGAGGGACGCGAGGAGGAGGAGGAGGAGGAGGAGGAGGAGGAGGAAAAGGAGGAAAAGGAGGAAAAGGAGGAAAAGGAGGAAAAGGAGGAAAAGGAGGAAAAGGAGGAAA
>CAUYUJ010005880.1:268204-313204 GCA_963575745.1 Prorocentrum cordatum
ATTGGCGGCATCCTCCATCTTGACTCGCAACGACGACTCAGACGACGGGTCAAACGACGGATGTAACTGGAGGGCCGCCTTGGCGGACAAATCGCACTGTTGGTCGATGCGAAAAGGCACTAGGTCCTCTGCCGCCACCGAGTATTCGCTCTGATGTGCTTTAACTTTCACCGCCGAAGAAAGGAGCTTGCTACTATCGCTGCCGAGAGCCGTGCGAAACGTGCCTGCATACATGCTTCTATAAGACAATCTCGCGGCGAGAGGCTTGCGATAGCTGTCGAGGACTGATGTACAATCGACGAAAGCTTGCGCTTTTTCTGTTAAGATCTGCTGCAAAGCTAAGAATCCTAAATGTTCAGCCGCCTGCGGTGTTTGAGGAAGAGGGAAAACAACTGGCCCCGAGACAACCACTTCGAGTTCCCCGTCGGCCGCAAATCCTCCTACCGCCCAGGCGGCTCTGTCGAGACTTTTAATGCCAGATCGCGTGCACGTGCCGTTGGACCCCGTGAGCGGGCCTACTTTACAGGTGCAGTGCGTGCCTAAATACGCTTCACGGCCTACCTGACGGATTTCCATAACAAAACCGCTAGCAGGCGAAGGGCACCCATCAGGGTCGGAGGAGGGGTGAGGAAGGATGCCTAACTGGTAAACCAACGACCGATCAGCTGATTCAACGCGCTTAGCCAGCAGGTCGGGGTGAATCAATTTCTTTCTCAGTTCGACAGCCTCCTCAGCCTGGCAGAAGTACAGGCGGTGAACGAGCGTGTCACCTGAACCTCCGCAAAGTGCACACTGGTCCTCTGTGGAGTATCCTGCAGCAGCTGCCCTACTGGTTGTCCAATAACCTTGACATATGACGGCCCTGAGTAGGGCTTTCTGTCCCGAGGATAATTTGATGTGTGAAACTTCATCTTCATCAGGATCTCTGGCTGGTTTTCTGCTTAAAATTCCTCCACCTCCACCGAGAACCCTCCTGACCATGTCGAAACAAACTCTGGGTGCGGGCTCGATGTGGCTGAGACTGCGTGCAGCTTTAATTTCCCAGCGCCTGGCGCAGGCGCCCAGCCAGTGCTCTACCAGCTTTGGCGAGAGATCCGCGAGCGAGAAGGCCTTGTCCTCGTGCGCGACTAGCACGAAGGGTCCTTGAAACTTCCAGCCGATCCTATCGAATGCATGAGCTGCTGCCGTAATCGGACCTCGAACCTGACTGTGCTCCAGGCCCGACTGTGGAGGAACTTGACCCCAAAAAGCTTTCAACTGCAGAAGCCCAATAGTACCCATCGGAGCAGCTTTCCCAACGCTGACAGCCCAAACTTCTTTAGCCCACCTGAGAACTGGCCCAAGAGCCCACTTGTCAGACTTACACCCGTACAACGCAAAAGTCACAGCTCTGCTTTTACCTTTGCATTTGGGCCCCGATGCTGACAACTCAATGCTGCGTAGCTGCTCTAAATAATTGTTTGAGAGCCCTTCTATTTCGGACGTGTAAGCCCCCGCAGGCAGAAGACCACAGGTGACAATTGTCCGAGCTCCTTGTCCAGCAACTCTGACAAGTTGTCGCAATCTAGCGGCGCGAGCTCGGACCTTACTCACCCTTCTGGCTCTTTTGGATTCATTGGTGAGGGTAACCGATTTGCCTGCACGAAAGTCGGACCCCAGATTTGTAGCAGATTGATTGTACTTCCCTGCCCAGGAGCCTAAGGCCTTCAAGACGTTCCAGCCCAACGCCGCCGAGGAGGAAACGAGCGAGCACTTGTCGACAGAGAGCGTAGCGTCTAGATCCTCTTTGATCACCCTCGCTAGCTGCTTGGCGGCATTGACGAGCCACCTGAGAACGCCCTTGCTCAAGCCAAACGCCGTGAGCGAGAAATCGTCTAGGTAAAAGTCGAAGTAGACTGCCGCATTCAATGAGGTGATTCTGAGGAACCCTTGAAAGCAATACATGCGAACATAGACTATGGCAAAAGAGCAGCCTGCCACAATGCCGCGAAAAGCATAAAGTGGCTTGCTGACTGCTCGTTTGTATCCTACGAACCTAGCAGAACCATGCGCAGCACGGTGGAACTGCATAAGAGTAGGACTGAATCCTAATTCTAGGCCCCTATCCTGCAACCTGGCTCTCACGAACCTCTCATAGAAAGAAACCAGGTCCCAAAAGAGGCCAACTGCGGCTTCTCCTGAAGCCTTTGTTGCTTCGCTCCTCAGACTTTGCCTCCAGACAACATCTACGGGTGACCTCCCAGGGCCACAACTGAACCAAGGGTGATCAAACTTGTCCATCCAGGATCTTGCATACGGGAGCCGGATGCGCCCAGAGACCCGATAAAACAAACTGAATATCCCAATAGTGCGGTGCCCTTTGGAGGCCTTGGGGAGAAGTGCCATGAGAACCCATTGAAGCTGCGGTGGTAATTGCCCCAGACACTCCGAGATACCCAAGAGATAGCTGAAAGTCTGCACTCCCTCGCCAGTAAGACACGACAGATGACGACAGTGACATCCATCCAAACTGACCGCAGACTTGGTAGAATAAGACTTGTTTATAGCCTGCACTGCTTCAACCGATGGAAGGGGGATAGCTGTCTGTGCACGAGCAGTGCGATGATGAGGCGAGCATGTTGCCTCCCACATGCTGGAGTACTTGCGATTGTACTCGTCAAGAAGCGCTTGCACACTGGACGACTGAATGCCGTCTATCACAAAGACTTCTGGCTCCCTTTTTACCTTCTCCTTGCAACACCTGCGTGCTTGCCCTGCCCCCTTGCTCAAAGCTTGTGTCACCCAGTCCTGCCAACTCTTCTGGTGTTGCCTACGTGAATCAGCAATCACCGCACGCGCGAAACCTACCACAATACTAGGCTCATGCTCGAGTTCGAATGCTATGTCATTCCCATTGTCCTCATCCAACCCCACCTTACTATGCAGGTATGTGTGTATCTGTTTGGCCAGTCCCTTGACCGCCACAAAAGACTTGCTCGTGCTGGCGTGAGCGAGGACATGATGAGGATTACTGTTGTTAATCTTGACACACAGGTCGTTGAGATCATGCGCCTGCTCCACACGAACACAACGCGAGTGACTCATGCCAAAACGAATACATGCGATCAGCTGAAGCATGCGCCGCGTGCGCGAGACGAGCCAAGCTGGCCCTTGTGCGACTGCTGCAAACTGCTTGTGCACTGGCGTCTTCTGAACTCGTGGAGCGAGGCGTGGCTTCGGCAAAAGACCGCGAACTCCAGGCGTAGTGAGCTTCTTCCCCGTCCTGTCCGCAATCTCCCTTTCTGCCTTGGCCGCCCAATAGCGATAGAGGACCCCATGCACTCTCTCAATGCCCTCTGGCTTCTCCTCCCCCGCCTGCCCCTGCAGCTGGAAAAAGAGCTGCTCGCAGCGCTGCAAAAGGTCGGCCCAGTCGACCGTGGAATTGCCGATCTCTTCGGGCTCTTCTGGCAGCTGGCAGGCGAGTGCGGGCGCGGTGTCGAACTGAAGTATGCGAACGTGCTGCATCCTGGCAGGCAGACCTATTCTGATTGGAAAATGCGGCCTTGCGTGCCATTCGAAATCCGTAGAAACTGAGGTCACCAGTTTGGGCAACTCTGTTTCCACCACGAAATAATCGATAACTTGCGTCTTACCCTTGTCCGAGAGGGGGGGTTCGGCCACCAATACTTGTGCCCCAAGAGCCTCCGAAAACCCAGGCGACGCCAAAGATTCGTAAGGGATGTTGAAATCACCACCAATGATGAACTGCATGTTGGAAGTTTTGCAGTGTGTAGCCACCCTCTCCAAAAGTTCCAAGTTGGTAACAGACAGCCCTTCCGAGACTTTCCCATAAACTGAGACACGCAAGACTCCTGGGGTGCCTGGGAACTCTACCACACAAGACAGGGCCCTGCCCCGAAAGAGAACTCCTTCGGAAGGGAATGAGGGTGGCTGGAGATTGTAGGCCCCTATAGTAGCGCGGACGAAGATGGCTACTCCTGAAGAAACGCCTTCGTCCCCTGGGTCAGTGCGACTGGAACGAGCCGTGCCAGAGGGGCCTATAAAACTCGGAGCCCAGAACGACTTCCACCCATGGTCGAGCGCCCATGCTGAAGCAGTTCCCAGGGGCCCCTCCAGGAGTTTGACTTCCCAAAACTGCAACCGAGGTATTCTGAAGTTCCCCCAGTCTTTGCCTGATAGTACCCCACGACGACCCATTGAATGTTTCCACCAGCATAGCTTCGCCCTCACCTCCGAGATCACCTTCAAAATCGGATGGGTCGAAATCGAAATCGCTACCAGAAAATTCGGGCCCAAAACTGTGGAAGTCGTTCTGCATTGTAATATATGGAGCCCGCTGCAAGCCTGCATGGACTGGAAAGGATTTGTTAGGACCGTGGCCTGACATCAGCCGCACTGGCAGCTGAATCTGCGGGCTCAGAGGGGCGTGGCACATCAGCAGGAGCGCCAGCACGCTGTGTCTCCCTTGGGGAGCGCGACCCGCGGCCCTCGGTGCGCTCCTTGGCGTCGTCAGAGCGCGCGCCCTTGCCACGGCCTGGCCCTGTTCTCTGGCACGGGCTGGCGGCGGCGAAAGTTGCGCGGGGACAGCAGGCCGCTTAGCCACCTGAGCAGGGACCGCAGGGCGCGGAGCTGGCGGCGCACTGGCTGCCTCGGCCGAGGCTGCGTGCACCGGTGTGCCAGGCTGCTGCGCCTTGGCCATCTGCGCCTTCGCGGCCTCCCAGTCGGCCTTCCTCTCTGGAGGAATCCAGGCTTCGAGCGCGGCGAGCTGCTGCTGCGCGATGTTGTCCTGCTGCGCAGGCGATGCGGCCTCAGCGTCCATGGTATCCTCGGAGCTGTTGGCCTCGAGCGCGGTGACGAGCTGCTTGCCCATGGCCAAAAGTTGAGCCACTTCACTGTTAGCATCTGCTTTTGCCGCCAGCGTGTCGAGGGACAGCTTGAAGGCCTGAGTGTCTCCCAATTGGCTTCGCGCAGTTGAAGCCCATGTCTTCGACTGCTGCTCGCGCTCATCGTTGTACTGTTGTTGAGCCTCCTCAAGTCGTTGCTGAAGATTGGCGCCGTCCTCGTGCATGGTCGTGAGGAGCTGCTCCATCTGGCCAATGAAGTTTGCGTTCTCGTCCAGCTGCTTACGAATCTTCTCCAGTTTGTCGGCGGCTCGCTGGACTCTAATGGTGGCCCGTTGGACCTGATCATGATGCGGAAGATGTGCTGCAGCCTGTGCCTTGAGCTGTGCCAGTTTCTGCTCGGAATCTGCAATGTTCTGTGCATGGCCTGAGACGAGCTCATCAGTGACTGCGTCAGCCATTGCAATGTACTTCTCGGGCGAGGAGATCTGCTGCTGCAGCTTGTCCTCGTCAACCGTCTTGGACTGGGTGGGCACCTCTGGCGGCTGCTCGTCCGCTTGTGGCTGCTGCGGCGGGCTGGCACCACTGGCGCCGTAGCGGTTCTGGCAGTACTTGAATAGGTCGACCTGCGGCGGTACGGGAGCTGCTGCACCTCCTGCAATACCTGCGTCTCGACCCTTGCCACGACCTTGTTTTGTGTGCCATCCCGTGGGCGGCTGGAAATTGCTCCCGCAATACTTGCACTTGCGAAGACCACTATCAAGATACACCCAGCTGCGAGGCCCGCAATTCTGGCAGGCGACCCAGCGCCTCGGCGTGCCGCCCGACATGACTGAGACACTGAGCGAGCTGAACGGGTGCGCGAAAATGGGCTGGCTGAAGTGGGGCGGACCACTTCAGCCTCAGCCTGGGGCGGACCAGGCGAAAACAACGAGACTAGCCGCGGACTAGCGGTATCCGTGTGGTCCCGCGGGGAACCTGCCATCTTGAGCCAAAATGGCTACTGAAAAGGAGGAGGAGGAGGAGGAAGAGGAGGAGGAGGAGGAGGAGGAGGAGGAGGAGGAGGAGGAGGCGGAGGCCGGAGGCGGAGGAGGAGGCGAAGCGGAAGCGGAGGCGGAGGCGGAGGCGGCGGAGGTTCGGAGGAGGAGTGGGAGGAGGAGGAGGAGGAGGCGGAGGAGGAGGAGGAGGAGAGGAGGAGGAGGAGGAGGAGGAGGGGAGGAGGAGGAGGAGGAGGGAGGAAGAGAGTGAGGAGGAGGAGGAGGAGGGAGGAGGAGGAGGAGGAGGAGGAGGAAGAGGCAGGAGCGGAGGAAGGGGGGCGGGGAGGAGGAGAGGAGGAGGAGGATGGGAGGAGGAGGAGGAGGAGGAGGAGGAGGGGAGGAGGAGGGGAGAGGAGGAGGAGGAGGAGGAGGAGGAGGAGGAGGAGGAGGACGGAGGAGGAGGAGGAGGAGGAGGAGGAGGAGGAGGAGGAGGAGGAGGAGTCCGGAGGAGGCGGAGGAGGAGGAGGAGGAGGAGGAGAGGAGGAGGAGGAGGAGGGAGGAGGAGGGAGAGGCGGAGGAGGAGGCGGAGGAGGAGGGGAGGAGGAGGATGAGGAGGAGGAGGAGGAGGAGGAGGAAGGAGGAGGGAGGAGGAGGAGGAGGAGGAGGAGGAGGGGGAGGAGGGCTAGGTATGAGGAGGAGGAGGAGGGAGGAGGAGGCGCGAGGCCACGGAGGCGGAGGGCCGGCGGGGAGGTTGCGGCGGCTGCGGGGCGAGGCGGAGGAGGAGGAGGAGGAGGAGGAGGGGAGGAGGCGGAGGCGGAGGCGGAGGCGGGGGCCGAGGAGGAGGAGGAGGAGGAGGAGGAGGAGGAGGAGGCGGAGGCGGAGGAGGAGGAGGAGGAGGAGGAGGAGGAGGAGGAGGAGGATGAGGAGGAGGAGGAAGAGGAAGAGGAAGAAGAATAATAAGAAGACGAAGAAGAAGAAGAATAAGAAGAAGAATAATAATACGACGAAGAATAAGAAGAAGAAGACGACTAAGAAGAAAAATAAGAATAAGAAGAATAATACTCATAATAATAATAAGCATAATCATAAGAATAAACAGAATAATAAGAAGAAGACTAAGAAGACGAAGACGAATAATAATAATAATAATAATAATAATACTAATACTAAGACGAAGCATAATACTAAGAATAAGAATAAGAAGACTAAGAATACTACGAAGCATAATAATAAGAAGAATAAGAATATGAATAAGAAGAAGACGTATAATAATAATAATAATAATAATAATAATAATAATAATAATAATAATAATAATACTAATAATTATAATAATAATAATAATAATAATAATAAGAATAATAAGACAACTAAGACGAATAATAATAAGAATACGAAGAATAAGACGAATAATAAGAATAATAATAATAATACGACGAAGAAGAGGAGGAGGAGGAGGAGGAGGAGGAGGAGGATGAGGCGGCGGCGGAGGAGGAGGAGGAGGAGGAGGAGGAGGAGGAGGAGGAGGGGAGGGGAGGGGGAGGGGAGGGGGGGGGGGAGGGGAGGAGGGGGAGGGGGAGGGGGAGGGGGAGGGGAGGAGGGGGAGGGGGAGGGAGGAGGAGGAGGAGGCGGAGGAGGAGGAGGAGGAGGAGGAGGAGGAGGAGGAGGAGGAGGAGGAGGAGGAGGAGGAGAGAGAGGAGGAGGAGGAGGAGGGGAGGCGGGGCGGGAGGAGGAGGGAGGAGGAGGAGGAGGAGGAGGAGGAGGAGGAGAGCGGAGGAGGCGGAGGAGGCGGAGGAGGAGGAGGAGGAGGAGGAGGAGGAGGAGGCGGAGGAGGAGGAGGAGGAGGAGGAGGAGGAGGAAGACGAGGAGGGTGAAGAGGAAGCGGAAGAGGAATACGAACAATAAGAATAAGACTACTAAGAAGAATAATACGACGAAGAAGACGAATAATAAGAATAATAAGACGAAAAATAATAATAATAATACTACGAAGACGAATACGAGTAATACGAATAATAATAATGCGAAGAAGAATAATGATAATAATAATAAAAAATAATAATACGAATAATACTAATGATACTAATACACATAACAAGACGACTAATAATAATACTGCTAATAAGAATAAGGCGAAGACGACGAATACCAATAAGAAGAAGAGGAGGAGGAGGAGGAGGAGCAGGAGGGGGAGCAGGAGGAGGAGCAGGAGCAGGAGCAGGAGGAGGAGGAGGAGGAGGATGAGGAGGAGGAGCAGGAGCAGGAGCAGGAGCAGGAGCAGGAGCAGGAGCAGGAGGAGGAGGAGGAGGAGGAGGCGGAGGAGGAGGAGGAAGACTAATAAGAAGAATAAGACGAATAATACGAATAATAAGAAGAAAAATAAGAAGAATAAGAAGAAGAATACTAATAAGAAGAAGAATAATAATAAGAATAAGAAGAATAAGACTACGAAGACGAATACTAATAATGAGAATAATAAGCAGACGACGACGAAGACGACGAATCATAATAATAATAATAATAATAATACTAATAATAATAATAATAATAACAATAATAAGAAGAAGAACAAGAATAATAGACATAATAATAATACTAATAATAATAAGAAGACTAATAAGAAGAAGACTAAGCAGAACGAGACTAAGAAGAATACGAATACGAAGAAGAATAATAATACTCATAAGACGAATACTAAGAATAATCAGAAGAAGAAGAACAGTACGAATAATAATAAGAAGACTAAGACGACGAATAATAAGAATACTACGAATAATAGTAAGAATAAAAATAAGAAGAATACGAATAATAATAAGAAGAAAAATAAGAAGAATATGAATAATAACACGAATAAGAATAATAATACGCAGAATAATAAGAAGAATAAGAAGAAGAGGAGGAGGAGGAGGAGGAGGAGGAGGAGAAGGAAGAGGAGGAGGAGGAGAAGGAAGACGAGGGGGAGGAGGGGGAGGAGGGGGGGGAGGGGGAGGAGGTTAGAGGAGGAAGAGGATGGGGGAGGAGGAGGAGGAGGAGGAGGAGGAGGAGGGGGAGCAGGAGCAGGAGCAGGAGCAGGAGCAGGAGCAGGAGGAGGAGGAGGAGGGAGGAGGAGGAGGAGAGGGGGAGGAGGAGGGCGAGGAGGAGGAGGAGGAGGACGAGGAGGAGGGGGATGATGAGGGGAGGGGGAGGAGGAGGAGGGGACGAGGAAAGGGGAGGGGGAGCAGGAGGAGGAGGAGGAGGAGGAGGAGGAGAGGAGGAGGAGGAGGAGCAGGAGCAGGAGGAGGAGGAGGGGGGAGGGGGGAGAGAGGAGGAGCAGGAGAGAGAGCAGGATGGAGCACAGGAGGAGGAGGAGGGGGAAGAGGAGAAGGGGGAGGAAAGGAGGAGGGAGGTGGAGGAGGAGGAGGAGGAGGAGTTGGAAGAGGAGGAGGATGAGGAAAAGCAGGTGGAGGAGGACGAGGACGAGGAGGGGGGGGAGGAGGAGAAAGAGAAGGAGGAGGAGAAAGAGGAGGAGGAGGAGGAGGAGGAGGAGGAGGAGGAGTCAAGTTTGCCAGGTCGAACGAGTCAGTGGGCCCGCCATGCCCACCCTCCCTCCCATAACATAAGAGCCTATGGTTGCGCGTCTTGGTATTGGGACTTGCGCGCGTTCCATCCACGCAGCGAACGGAATGCGGGGACGAGGAGGATGAGGGCGGGGAAAACCAAAGAGTAGAGCGATGACGATGAGGAACGAGGGAAAAGAGGATGGGGATGTGGAGGACGAGGGGGAGTAGGAGGATGAGGATGCAGGTTTGGGGGAGGCGAGGGCGAGTACGACGAGGGATGGCGGAAGGACCTGGGATGAGGAGGATGAGGATGAGGAGGAGGAGGGACACGTGGATAAGGAGAACGATGAGGAGGTGGAGTAGGAGCAGGAGGAGGAGGGGAGGGGTAATTGGACACACATTCGGGTACGCAGGGCTATGGGGGAGGAGCTGGAGAGACATACGAGGAGGGGGGACTATGAGGAGGGGCAGTAAGTGAAGAGGGACAATCCGGAACTTATAGGGCATCTGCCATCACGTAGCGATCAGCAAGGATGACACCGCCTGAGCTCTATGATAATCGCGGCGACGAGGCGCAGGCTGCCCAATCCGTGGAGCCAGCCGAGAAGTCTGCGAAGAGCGGCGACAACGCAGCGTGAGGCCGCCAAGCGAGTCCCGCAACCACGGAGGAGCTCACCGCTCCTAAGCCGATCCACCAAGAGCGGATCCCAGCTGAAATACATGAGAAGCACGCCGCGACAGATAGAACGAGGATGCCGAAGCCCACTCAGAACGCCTAGACATGAGCGGAAGCCGCGGCGCTACGTCCACATCGCAGAAGCCACCTCCCAGTCAACAAACGAGCGTGGAACCTGCAAAGCTGATAGTACGAACGTGACTGTGCACGTCACGTCGAGCGAAAGACAGCAGAGCCATGTGCAAGCACAAAATGACGGTGATGCTGAACTCCAAACGATCACGAGCCAACAGCCTGCCAACACCATATCATATCCAAGCAACCCTGTGCACTTCGGGCCTTCACCCTGGGACGGCTGATTAGAGCCCGTGAGCCTCGGGGACAAAGGAACGGCAGTGCACCAACACAGTGATTGCCAGGATCGCAGCGACCAGTTGTTGCAGCACGTTCCAGCGACTGCTGCCAACGGTCTGACATTGAAATCTAGCTTATGTGAAACACGCATCAACATGCACCTCAGCACATATTGAATGTGCGCTGGTACCCCAGGCTCCAACCCGGTACGGTATATTGACACAAGAACATGACAACGATTGGGCGAAACATTTCAATCTATGCGAATGAAACTCCAGAGCCAGGCCGAAATCGCAGTCGCCCACATTCGCCCAACTACGGTCAGGCTTCGAGTCGGGAGCAAAACATGCTACGGTCAATGTTCGAGTCGGTGCCTGAGTATGGACAACGAGGGGGAAGAGGCGGGAACGAGGGGAAGGATATGAGGCGGATGAGCATGAGGATTGGATTGGGACAGGGAGAGGCGACGGATGGATCGTCCTTGACTTCCAAGCCAGAACGTACCCGAGGACGGATCCATTGGCGCATTTTTGAAGAGGACAGGTTCCAAGCATCCGGATTGTTGATGTTGACAATCCCAACATTTTCTTCTGATTTTGGCCTCTGGGGGCTGTTTTCGTCCAGGCCCCAGGACCATCAGCAGTGGATGCAGGAAGGAAAACCATCCTTGGGGTCCTGGGAAAGCGGTCGAGACCCATGAGGCTAGAGGATTGATCATCGGCCAGAAGTCCAGGATAATGTTTGACGCTTCGCGTGTCCTCTCCAGCCTTCGCTCCCGTGCGCTCTAGTGCGGAATTTAGTCCACTGCTCGTTAGCCGCGTTTCTTGACGGCGCGTGGCTTTCTCCTGCACGCTCGCGAACAATGAGTATCCTCACCAGCCCATTCAAAAACATTCACCAGGCTATGTGCCCTGATCAGGGATGTGTAGCGTCCTGGTTGAGTTGTTGCTTGTCGTTGCCTACGGTGCCTGTACAACGTCGTGCGTGCCTGGGGCCGCCTTGGTAGAGAGGTTGCCTGTTGTTGCTCGCCGTGCGTGCGTTGCTCTGGGCGCGAACACCGACGACGCGCGCGCCATGGTCATCTAGCCAGCAGACAGCGACGACAGGCAACCACTCAAGCAAGGCAGCCGCGGGAAGCACACGACGACGAGGCCGCCGCCGACGACGACGACCACGACGACGGCGGCGGCGGCAGCGGCGGCAGAGGCGGAGGCGGCGGCGGCGGCGCGACGCCGACGCCGATGCCAACGCCGACGCCGAAGTCGACGGCAGGAGTCAACCATCAAGGCCTTGGCGGGTCCTTAGCTTCTTGGGGCCCTCTTGGGGCCCTTTCTGGGGCCTCCTGGGCCTTCCTGTGGATCTTCCGGGGCCCTCTCGGAGGCCTTGGGGGCCCTGTTGGGACCACCTCGGAAGCCATCGGTCAAATATAGGGGGTGCAGTCGAGCCGCTGAGGAAGAAACCCTTTTCGTTCTGAAGGGGCTCCGTGTTCCTCCATTGTTTTACAGTTTTTCTCAGGTCGTCCTTAGGTTTGCTATGGGGAAGCGAAGCCTACAGTCAACCTGCATACAAAGGATGGCCAACCTTCCCAAGGGTACCCTTGCATCCTTGCCTCCTCGGTCCATCCTGCGCCAGTTTCGTTGGCCGCGCCCCGCCCGGAAAGCTTCCAAGTGGGCGTCCTAGGCCCCTGCATCCTTCTCGCGCATCCTGACTATACGGGTTGACTGTGTCTTACGGGAGAACAGGTGCATCGTTCCTTCTTTTGGGTTCCTTCTGGCAGCGTTCCGACTGCACTCGAGCACGCCCTGGTCAGTGCGTTCCTCTCGTCGGGGCCCGGACGATCGCCCCTGGGGGGCCCTCGCGGACCGCTCGTGGGGCGGCCTCGGGCGCTCTTGGGGCTGCTTCGGGACCATCCTGCTGCTGCTGCTGCTCCTCCTCCTCCTCCTTTTGTCCTCGTCTTCCTCCTCCTCCTCCTTCTTCTCCTCCTCCTCCTCTTTCCTCCTCCTCCTCCTCCTCCTCCTCTTGACCCTTTTCCACCTCCTCCTCCTCCTCCTCCTCCTTCTCTTCCAAACCATTTTGGTTCAAGCGGCAGGCCATCTCGAGGCCTTCAGAGCCCATCGGAAGAGAAAATGGCGAGACGGCGAACAAGATTGAACACCACAGTGATTCGACGGATTTTGACTTCTTGGGGGCCTCCTTGAGAGGTTCAGAGGGCACTCGGGGCAGTCCTGGGACGGTCTTGGGGACTCTTGGAGGCACGTTGCAGGCTGTCTTGAACAATCTTGGGATATCTTTGGAGATCTTGGAGACCATGTTGGGCTTCCTGGGGCCCTCTTGGAGCCATCTTGGGCTAAAAAAGGACCCTCTGACACCTCGCGAGGCTGGGCTTTCAGACCCAGGGGGGAGGGGGGAGGGGGGAGGGGGACCCTTCTCCCCGACGGGGAAGAAGTGGGTTCGAGGCAAGACGCTGAAAGAAGGACCGCTCTGAGCTCAGGGGGGGCCAGGGCTTTCGGGCCGTTCCTTATTCGAGTCACGTCTCGGGGCATGTTCGTGGCCCAGGCCCGCCGTGGCCAGAGAAGCCCCTTCCTTCCTTACAGTGCGTTCCTTCTGGTGGCGCGACGACCGTGGCAGAGCGGGCTCCTCAGACCACTCGCGCCCAGAGGGCGTGAGGAGACCACGGTCGGCTCGCGCCGCGCGGGCGCGTCGGGAGTTCAGCGCGGGCGTTCGGCAGGCGGAATGCCGCCGGGTGGCCCGGAAGTCGTCCGACATCGGGGGGTCTGCGCCGTCGGGAGACCGCGGTCGCGCAGGGTGGCAGCAGGCAGGGAGGAGGAAGAGGACGAGTGAGGGCGGACGAGGAGCAATCGAGAGCGGGGTTTGTGAGCGATGAAGCGAGGAGGGAACATGATGAGGGATGATGGGGAGCGATGGAGGGACGGAGGGATGGGACTGATGATGCGGGTGGGAGGAATGACGGGGGATTGACTTGGCACACTCCTGACCCCGCCAGTGCATACGCAAGTGGCTCGTATCTCAGCTGCTCGTGTCGCACCGCGCCCCACGCCCGCGCAAGAGGGGGCTCCGCTTTCCGCTTGCTCGCCCGGCCGTGCGCTCGGCTGTGCGCTCCGCGAGCGTCTGGTCGCTCTTGGCTGCTCGGCTGCGGGTGCGGGCCTCTTGCGGAGAGCTCGACGGGAAGAGCCGTGTTGACGAACCAACAACACACACCCATACCCATAGAGGGGTCGGGGAGGGCTATGGGTGCGTGTTGTCGGATGGGGGTCCCCGCTTGAACGGGAGCGTTCCCCAGGGTCCGACAACCCGCACCCATACCCATAGCCAGTCCTCCTCCCAACGACCCCCCTATGGGTATGGGTGTGTGTGTTGCTCGTTCGTCACGCGTGGCGCCCTGCGTGCCTCGCCGGGGCGCGCGGCGGTCCGCCTCTCCGACCTCCCGCGCGCGCCCGACTGCCGCTCCACCAAGGCGCGCGCTCCCCTGCGCCGGGCTGCACGGATGGGGGGGGAGCAGCACGACGTCGGGAGGTCGTGGAGGGAAGGTATCCCAAGCCTCGGCATCGCTCGGACGTGTGCACTTTTTCTCGGCGTGGAGTATTAAGGAGCATCCTGGATCATCCTGCAAAACAAACCACGCATGAAACCGAAAAAAGCACAGGGAATGGACGTCCGAGCGATGGCGAGAAGCTGGGGGCCGGGGAACGCGCCCAGCCGGATGCTCCCGTTGAACGCCCTTCCCTTCTTCTAGGGGCCGTCCAGAGCGACGTCTCCTTCAGCCCCACCCCTTGGTGCCCCTGCCCCACCGCCTGTGCCTCCCCCCGGCGACCAAGCAGGAGAAGCTCCCTCCTTCGCTCCAGCTCTGGTCCCTCCGTGCTCGTTCCTCGGCGGGTTCTCTCTGTCGGCCAGTTTGCCCGCGCTTCCGAGCTGACGAACCGCGCGAGCTCCGCAGGTTTCGACGAGTTCATGAACGCTGTTCGCGGCGGTATCAACAAGAGGCCCCGTGTCTCTTGGGCCTCTTTCCTCTGCTCCTTGTGTGTGTGACCTTTGGCGCGAAGTGCTGCACACCGGGCGGATTGCACATTCCCACTGAAGGATGCTGGGCCCCGATCAGGACAGAGGGGTTCACGCAGCGCTGCTCTGCGCTCCTTCAGTAGCTTAGGCCCCTTGGAGTTCCCTGCCCGAGCCTGCGCGATGGGGGAGGGAGGGGGAGGGGGGGGGGGCGCGGCCGCTCGCATGAAGCCTGGGCCTGGATTTCTCATATGAAACCCCTGACCTGATTCAGTGATGCAAGATGGGGTCACAATCGAGCCCGCTTGCGCCAGGCAGGTATACATTCTGGGGAGGCGCACAAGGAGGGAGCCTCTTCGCCAGCAGCATGCCACCTGAGTGATTTAGCAGCTGCGCGCGTTGGGCACCAGCCGTCTGGTGGACAGACATTTGCACTGGTACAGCCGAGACGCTGGAATGAGGACCGCTTTGCGTGCAGGAGGTGCCCTGATTTTCGGACCCTTCCTTGGATCTTGGTCGGGGAACTTATTCGTGGCCAAGGCTCGCCGTGGCCAGAAAAAGCCCCTTCGTTTCTGATTCCTCGTTCCTTATGGTAGCATGATGACTGTAGAGCAACGATGGGGGGGCCGGGGGGGCACCTCAACGATTGGACACTCGCGCATGTTTAAACAACTGTAATATCCCTTCATACCGGGTATGTTCCCGGCATGAAGGAGTTGTGTATTGAGAATCCGGAGGTGGGCGCACCATCGTTGGCCACTTCCTTCCCATGTAGCCGTCGTCGCTTCTACCTCTTCGTCTCCGCTTGTTGTGATAAAAAGGGGTTCATGCGATGAGTGTGGCTGGGCGGTCGGGCAGATCAGAGCGACACTCGGAGGCGGAAGAACCTCATCCTCATGGCCTTCGACGTGCTGGACAAGACGAAGAACGGAGTCATTGAGATGGACGACGTTGCGCAGGCGTTCCGACCTGCGGGGCACGCTGAGGTGATGGCCGGCAGCTTAGCGTCTCGGGCAGCCAGACTTCACCGAGCAGATTCCACTACTCGCAGAGTGCCTACTCGTCCGAAAACACACATGGTTGCCCCGACGTGCTAGATCGTGAATACCCCGCGGCGTATCCAGGCTATTTGCCAGTAGTTAGGTACTTGCGACAGGAGGAGGAGGAGGAGGAGGAGGAGGAGGAGGAGGAGGAGGAAGACTGGGAAGGCCTGGAAAACCGCGGCCTGGGCCCGAGCTGCGGCGCGTGTGATGGGGGCACGAAGACCTTCTGCTCGGCCAGCTCGGACGTCGGCCCTGCTCTGTCGTGCCGACTTCGCGAGCTTTGCGGGCAGCAGGGGGAAGCCGTGGCTGGGAGAGCACTCCTTGTGGAGGTGCGTGGACGGGCCTTTTTTCCACCATACGACATCGTCGATGCTGGTCCAAACTGCATCATGGAGCGGGTGTACCAAGTGTGCACGTGCATTGTGGCCTGAGCTGGGAAATATTAGCTCAGGCGGGGAATGTCGAGTTTCTTCGGCCCTCCGCCCCCTGGCAACCACCGCTGAGCGGTAAAATGCTTTTGGGGTTCGCTACGGTGGCTGTACATATGTACAGGCCAGGTGGGTTGGGGGGTCGGGGCGGCTCTACGGACCCCGCCGCGGGGGGAGTCAATGCACCCTTTCCGCACCTCCATCCTTTCGCCCTGTCTGCTCCTTCGCCTTGCGCGCACTTCCCGACGTACTGACTGCTTCTGCTTCCGCAGCTATACCACTTTGGCTCTAGGGAAACGGAACAGGAGCGAGCCTACGGCGCGCGCGCGTGCGTCGGCCGGCGGGCCGGCCTCCTCCGTTCAGTGTTACTTTAGAGTATGCTTGACGGCATTATTCCTTCTTCCCCATGTCATCGGCGGAGCCCACTGACCATGATCTATTGTCGGAACATACTGCAGGGATTATGACTGTCCAGGCAAAAGACTGATAGTAGCACAACTTGCGCCCTGCGCAGCGATCACGGCAAACAGCTGCGCCCTGTGGGGCAAAATCAAACAGACGTGCTTCGCGCAGCCAAGACACATTCAACCGCGTGCGTCTTGTGAGGCAAACGTGAGAAATACGCCCCGCGGGGCAACAGCAAGGCAAACGCGATGACACATCGAATGCCATCAACAAATTGGTTGAAACAGCAGTGCAAGCGCAACAAACACATGTGACAAACCAGTGGACAAGTAGTGAACACCCTGTAAACGCTGCGGGAATCCAAGCAGTCCGCCGTGTAGCAAATTTTCCGACGCGCCCTGGTCTGTTGCCCCGACGGTTGTCTTGATGGTTGTCCCGGCCAGATTGGTGTCCCGTTTGTTGCTTCGATGGCTGCCCAGAAAGATAGTGGGATAGGCAGATGTATCGAGAGTGACATATTTGGATTTATATGGATACCGATAGATTGCGAGGCCGAGCGCCATGAGCCAACGTGCGGTCTAGCGGCGTCTTGGCTCCTACAAAATCTAGCAGTTGGTGAAGCAGTTCTGTCTAATTGCATTGTGTTCAAATGTACACACCAATTCTTGACACTTCGCGTATCCCCATCAGTCAGTTCGCGCGTTCTCGCGCCAATTATCTTGCGCTGTGCCCCAGCCTCGGTCATACCGCCCGCTGGACTTTTCCTTGCCGGCCGCAAATCAAACACGTATCCCCATCAGTGTGCTTAGGCCGCCGGTTACTCGTCGTTCGGCATATCGGTTCGCGCGTAGCCCGCTCGACCCTTCTCTCCGTTGGAGCGCTTGCCTGCGGACGCGACGAACAAGTATCCCCATCAGTTGTTTTCGTTATTGTTTTTCGCTCTTCGCCTTCTTTGTCCGCTGCGCTAATTTGGGTCGTTGCTGGCGTGCAATATCCTGGACGCCGTCCGACTTTGCTTCGCCACGGTCGCGATCAACAAAAATACCCCCATCAGCCCATCCACGAAGGATGCCAAGGCGAATTGCTTCTCAGAGTCTCCTCGGATGTCTCCTGGAAGCTTTTCAGAGGCCCCTTGGAGCGTCTTGGG
Organism: Prorocentrum cordatum; assembly: GCA_963575745.1. Taxonomy (NCBI): domain Eukaryota; class Dinophyceae; order Prorocentrales; family Prorocentraceae; genus Prorocentrum; species Prorocentrum cordatum. Next base: position 285,629 of record CAUYUJ010005880.1, read on the forward strand.
GGCCTTTTGGCGGCCCCGGGGGCCTCTTGGAGCGTGTTGGGTGCCTCGGGGAGCCCCTTGGGGCCTCTTGGGGGTCTGTTGGGAGCCTCTTGGAAGCCTTTTGGGCGCCTCTCGGAGGCCTCATCGGCGCCTGTTGCGGCCCTCTTGAGGCGCTCTGGGGAGCCTTGGGAGTGCTCTTGGGGCCATCTTGGAGGAGATCGATCAAAATAGATGGGAGTTCCGATTACGTGCCCCCCTTCGGGGGCACAGCAAATCGCCTCAGTGGCCCTCGTGGGGCTGTCTTGAGGCCTCGGAAGGCCATCGGATGCGAAAAGGCGAGAATGCACAAGGCATCGATTTCCTTTAAATGTTTGAAGAGTTCTAGCCTCTTGTCGGTCGTCATGGGAGGCTCCGTGGCCACCCCGAGCCGTCTTGGAGCGGTCGTGGGGCCTCGTGTGGCATATGGAGGGCCACACTGAGCCATCTTGGGTTGTCTTGTGCCATCTTGGAGGTCATCTTGGGCTCGGAGGCCTTCCTAGAGCCACCTTTGGCCCCCCAGGTCCACGTGAGGGGGCAGGGGGAGGGGTAAACCCCTCCCCGAATGGGAACGGGGAGGGGTTGGAAGAGAAACCGCTCTAGACCACATGCGGCCTGAGGGCTGGTGGCATGTGTCTGCGTGTGACGCACATGCAGCTTTACATTTATATGCATTTACACGCACGTCTAAATACGTGTGTATATATACATACAGACAGAGACAGACATTTTTCTCTCTCTCTCTCTATATATATAAATATATATTAAACATACAGATATCAGGCTGCATTGGCGCTTCCCGTCTTGCGCCTTGTTCCGGACGCTTCCCCGGCAAAGCACTACATCATCGTTTGCTGTAGAAGTGGGGGGTCTCGAGGCCTGGACGGGCGACCATGACACGCCGAAGAAGTCGCAGCAGCTCCGAACACATCGATGTTTGGTCGCTTCCTGAATGCCTGGAGGGCTCCAGGCACTTAGGAGATCCTCGATCGTCAAATTTTGAATCTAGATCCATTGCGTGTCCCTCGCGATCGAGGAGCTGAACCTCGAGCCGCAAGCGTGGAACCAAGATCTTCGGGTCAGGTCGATGTGCTTCGTAGGAAAACGCCGTCCGGGCGTTTTTGGGGCTCTTTTGGGCTGTCCTGGGGCTCTTTGGGCCTTCCTGGGACCTTCGTGGGCCGTCTTGTGGAGCTAGGGCCCCCTGGAGGTCGTCTGAAACCATCTAGGGCCCTCGTGGGGGCCTCCTGTGGCCTTCTAGGGGGTCTCCCATGGTTTTCGTGGGTCTCTCTTGGGAGCCTTCTGGGGGCATCTTGGGTTTCAGTTTCTTGTGGGCAGTCCCAGGGCTCTCTGGGGCAGTCTTGGGGCCCTCTTGGGCCGTCTTCGAACCCTCCTGGGGGCCTCTCGGGCTGTCGAGGGGCGATGTCGGGGGCCGATCGGGCCGTCTTGGACGCTGCGAAGACCCCAAAAACGGATATGCTACGGATTTATGTCTTCGTCAGGGAATGGGACGTTTTTATTGTTCGGGACTCTCTTAATGGCCTCTTGGGGCGTCTTGGGGGCCTTATTGGGCCGTCTTCAGACCGTCGAGGTTCTTCTGGGTACGCTCTTGTGCTGTCTTGGGTCTCTCTTGCGCCTCTCCGATGACCCTCTGATCGCCTTGAGTCTGCTCGCAAGGCCCGCCAAGGCGCCTTGGAAGGTCCGAAATGGCCAGCGGACCTTTTCCAAGGGCGTGTTTTCGGGGTGGTTAAAGATATAGGACTGTGTGTGTATATATATATAAGTTGGCACATCATATATAAATGTATGTATATATATATATATATATATAAGCAATCAGCTGGGCAACACGGACCCTACAGTCCATGTTGATTGGCCGATGTGGCCCCACTTTTGAGTTGAATTCTGCGTCCAATGCATGTCGCAAACGATGTCAACCCCATCCACTCGTTTTATCACCCGACGCGTGGTCTCACTGGTGGTCGACGTATGGATGTGATCAGATGTGTCCGACCTGTTTCCGACCGCCTACGTCTGAACGCGGTCGCTCGCGAGCACGTGACCGCGGAGGGCGTGCGTGAACATGCGTTTTCGCTTTTTCAGATGATGGGGAGGAGGCCCGTGGAGGAGGTGGACGAGAAGGTGGTTTTGGCATTGTTGAGGATATCTGCGTCCGCCAAGGCTGGGGCCATGGGCGAGTCAGAGGCGCTGAAGCATTTCCTGGGTCAGTTCGACAGCATCAACAAAGACGGCGTCGTGACGAAAGAGGAGTTTATTGAGTATCCACCAGCCTGCGGCAACACTTGCCGCCGAGCCAGCGCAGCATCCAGCCCGAAGTTTTCCCATGTTAGGGGCCGCTTGGGAAGCGCTTCCAGACTGCTGCAGCGTGCCGTGGCCATAGACTTGCATGGCTGTTGCGTCGTCTCTTGACCGCCTCTTGGGATGTGTTGGGGGTGCGCCTTGCAGATCTGTGGGTTCTCGGGCGGCCCTTGGGGCTTTCAGGGGCCTCTTTGGGCTCCTCCTCCGTCTCCTCTTCCTCCTCCTCTTCCTCTTCCTCCTCCTTTTCCTCCTCTTCCTCCTCCTCTTCCTCCTCCTCTTTCTCCTCCTCTTCCTCCTCTTCCTCCTCCTCCTCTTCCTCCTCTTCCTCCTCCTCCTCTTCCTCTTCCTCTCCTCTTTAGGCTCCTCCTCCTCTTCCTCCTCCCTGGCCGTTTTTGGGGAGGCAGGCGCGCTTTGTTTTCGGGCGCCGGAGGCCCTCGCCCCCCTCTCGTGTCTGGGCCGGGGGCGTTCTGCCCGCAGACTAGGGTCTTTATCGGCGGCGAGCCCGGGGGGGCAAGTGAGAAGGAGAAGTCGGGGCTCAAGGGACGGGGGTCAATGCAAACGGGGGTCAGCCAGAGCGCAGGATCTTGCAGGATCCTGCAGGGACAGGGTCGCATTGACCCGGGTTTGGGTGCAGGATCCTGCAGGATCTTGTAGGATTCTTCGCGCTGACCTGGGTTTGGGTGCAGGATCTTGCAGGATTTTGCAAGGCTTGACTGACCCGGGTTTGGGTTGACCCGGGTCAGAAGATCCCCGAAGAAGGCCGTCTCTGAAGGCTCGGGAGTCACCCGGCCTTCTGAGAAGTGTGCTGGGCTTTCCCCGAAGACGCAGAACACTTCCCAGAAGTCCCGCCGCCTTCTGCCGAGGAGCCCTCATCCTTCTCACGTTCCCCCCGGGGCGCGCCGCCGAATGTGGTTTTGGGGTCAGAACTCGTGTCAGCAGCGGCCGTTCGGGACGATCCGGGCACCCCCGGAACGCCCTCGGCGAGGCGAAGCTGTTGGCAACCATGGCTGGAAGACCCCCGAAAGCCTACGAAAACGTCCGGAAACCTCGCTCGCCGCCGACTTTCGATTGAGGTATTGCTGGGCCCGCGCGGGCCCGCGCCCAGCCGCGGGGGCCTTCGTCGGGGTCGGCGAGGAGGCCGTCGTGGGTGCGCGGCGGCTCTGCCGAGCTCGCTCCCGGAGGGGCTCGGCAGGGAACAACCCCCCTGGGCAGATCGGGCCGGGCGAAAGGGGGGGACTGGGAAAGGGGGGGTTATGATGGGCGCGTTTTCCACCACCACCACCATGAGTTGGAGGGGGGAAGGCGGAGGAGGACAACGAGAAGGAGGACGAAGAGAAGGAGGACGAGGAGGAGGAGGAGAAGGAGGAGGACCACCTCCCCCTCCAACTTATGGTGGTGGTGGTGGAAAACACACCCATCAGGTTACACAATTTGCTGCATGCAGCTGGTTTCGGCCTCACCGAGGGGCCCATTCCTCGATACATGGCCGCCTCCGGCGCCGGGAGGCGCCGGGAAACTCAGCTACGTGAGCTGATTCTCAAACCCCCCCTTTGCTATCCCCCCCTTTCGCCCGACCCGAGAAGAGGTTCCAAAGTCACCGAGCGCAGTCCACGTCTCTCGCCAAGTACCTGCTCGCAAGCGTCGGGGAAAAAAACATTCGTTGGCCTCGGTGCAGTGTGTCATGAATGCCCTGTGGTTGATCTGGGCCATATGCGAGCAGTTCCTGTACGAGTAGTGGAGCGCGCTTGTCTACAACAGGCGTGCGCAGAGAGGGGGAGCGCCCTGGATACACGCCGGTCGTTAAAGGTAGGTATTTCTGGATGTCCGGATCAGCTGATTTCATTGGAAGAAGGACAACAAAAACATCACATATAAATTTGGCGCTCCGCGCGGATTTCCTGGATCCGCGCTGGGCCCCCCCCCCCGACGCCCCCCCTGGCGCGCTCCGTTCGCCAGAGAGGGGGGCCCAGCGCAGATCCAAGAAATTCGCGCGGAGCGCCAAACGTTTATGTTTATTGCATTTTGTCTTCGTCTAATTTCTGGCTTCCCTGATCTTAATCTACTTCAAGCGCCTTCCTATTTCAATGATCGGCATGGCATTGACGTGTTTTGTCATTCTCCGCGAGGGCCTGGACCCAATCTACTTTAACCGCTCTCCTGCTTCATGTATTCTACCCACCTCTTCCGACCGACGTGTACTGTTTTTGTGTTATCGTCTTGCGCGTAACGGTCCTTACCTGGGCCCAGCCTTGCCCCCCCCCCCAGGTAACAGTAACGATCGCACGCAGGGGGGAGGCTTGGACCCCCTCCCATCGCGAGCATGTTGTGTCGATTGCAGCGCACCCTCGCCCCGACGTGCCCCACTCCGCCCAGGCGTCTCCGCTACCCGGGCCAAGCCCTGGTGGCAATTACCTTTACGGGAAGTAACGACCTCCCTAGAACATAGCAGAAACAAAACCAGACAGCTAGAGGGGATCCTGACGCACCTCAGCGGGCCGTTGGCGCGGAGGCGGCTTACAAGAACGTGTCAGCTTCCATAGGCCTTGCCGCTCCAACTTTCATCCGCAGAGGTCTCCTCGCCACAAAAGCGATAACAAGGAGGGGCAGGAGCAGGAGCATGAGGCGGTGGGAGGGAGACGAAATGAGGAGCGAGAGGGGGAAGAGGAGGGGTGGCGTAATCATGACTATCCTGGCGGATGTGTCGCTGACGATTGGCTACAGCTTTGGTAGAGAAAGCAAGTCCAGGGGCTGCCAGTCCTGACAGGAGCGCGTTCCTGAGCTTCTGCGCAGACCAGGGGGGGGGGGGGGGGCGGGGTGAACGAGCGTGACTGTGGCATTTGGCCCCTCGTGGATCAGAGGCCTCGTGGATTCCTGTTAGGGCTTATTGAAGGCCTTTGGGATGTTTCTGGCTGCCAATTGCGGGTTCTTCTGACTTTCCTGGGGATCTCTCGGTGTTTTTTTGGGTGACTCTTGGAGGCTTCTGGGAGGCCTTGGGGGCTTTTTTGGGGGGGCCTGAAGGCGGTATCTGCGACCATCTTGGGGAGAGGGCTCCCGAGGCCACTCCGACTCGTTGTTTTTAGGCCTGTCTTGGGATCTTCTGGGGGGTATTCTGATCTCTCAGGGGCGTTGGGGGCCTCGGGGGTCGTCTTGGACGCTCTTCTGACCCTAAAGGCGGGTATGCGACAATCATGCAACAATCTTCGTTTGTTCCCACCTGGCAGGTAGGGGTCGCTCCCCAGGTCCACCGAGGATCCCCGAGACTCCCGGCCCTGTGACCAGGACAGAGCATAACTGACTGCACAGAGCGCGGTAGAAATACCAGGCAATTTAAAAGTATACTAGCTGAACAAACTACATAACATGTCATACCATAGCACAGCATACCATCGTAGGGATACCTCATCATAGCAACGCATTCTCTGACGTAGCGGAGCGCGCAAGTCGGAACATGACCTTACACGTTGTACCATACTGTAGTACATCGTAACATCGCATAACGGTACCTAGTAGCCCGTCATATGGAAGGCCATACAAAACCAGAGCGCAATATCAATGTCACATGGTAACATACTTGGGCAACACGCACCATGTCCGACAGCGGCACACGACACAAACAGATGTCATACCATAACACAACATCGCGTAGTCTGCCATACCACTAACACGACAGACCATACCATAACGTAGTATCACACTGCATGGAATAACAACCCTAGAGTAGACTATACAATACGTGCTGTACGATTATTCTCATGGCGCAGCGAGTACATTCGAGCACCATATATTGTTACACATTGAAGATACATATTTCAGCGCAACGCGACGTACCCTATTGTACATGCATCTCGATGAAACCAGCATGTCATACCGCACATGTTGTATTATTGTTACCACTACGACGACAATGAACCCCCATGACGTATTGACATCAATGAAGAGGTATGCCATAAATTGAATATCCGCATACCACAACACAATGATAACAGTTTAGCGTACATGACATTTCAGAACAGAGCATCCCATAATATCACAATATACCACAGCACTTCACAGTATGGCATAGCCGATCGTAACATAGGTCAATGAACAGACGATGGCGATTCACCACTGCGGATGGACATCATAGCATACTCGAGCTTACCTTTATGTGATCAAGCGCGACGTGCGTGCCGAGGTCAGGCTGGCCACAGGAGCAGACGGCGCAGCAACGACCGATTGGACGCCGTGTCTAACGTGACAGGCGTCACGGCTTCACGCCAGCCCGTGGAGAACGCAGCAGAGCACGATACAGGGTAACACACCAGAACATGATGGAACATCTGATAGGTTAGAGTTGATACACACAGCAAAGACATGTTCTTTGCGCCTTGTCGAACGCAGCACCCACGCCGACGTAGGGCTCGCCACAGGGCATTTACAGGCCCAGCAACGACTGACTATGTATTTACACACATGTATGCATATTTATATGTGCATACATGTGTATGTTTATGTGTGTAAAGGTGTTTGTATATGTAGCTGTATATATATATGTATTTGTATACGTATCTGTATGCATGTGTGCATGTGTGTATGCTTGTCTGTCTGCCTGTCTGTATGCATGTATGCATGCATGTATGTATGTATGTATACATATATATATTTATATTGATACCTGTCCACATAACTATATTTCTACACATATATATATACATACACATATGGTCGCCCCCCGTTGCCCCCTCCCCTGTGATCATACATCCTCTTCCTCCTCCTCCTCCTCTGCCTCTTCTTCCTCCTCATCCGACTCCTTCCACCTCCTCCTCCTCCTCCTATGATCGCGCCGCCTCCTCCTCATCCTCCTCTCTCTTTCTCTCTCTTTCTCTCTTTCTGTCGATTTCCCATTCTCGGGACACTTGCCGTTGCAAAATAAGGTGTTTTCCAAATGTTCCAGATATTCCAGGTCTCACCATCCAAATATTGCAGATCTCATCATAAACTACACTGATGAAAAACCGTGTGTTTCCAGATTTGCCAGATGTTCCAGAGCTCCCCAGCGACTACCCTTGTGAAAAACCATGTGCTTGCCAGATTTTCCAGGTATTCCAGATCTCCCCTGAGACTACCCTGGTGGAAAACCATGTGCTTTCCAGATATTCCAGGTATTCCAGATCTCCCCAGAGACTACCCTGGTGAACAACGATGCGTTTTCCAGATTTTCCAGATTTCCCAGAGACTGCCCTGGGCTTCAGGGTTTTTCACCAGGGTAGTCTGTGGGGAGACCTGGAAAATCTGGAACATCTGGAAAACACATTGTTTTTCAGCAGGGTAGTCTCTGGTGAGATTTGGAATATGTGGGAAATCTTGAAAGCCCCGGGTTCTTCACCAGGGTAGTCTCTGAGAAAATCTCGAATATCTGGAACATCTAAAAAACACAAAAATTTTCACCAGAGGAGTCTCTGGGGAGATTTGGGAAATCTGGAAAATATGGAAACACACTGTGTTTCACCAGGTGAGTCCCTGAGGAGATTTGGAAAATTTTTAAAATCAGTAAAACACATGGTTTTCACAAGGGTAGTCGCGGGGGAGCTCTGGAACATCTGGAAAATCTGGAAACACACGGTCTTTTCATCAGGGTAGTTCATGATGAGATCTGCAATATTTGGAACATCTGGAAAACAAATGGTTTTTCACCAGGGTAGTTTCTGGGGAGATCTGGAATATTTAGAAAATCTGGAAAACACAGCATTTTGCAACGGCAAGTGTCCCGAGAATGGGACATCTACAGAAAGGGAGAAAAAGAGAGGAAGAGAGAGGGAGAGGAGCAGGAGGAGGAGGAGGAGGAGGAGGAGGGGGCGGCGCGATCATAGGAGGAGTAGGAGGAGGAGGAGGAAGGAGGATGAAGAGGAGGATGACGGGAGATGATGCGGAGGGGGAGGAGGAAGATAAGGAGGCTGTTCGACCGTCAACCTTCGAACGCCCCGCAAGGACGACAGTAAGCAAAGTAAAACAAGTAATAATTGAAGCCGCCGTCGGCAGAGAGACAACGACAAGAACAATGCACGAAGAGGGCAAGAGGGAACGGGCATGGATGGAGGAGGAGGGGAGGGGATGGGGAGGGAGAGAAGGAGGAGGAAGAGGAGGAGGAGGAGGAGGAGGAGGAGGAGGAAAAGGAGGTGGAGGAGGACGGGGACGAGGAGGAGGAGGAAGAGGGCAGGGATGAGAACTAGGAGGAGGAGGAGATGGAGGAGATGAATAGGGGAAAAGAAGGCAGGGTGAGGGGAGATGATGGGGAGGGAGAGGAGGATGATGAGGAAGAGGAGGAGGACGACGACGAGGACGAGGAGGGGGAGAAGGATGATTAGGATGAGTAGACAAAAGGCGACATGTATGATCACAGGGCGGCGAGCATACTTATACACCCACACACATATATATATACACATATATATATATATATATGTATATATGTATATATGCATATATATATATACATATAGATATGTATATATATATATATATATACATATATACATGTATCGGAGTAGGCCGGGGAGGGGGGCGGGCCAGTGCTTGTACGCCCCATGTGCGCCCCCCCAGGGTTTCTGGTCCCCCAGAGCTCCCGACACGGCCTGGGCCCGCCCCGAAACGGGCCACGACAGGCTACGGGGGTCCCAAGAGGGCCTAAGACCGTCCCAAGAGGCCCCGAGGACGCCCAAGATGCCTCCAAGACGGCCGGCGAGGACTCCAGCACGCTCCAGGACGGCCTTAAGAGGCTCCCCAAGAGGGCCCTGGGAGGCAACATTCATACATTTCCCCATTATTTCTTAGGGATTTTGGCGTTCTCGCTTTTCCCGCTTCCCAGCGCGCCCTCACGGCCTCGGAGGCCTTTCAGATCGCTCCAAGACGGCCCACGAAGCCCCGAAGAGGGCCCCAAGACGGCCCAGGAGGCTCCCCAGGCAGCCCAAGTGTGCCCCAAGAACGCCCCAAGAGGGGGCCCAGAGGGAGACCACGAACCGATATGTCGAGGTCTCTGGCCCCAGAGGCCCACAATAGGCTCCCGAAAGCTACCAAGAGGCTCCCAAGAAGCTCAGTGAGGCTCCCAAGAAGCTCTCAGGAAGCCCCAGACGCCCCCAAAGGGGTCCACAGGGAACGCTCAAGAGGCACCCCAACACACCTCAACAAATTATGTCCCCAGAAAACCTTCCGGGGACATGGTTCAGCATGGGCCCGAGAGTCTCCAGAGGCTCCGAAGTACACTCAACAACGCTACTGGAGAGCTGTCTGGGAAGTTGGCTGGGAACCTGACTGATCGCCTTCTCGCGGCCCTCCGCGGATCGTTTCGCACAAAGTTTTCCCAAGTGCCTTTTTGAACATTATGGTATCACCCGGGACGTGTTCCGGCTTCTCCGTACGCTGGGGCCCGAGTTTGTGTCTTAGTGATCGTCTTCAGCCAGTCCTACGGAGGGGGTGAGGAGATCCTCCAGAGGGGGTCCAGAAGCACGGGGGCCGAGGTTCTGCGCCGTCGTCGTCTTCGTCGTCGTCGTCGTCGTCGTCGCTCTGTCGTCGACACGACGTCGTCGAACGTCGAAGACCTTCGGACTTCGGAGGTTTCTCTTACTCTTCGGGCTCCAGAGCCGCTTTCGGGCCCCAGGCCCGTTAGAAACGGATCCGGGATGACAATAGCGCGTTCCGGGGGTGCCGAACTCTTCCCCAACGTTCGCCGGAGGCCCCAGCTACGGTCCGACGACCGACGGTGGCCTCCTCCTCCTCCTCTCTGTTCCCTCTCCTTCCTCCTCCTCCTCCTCTCGCCACCGCCTCTCTCCTCCTCTCTCCTCCTGATTTCTACTTTCTCCTCCTCTGCTCCCCCTCTCGCCACCTCCTCTCACCTCCTCCTCTCTGCTCCCCCTCCGTCCTCCTCCTCCTCCTTTTTCTTAGCCAGGCCGCCGAGCGCACTCCCGCTCGTGGCGTCAGCCTCCTCCTCCTCCTCCCTCTCCTCCTCTCGCCACCGCCTCTCTCCGCCTCTCTCCTCCCGATTTCTGCTCTCGTCTCCCGCGGTGCGCGGCGCGCGCCCCCCTAATGCTAAAAGTCGGGCCTGTCCCTCTACCTACAGGGGGAATATTCAAACATAGTAAACACACAGTCTGGGGATGGTTCTTTTGAGTATTTTTTGAACATGTTGGAGTCTTCTGTGAGTGTGTTTAATTTTTCGTCGAAAGTCCCCATGTAGGGGGACACGCCCGACTTAACCCTACTGACGCAACCATCTTCCCCAAAAACCTTCCGGGATACGGGTTGACATGCATGGACTTCTCACTGCCCATAGTGCGTTCAGCGTTGTGGATGCTTCTTCACTTCCCGTTCAAACCATCTGTGGTCCATTACTCCAGTGGAGCAGTGAATTCGTCAAGGCCCAGGGTCTGCTAGAACCTACGCGAGCGCGAAGCGCGCGCGTGGTTCCACTGCATACACAAACCTGACAGGCGTCACGGCGTCACGCCGCCCCGTACAGAACCAAACATAACGTTACATAGTATAATGCAGTAGAGACCGAGCAATGCGCGCCGAGCCCACGCTGGCCACATAATCCAACAGTAACAGCAACGACCGATTGAGAAGACGTATCAGACGTGACACGCTTGACGACGTCACGCTATTTCGTCCAGAACAGTAGCTATCAGAACATGATGTCATCTACGACATTGAGGTGATCTCAAAAACTACACAAACATACAGCACAGCATGTCACATCAGCCACTATTTTACGGCATTTCATCAAACATCATATCATAGCCGGCTGTATCATGATATTAGCAAGCACCGACGTGCACGCCGAGGTCCGGTTGGCCACAGCAACAAACAGGCGCAGTAACGATCGATTGGACGACGCATCCAGCGCGACAGGCGTCACGACGTCACGCTGGCCCGTCGAGAACACAGCATGACATCACACAGCAGAACATACCAGAACATCACGGAGTCCAATCTATGGACATGCTTTAGCATTTCTGGACAAAACAATGGCATATTAATGGCGCCCTATCAAGCTCAGCATCCACGACGACGTAAGGCTGGCCACGTGACAAAAACAAGCGCAGCAACGAGCGAATCGACGACACGCCGCCCTGTCAAGAGCTGGACATGAGAAACAATATGCGCACAAAGCAACACAACACTAAACAAAACATGATTGGTCGTCGTTTTCTTATTCCTTGCTTTGCCGATCGGCGCGAGCCCTCGCAACCCCCCTCCCCCCCTCCCCCTCCCACCCATGGAGTAGATCTTGGCTGTGTTTGGCGCCTGTTTTCAAGCAGGTGGAGGCTCCCTCACAGGGCGGACTGTTGCAAACACTCGCATATTAAGCAGAGGTCTGGAGCCAGCCCCGCCCCCTTCAGCTTAATGTCGCAACGCCGAGTGAGAAAACGTTCACCAGTTAGAACGCAGCAGGGGCCCATCGACGGCGTCCTTTCAAACGCGATGTGCGCGCCGAGCACAGGCTGTCCACGGTAACGGACAGCACCAGATTCGGGAATAAACGCCGGAGGTTTGGGTGAGGATCGCTTGGAGCACAATACTGTCAATCATTGTACGGTGGCCTTTCGGGCCGGCCCTCAGGGTGGCCCAGGAGACGCCCACGGGAGGCCAAAGACGGGGTTTTAGGGCAATCATCGGTTGGAGGTGTGGCTGCCGAGCAGCAGTCCTGACGCTTTCCGATGAGAAGAAATGCGCAACGAATCCCCGAAGCGATCCAGAGCGCAAGGAAAAAGCGCGGGGTTTAGATCCAGAAGTATTCAATACCCTGTTGCATCCTGGTCCGCCGTTGGATCAATAATTTCTGAATAACGTGTGGCCGAACCACATGAGTTCGAAGCCCTCCATGCGTAGCGACAGCCATAAGGGAACTGCCCACCCCGATTGCATGGACAGCGTCATCATGCAGAATCTTACAACTAGAAACGAAGCGTATTCTGCACGGCTTTAGGCACTTTTGTTGGATGAGTTGAATCGTCGTTGTCTAGTCAATCGTGGTTGCCCAAAGCGGGCTTTGCACAGGAATCCCTTGTTTTCCAGACAGGATGCCCAAGTGCATCATTCAGACTGACGTCGTTTTTTCTGATTCACATGTCCTGAAGGTGGGCCAGAAACCAGCGGGATAAATGGTCTGGCTTGTCGTGCAGATGTACCGTTTTCTTTCTGAGCAGCGATGAGATTTCATGAATTTTCTCGGGGCTTCGTTTGTTGGATATTATTCGATGACCTGTGGGACGGTACAACTTCGAATTCAAATTAGGTGACCGACCAATGATGATGGCCATCGTGTCTTCCTCGTCTGTCGTCTGTCGTTCGTCCGGCGTGTCGCGCCGTCTCTCTGCATCCTTTGTCACTGGGCGACTGCTTTGCTGGAAAGAACTGCAACGCGATCAATAGCTGTTGCACTGCCGCGCTGCCCTCAGCATTGTGTGGGTTGCAGCACGCTCAGGCTGCGGCTGCGCGGCGTAACGGTTCAGAGTCGCTTTTGTTATATCAGTTTTCAAGTCGCGCCAGGAAATCCCGCATTTTGTGACGAGTAGTTTTCAGGGGAAGTTGGAGGTTTGGCGTTCAAGCTGTGGAGAGGAGGGGGAAGAAAAGGGGCAAGGAGGAAAAGGAGCAGGATGCGAAGGAACGGGAAGACAAGCGGGAGCCAAGTCATGGGAAGGCGATCGGCGATCGGATAACTTATAATGCAATTCCTTGCAATGCCGTGCAGAAGACGACGATTACTTCGAGCTGATGATCCGGAACGCTTGGCACATCCCTGGAGGCTCAGGCTGCCTCGTGTCCATCTTGATTTTCTTCCTACAGCTCATCATGTTGCTTCGACCGCGTTTTCTCTCTCTCTCTCTCTCTCCCTCTTTTTCTCTCTCTTTTTTTATCTCTATCTCTTTCTCCATTTAGCGACCGCCCATGCCATATTCGTAGCGCCTACCGCGCGAACTTCATGGTGACCTTTGGCCCCTGCGTGCGGGGTTGGGGTCGCGCGCGCATGGCAGGAGTGTCCGACTGCGCCTGCTCACCGCCTGCCTCGGGGGCCCCATGAATTGTACAGGCTGTGCTGGGGCCGCTGCGCCTGGGACGCTTCTCGGTGACCGCGGCGCGCGCGCTAGCCAGTGCTTACCGCCAGCTCGAGTCGGCGACACGGGCCCGCCACCCCGGCCACCCCAAGGGGCGCGGAGGCAAATCGCCTGTCGTGCGTCACGGCCTGCGCCCAGGAGCCGGCATGCAGTTCCCAAGAGGTCGAATGGAGCATCGCAGTTTTGGTGTATGCGTGGGCGAAGGCTTGTCCAATCCGGCAGCGTTCCGCTGAATACCGTTCAAACTTGGGCTCCATCCGGCCGAAGCCGGCTGACTTGCCCCTTCACCTGGTTCGGAGCCTAAGAGACGGCTGTCAATGCAGACGGGGGTCAGCCAGGGCACCTGATCCTGCAGGATCCTGCGAAGACCCCCTTTGGCTGACCCGGGTTAGCGAGCCGCTCGTGGCCGCGAGGCGGCCGCGCCTATTGGCTGACCCGGGTTTGCGAAGACCTGCGTTGCAGTTGTTTGTTCTTGCACTGCAGCTTTTTGGTTTCCTGCTGACCCGGGTCTGGATTGACCCGGGTCAGCAGATCCCCGACTGGCTGTGTGGCCTTGGCTGCTCTTGCGCAGGAGCCAAGGTCGCCCTCGAGGGCGCGAAGTTATTCGCGCTTCGCGGTTCGGCTCCGATTCCTCCTCATCCTCCTCTTCTCCCCTGGGAGGCGGCGCGAGAGCGCGAAGTTATTCGCACTTCGCGCTTCGCGCAGCGCGAAGCGCGAAGTTGGGAGCCCTTAAGGAGCCGGCTCGCGACGGGAGCTGCCCTTCCCCGCAGGGGGTCGGCGCGCGGGCGCGACGCGCAGCTGCCTTCGCGCGTCGCGCGCCTCGCGCGGCGCGAGGCGCTGGGTGATTCGGGTATGCGCCTTGGTTCACCACCCACCAAACCACCCCAACCCAACCCGAAGGCCTCCATTTGCACTCCATTTCCAGTGGGGGGGGGGTCGGGGAACATCGAACAAACACGAATGGAACCCATACCCCCCCCCAACCCGAAATTTGGGTCTTCGGGTTGGGTTGGGGTGGTCTGGTAGGTAGTCATTGGTCGGGCCTGGTGCTGCGAGCTCGAGGCGGCGACGGTCAGCATCGTTTGACCGATCCCCATCCCCATCCCCACCCACGTCTCGTTCCCCACCGCCTCACCACCTCAGTGGGGGATGGCTATGCCCCTCGAAACCCGGAGGGAGCAGCCTACATCCCCTGTCCAGGGGGGGGGGTACATCGCCCAGTGGGGCCCAGCCCACGCTGGTGAGCCGCTGGTGGGGATGGGGATCGGTTCAGCGATGCTCACACGGAGGGCTGCCGCCTTGGTCCACCAGGTGGAGCTCCACTACCAGTGGCGCATCGTGGTCTGCGGCCGGATGGGGTGCCCTTCTCCTGGGCCAGCCACCCTTGCCGCTAACCCACCTCTCTCTGGCTGGGAGGCCTCCTGGGAGGCCCTCGTCGCCACGGTTGGACTCGCCTCGAAATCCTGATCAGAATGCTCCCCAGGAGGGGTCTGGGGTCTGGAAAGTAGCAGTATCGGTACTCTTTGGCTTTCCCACGGATTATTTGGTCTTTCATGGGAGTTTCAGAGGGTCCCCGAATTCCTTGCAATTTTGGAGGAATTCGTCTGGATTTCGTCGGAGTTGGTCGACACGTCTGGACGACAGCTGGACGACATCTGAACAACATATGAACGAATGGATGAAGAGGGGTGGTCAAAGTCTGGTGGAGATCATGTTTATGATAGTGCTGCGGCGGTGCATCGAGGCTCCCACGAGGAGGCTCACCCAAGCCGGGGGCGGCGCTTGAGCGCGCAGGCACGGCAGGTTCCAGGCCGCAGCGCCACGGCAGCCACGCCGGCGCGGGCCCGTCCACGGTGGAACGCCGGCGGCGGCCTCGACCGGACCACGTGTAGGGGGCCACATGCGAACCCTACCCCTACCCCCCACGATTTCTGAGGGGGAGGGTGGGGTTCACTTCGTTCGGGAGCTACCGAGCTAAGTGAACCCCACCCTCCCCCTCGAAAATCGTGGGGGTAGGGGTAGGGTTCGCATGTGGCCCCCTAACGTGGACAGCGAAGATCGGTCAGGCTGGACAGTCACATGCGGCGTCATGATCCAGCGTCAGCGTTTGCACCTGGAGGGGCTCGACGCACACACCGCGTGTTTGGTCTGGCCACGTCGTCAAGGACATCGGCGAGGGCGTTCGGTGAGTGTTCACTGTAGATCATCCGGCGTCCCGCAGGTTGGGAGGTTGAGGAGCCTCCACACCGAGCTCCTCGGTCGACCAGACGACTTGGTGCACACTTCGAGTCCCTCCCTCAAGAAGCAATTTTTGGGAGGTTCAATTTAGCGTCGGCACTTGTCGGAGTGAGGGAGCCGAATGGTCATTCACTATCCCTGGTCGCGTGGCTGAAGTGCGGTTCTGCGATGCGCATTGTGTTGTTGTTGTCGTTGTTGTGGTTGCTGTTGTTATTGTTGTTGTTGTTGGTGGTGTTGGTGTTGGTGTTGGTGTTGGTGTTGTCGTCGTCGTCGTCGTCGTCGTCGTCGTTGTCATTGTCGTTGTTGTTGTCCGCGTTGTCGTTGTCGTTGTCGTTGTCGTTGTTGTTGTTGTTGTTGTTGTTGTTGTTGTTGTTGTCGTTGTCGTTGTTGTTGTTGATGTTGTGGTTGTTGTTGTTGAACATTATTTATTCTAAAGAATAATTATTGTTGGGCCCCCTGGTGCGCGCCCCCCCTGCGCCGCCTAGGCCGCAGCTACATTTTCATCATTTTCGTGAGGAAGCCTCAGAAAAGAGGGTGTGTACAGGATCCGGTTGTTTTGTTGTAATCCGCTTTCCCTTGCAAAAAACAATAGAAAATGACATTTCTTGTTCTAATATAATCAAATTTCAAGAATCCCTTGCAAAAAATAAGGTAAAGTGGACATTCGCGCGCGCAAGACGAAATCCTTCCAAAACCTTAGTGTTCGCAACGATTTTAACATAAAAACATCAAAAAACCAATGGTTTTTCAACAAAAAATTGTCAAAATCTCATCCCGCGCGCTCTTGCGGATTCGTAGGAAACCCAACACTTTTTAAACATTTCTGTCAAACGGGCTTTTGCGAGCAACTTTTTCGAACTTCTGCGACAACGGTTGCGCACCTGCCAGGGCCATCATCCCTGTCAAATAATACCATGCGGGACACATTCGTTTTTTCTTCGCGCGCGCACGCCGTCGTCGTCGGCCGCGGGGCCCTGAATAGTAGCCACGGTCGTCCGCATGCCACGAAGTGAAGTGTCCGAACGTCATAGGGCGGGAAGCTGGGTGTGGGTGGTGGCGAAGAGTCGTTTGGAAATTTGGTAGAGCTTGAACCGGCCCCCCCACAAAGTGGGGGTATTGCCCGCCTCCTATGAAAACCCTGGCACTGGTGAGAACGGAGTGTCCCCAGTCTTAAATGATTGTTGTTGTTGTTGTGGTTGTTGTTGTTGTTTTGATTGGGGAATCTTCATTTCTGATCAATAATTCTTGTTGATCCCCCCTGCCCGGTAATCATTTTATGTAAGTGTGTCTCCCGTGGCTGGCACCCTGTTTTGTGTTTCCCACAAGGGAAAGTCGGGCGTCACAAAACTGGGCCCCTGGCCCTCGGTTTACAACTACAACGGCTCCCCCCCGATACGTTCTCACAACTTGTTCCCAATTCGCGCTCTCGCGCGGGACGTCCTCGAAAAGTTTCACAGGAGTCGGGCGCGGCGGAGCCATGCGGGCGCTGCCACTGGGGCCCTCGGCGAAGCTCCCACTGGGGCAGCGAACCGTGCGAGGGGTGTGCCGAAAAAGGCGCGGTGGTGCCAAGCTGGCGCTGCCACTGGGGCCTTTGGCGGAGCTCCCCATGGGTGCACGAAGCACCCGCGCGGCACGGGAGCCGAAACGGGTGCGGTGGAGCCATGCGGGCGTTGCCATTGGGGCCTTCGGTGGAGCCTCCTATGGGGCCACGAGGCGTGTGAGGGGTGTGCCGGAACAGAGACACGCGGAAGGCAGAGGCACAGATGGGAGGAGGGAGGAGGAGCAGCGGGAGGAGTTGTTTGGTTCTTCCTCACAATTCATTCAGACGCCGCGCCCTCGACACTCAAGCGTCAAACATCATGACTTCGAGGTATGTGTACAAATGGAAGTTTGTGAAGCACGAGAAGGGCGAAATGGAACGTACCATCATATTACGCTTGGTGTTTCGAGGCTTCATGGACGTTGAAGCCTTTGATTTGGAAACCTCTTCGGGAACAGCACAGCGGTCAAACCAGAGACTACTCGCGAGCACGGCAGCGTGCAAGAAACAATGGATCATTGCTTCCCTCGGCATCAACATGGCCTTCCTGAAAAAGGTTAACCTACCAGGAACTTGCTGAGGCAACTGGCGAAAAGGAGCGTGTGGTGTGTTTTATACTGCCGCCTGGATCGGCTACGGTGCTTCGAACTCTCCCATGATTCGAACACTACGACGAGTCGAAGCACTGCTTGCAGTGCCGTGAGCCACGCACTGGCACCAAGGACGCACCTCGAATTTTCTCATTCAAGCTCAGAAGGACCACCAGAGGTTTTGGTCTCAGACCCACGTCCTACGGCGAGGAGTTCGAGACGAGCAGTAACCTGCTCACGGCCAAACATGATGATGACATCAATACGGCCGGTACAGAGGATACCATTGTCAAGTACGTCAAACGCGTAGAAGACACCTTTGGTACATGTGAACTCAACAAGACCACATGCACCAATTGTGCTGTGAGGTATACCGAGGATGAGGACGACAGTGTTGCTTTGGACCTGGACGAATACATCAAGCAGCTCCGTCCTAGACAACATCCTGAACTTACGCGCCGGCACTGACGCCCAAACATCCAAGATGGTTGCATACATGTTCGTCAGCCTTAGTGGCGCATTGGCGTATGCATTCATCACCCAGGTGTGGTTGATGGTGTATGTTCTCTGTCTACAACGTGTCCAAAAACCGACTAATCATAGAAGTGCGACGACTGAGCGCCTCTGCCAGGAAACTGCAGGCCTGCCCTGAGACGATCGTCTACCAGACGATGACTCCCACGGGCGAGGTTGACCTACAAAGCGACTAAGGTTACCGACGCCTGGGTGAAGATGCTCATGACGAAGTCAAAGGCTATGGTATTCGCGGGGCAAACCTGCTACGGCGTGGAAGTACGCCATCCGGTAAGCCCGTCGTTCACTTGATCGATGCGCACTGCAAGTCTCGCCGCTTGCAGGTCCGCTCGAGGTATTCAGCAGAGACACTAGCAGCAGCCCGCAACTTGGAGGACTGTTATCCCACGATCGTGACTCTGCACGAGCTCCACGCAGGGCCGCTAACTCCCACTCAGTTGAAGGACATACTTGCGTTGGGTGCCTTGAGCATCAAGGTCACTTTGACCATCGATGCTGAATCTGTTTTTAAGTCCTTGTCAAGCGAAGACTTGAAGAATCCGACTGAGTGTGCCCTTTGAGGACGCATCAGCTGGATACTACAGATGATGGAGCGAGGACTCGTGCCCAGTATTCAGTGGTGTGACCCCCGCGATATGACTGCGGACGGTCACACCGAGGGGAGCATCGACAGATACATTCTCTTACAGGTCGTGGGAGGTACACAATCTTTCAAACATTATTTAAAGCGTCATACTCCCTATCTGGGCTGGCCAGACATCTCGTTCTGTAGCCGCATGAGGAGTACTCGCGTGCACAGTATAGTGCAGGCAAGGCAATTTGCGCGCGGGTCCACCTTCCTTGCGGCCCCGCCTTTTTTGCTGCCCTTTCTGTAACTAGTCGCTGCTGTACCTGCTTTGTAGAGGCGGCGGGTTCACGCTTCGTTTCCGCCCCCCCCGACTCTAAAGTGAGCTGGACGTTGCATGTGGGTGGGAACGAGCGTGCGTCCGCGGCTGATTGGCTGAAAGCGGCCGGCCGCCCAGATCTGACTACACCTCAGCGCGAGGTTACCATCTGCCATCGATGCCAGAACTGCTTGGGATGGCTCGCCCCCTACTACGGGAACTATCGTTACTACGGTACAACAGAGCGCGAGTTGGGCTTCGCCTGGGGCGAAGCTGCTTGTTGGGCCTCCCAACCCCTTTCAAACTCTTTGGGGCCTCTGGGGCCGTCGGAAGGCTGAAAGGACAAAGCGCCCAAATCCTTCAACAGCGTGTAGAAAATCAACGATTGGGGCCCTTGCGGGCATTTTTTGGAGGGCATCCTGACCCATCTTCAATGTATCCTGAGCCGTCTGGGAAACATCTGGCAGCCATTTTGGGCTGTCCGGCCATCGTGCTGGTTTTTACGTGTCCCAGCCCCGCTCAGACAGCGGAGCACAGGCGCCCCCGCCCCCCCCCACCTACCCCTCCTTCGCCAGCAGGCCCCCCTCGGGCCCCCCCCCCAGCAGAGCTGAAGCTCAGGCTGTTGGCTGTAGCTCGGGTTCTTTGAAGCTTACACGCCAGATCGGCGGATTTGCCCTCGCTCCCGTTATCGTCCCCCTCCTCGTCCTCCGCTTTCTCGTTCCCCCCCATATGCTCGATCCGTCCCTCATCTCCTTTTCGTCGTTCCTCCTTCTTCTCGTCGTCACTCCCTCTCGTCGTCTCTCTCCCTGCTCGTCCGCCTCCTCCTCCTCCCTCTTTCTCGTCCTTCCCTCCTTGCTTCCCTCTCTTCGCAACCTTGTCTGCCCGAGGCTGGTGCGAGAACACGTCGAACACCCGCATCCTGTGCACGTTCGCAAATGGGGTCCAGAAGGTGGTCATGATCGAGGACGCCCATCTCCTTTTCGGCTGCATCCACCTCGCCGTGCTTGTCTCCTCCCGAGGCCCTTCCTCCTCGAGCAGTGGACGAGGAGGAGGGGCAGGGGGAGCAGGAGAGACGGGAGGAAGAGGAGGAGGAGGAGGAGGAGGAGGAGGAGGAGGAGGAGGAGGCGAGGCCACGCGCCAGGAGAACAACCAACAAAAGCACGCGCCAGCAGGAGGAGCTCGAGAGGCGGAGCAGAGGGGAGAGGGGTGAGGGAGCGGGAGGAGCGGGAGAAGGAGGACAGGGGAGGCGGCGAGGGTCGAGGACGGCGGCGAAGAAGGAGGACGACGACACAGGGGGAGGGGGAGCGCCGTCGCCGCCTCTTGGGCTCCTGGACGGGTGGGTGGGGGGGGGTCTGGCGCAGCTGCGACACAGCGTGGGCCCAAAGTTCGGCCCCTCGTCCCCCCCATAGGGGTGCTGCTGGACGTAGGGCAGTCGCCACTTCTCCCGGGCTCCTGGGCCTGGGAGACGCGGCGACGGCTCTACTGCAGGTGGCTCGCATGGCATTCCAGCTCGTGCCTGGCGATCTTTGGGTTCGCGCTGGCTTCATCCTTGGCAAGGTGAGATGTTGTGATCGCGCATCCCTTCTCTCGGCGGCGAGCCCGTGGGGGAGTGAGAAGGGGCGGGCCTTCTCAGAAGGCTCGGAAATCCCACAGCCTTCTGATAAGTTTTCTATGTCTTCCCCGAAGAAACAGACAACTTCTCGGAAGGCGCGAGGGCTTCTGAGAAGCCCCGCCGCCTTCTGAGAAGGCCTTCCCCTTCACAATTACACTATGAGTACTACTCTCCTCTCTCCCCTGATGAAGTCCGGAAGATATCTGGCCCCCCTTCCGCGTATTGTTTCTTAAACAGGATTCCCGCGAAATGGGTTTTTGCTTGGGTTCCTTTCCAAAATTTGGCTCCCGCTGAAGCGCTGGCCTCATTTTTATGCTCCCGTTGCAGCGATGGCTTCATTTCCGCGCTTCTGCTCGTTCCGAGTCGTGCTCCCGCTGCAGCGGTGGACTGATTTCCGCGCTCGCTCGTCCCGACTCGTGCTCCCGTTGCAGCGCTGGCGTCATAATTTCCAGTACCCTGCCACGGCATGGTTTTCGGTCCTTCCAAACAGACCCTACAATCTAGAAAATGGCCTCCCGAACCAAAACCATCGGAAGTGATTTAACATTATGTGCCGATTCGTTGATTTTTTGGGCCGCAGAAGCCCTCCCCCCACATCGGGGCGTCGCCACGCCATGCTATCTCATGCTACGCGTTGATCGTCAACACCAGGCTGTGCCATGTTATGCCACACCGTGCTGCGACATCCGCTTGCGAAGGGAGAGAGGAGGGACCTACGCCAAGAGAAGGGATGGGAGGGAGGGGTTGGACGTCAGATATGACGCGAGCGCCAGCTTGATGTTGCCCCCCTCGCCCGCCGCCGATCCTCCTGCATCGGGGACCGCGCCCGGGCTCCCGGGGCAGCTCCGCGGAGGTACGCGCTGCGCGGGGCCCCGCCGGTGCGCACCCGGGGCTTGCCCGGCGATGGTGCGCCCCCCCCCCCCCCCCGGAGCGGTGCGGCCGTCCGTCAGGAGAGAACGAAAACGCACAGACACAATGAATCGTCGATTCCCCAGAGAATAAGGGCAAATATGGAAAGGGGGGGGGGAAGACAAAAACCCAGAAAATATTCAACAAACATTGGGGATCTTTTTATTTGTGTGTATTTATCCGTAAGGGCTTCGCCCCCTGCCGCCGGCCCCCTCTGTCGGAGAATGGGCCATGGAAGAGCTAAGTCATGAGGCCTTGGCGCTGTCGTGAAGCAGTATCGAAACTTCATGCGAAGCCGATTCGCAATCAGCAAAACCAACTGATCACAAGAGGGGTTACCACACCTGGCGATTGGTAAGACGTGTATGGTTTACGGGCTTGGTTGCCACACCTTGCGATTAAAGGGCCGAGGGAGTTCTCGCAGTTTGGGTTACCACGCCTTGCGATGGATGTGCGTGAAGGGTGGCACCGAATTTCAGAAATGTGCCAAATCCCATGTGTTTTTGGACCCTGACCCCGCGGATCTGCGTGAGGGGTGGCACCGAATTTCAGAAATGTGGCAAATCCCATGTGTTTTTGGACCCTGACCCCGCGGATCTGCGTGAGGGGTGGCACCGAATTGCAGAAATGTGGCAAATCCCATGTGTTTTTGGACCCTGACCCCGCGGATCTGCGTGAGGGGTGGCACCGAATTTCAGAAATGTGGCAAATCCCATGTGTTTTTGGACCCTGACCCCGCGGATCTGCGTGAGGGGTGGCACCGAATTTCAGAAATGTGGCAAATCCCATGTGTTTTTGGACCCTGACCCCGCGGATCTGCGTGAGGGGTGGCACCGAATTTCAGAAATGTGGCAAATCCCTGTGTTTTTGGACCCTGACCCCGCGGATCTGCGTGAGGGGTGGCACCGAATTTCAGAAATGTGGCAAATCCCATGTGTTTTTGGACCCTGACCCCGCGGATCTGCGTGAGGGGTGGCACCGAATTTCAGAAATGTGGCAAATCCCATGTGTTTTTGGACCCTGACCCCGCGGATCTGCGTGAGGGGTGGCACCGAATTTCAGAAATGTGGCAAATCCCTGTGTTTTTGGACCCTGACCCCGCGGATCTGCGTGAGGGGTGGCACCGAATTTCAGAAATGTGGCAAATCCCTGTGTTTTTGGACCCTGACCCCGCGGATCTGCGTGAGGGGTGTCGATTTCGAGCCCCCCTAGCAATTCAGACAACGCGCCCAGGTGAGGCTAAAAATCCTGTTTGGGCCTCCGCCCCCTCGCGCGGTCAATCAACTAGTTACAGTAACCAGCAAGAAGTCAACTAGTAACACTGGAAACTACAAGCTACAACTGGTACAGGAAACTGCGAACCCGCGCCTACAGCCTGGTGGCCCCACAAGGGGGCCGGCGGATTTGTGTGTCCTTGGGCCCCTTCAGTCCTGCTGGCCCCCTCCCAGGGCTCATTTTGATTTCTCCGATTCGATTCCATTCGATTTCGATTCGACCTCGGATTCCGATCTGGATTCCGATTCCTCAGTGGAGGCCTGCTGGTCTGCCGATCTGCCCCCCCCCCCCCCCGCACCCTCAGAGGCAACGATGCACAGAAGCTGGAAAGAGTGACTGGGGCCAGCCTTTCCACTCTCGCCAGCCCTGGCCAGTTCCCCTGGATGTTTCCCCGCCCTGGCGACCGCACCCTCACCGTTTCGGGCTCGCTGCACCCGCTGCCGGCCTTTCTAGCCCCGGCCACTTCACCCTCGCTGGCCTTCCGACTTCCACTGCTTCCGGCTTGCCTGTGTGGGGGGATGGGCTCCGGGGGGGACGCACCGGCCCCAACTCGGATCGCCGGTGCAGGGGTCTGATCGCCCCACCCTTCCCCAGGGACGGGCGCCTTCGCTGTCGGGGGTCTGTCGCCGAGCTATCGGTGATGTGCGGCAGATTCCAGGTCGGTGTTCCCCCCCTTGAGCCAGTCCCCCTATCGTTTAAGTCGGGCCCGTCCCTCTACAGGAGGCATGTTCAGAAATAGTAACAGCATAGTCTGGGGACTATTGTTGGAGTATTGTTGGGCATCTTTTGATTATTTTGGGGGGATCTTTTATTTTTCGTCTCAAATCCCCCTGTAGGGAGACAGGCCCGACTTAACCCTATCGTTGCCCCTTACACCGTGGGGAACGTTAACGACCGTATGTAGGGTGGTGGGGCATGGACCTCCCTTCTACATGCTGGTTCTCGCACGAGTGCTATGGTTATTGTTGCGCACCCCTGCCCCGACCTGTCTCACCGAAGTGGGGTGCGAGTAGACGGGGTCGGAGCATCGCGCCGCATCGCCGATGCTGCTCGATGTGGAGCCCGATGTTCTCCATGTCGGCATCGGCGACTCGGCGACGTCGCCGATGCATCGACGATGCGGCGCGATCCTCTGGCCTCAGTTGCACGGACCCCACTGGGAAGGCCTACGGACGAAGGCGGAGGTCCGAGGGCGGCGGGCCAGCCAATGGAGGGAGGTCGCTGAAGGGCGCGAGACAGAGTCTTCAGTATGGGTATCGATGGTTCCCTGCCTAGGCTCTGCCTAGAAGGGTTCTTACTCGGTTTGCTTAAAGGGCCGGGCAGTGGGGCACGCCCCGGGCGGTTCCCCCGCCATCCGCCCCGCGGTTCCCCCAGTGACGTTCCCTTAGCTTAGCGTTGCTTATCTCATCTTAGCTTATCTTATTTCATCTTAGCTTAGCTTCATCTTAGCTTAGCTTAGCTTCATATAACTGTTAGATGTTGCTTTCCTAGATCCTCCAACTCCTAGGTAGGGTCGCACTGGGATAATTTCTTTCAGAAGGGGGCTTCATCACGCAAGGACGTGAGAGTAAACGTGCATGCGTCGAAGCAGCCCTTCTCGGGAAGAGCCCGACCGTTGCCTCGGAAGGGGGGGCGAAGCGACGGGCAGAGCAACATGCCCGGGCCACGCTCACCTCTGCAAGGTGCGCATGTTGACTACGGTCCACCCGCATGGTAAAGCTGGGCAACCTTCCCAAGGGTACCCTTGCATCCTTGCCTCCTCGGCCCATACTTGGCCACTTTCGCTGGCCTCGCCCCCCTCGAGAAGCTTCGAAATCGGCGTCCAAGGCCCTTGCACCCTCACCGCGCATCCTTATGACACGGGCCGGCCGTCACCCTGCATGCGCACAGGAGCGGCTCGCTGTAAGACAACTTGGTCCTGGCCTGGCCTGCACCTGTTCGAGCTCGGCGCCCGAGCTCGAGAGCGCCTGGCGTGCCTGGTGCATCCTGTTGCCAAGGTTGCTTCGCTCCGGCTGATCCTGTTCGCTATCGAGTCTGGCCAGCTCGATCTGGCTCGGTTTCGATGGTTTAACGATCCTCTGGACGCCCGAAATGGGTACGGAAAGAATGGGTACACTGCCCACCAGCAGTTCCTGTTCATTTTGAACAGGATTCGCTGTCCACGCCGCCGCGGCCTGTGTCCATTCGAGACAGAAGGCCGCCTGCCCAACAGCGGCCGCTGTTGGTTTGGAACAACATCTGTTGTTGGGCATTGTACCCATTTTTTCCGTACCCATTTCGGGCGTCCAAAGATCCGATGCGGCCCGATGACTGCACGGCGCTGTCGTGCATCCCGGCGCGGTCGATCCGTGTCAGTCTCGACGCCGTGCCGGCGCGGCGCGATCCGACGCGCATTACAGTTCGATGCGACGCTCCGATGCGAGGCCGGCTGGTTTTGCCATCCTCTTTGCGCCCGTCTTCGGGCAGGCCCATAGGTTGAGCAGAAATCGCCCCACGGCGTCCCCGGAAAGCTCCATGAGCGTCCTGGATTGCTCTGGAAGGGCCGCGGCGCCCGGTGTGCGTCCTCCAGAACCTCGTGCTCGGCGAGCGAGATTCGCGATTTGTCCTCCTCCGGGTTTATCCTCCTTTTGCCTGCGTCTCACGCCGAGGACGACCTCGGTCTCAACCTGAAGGACAGGGCCGCCGTGCTGGACAGGCTGAAGAAGCAGGCGGGCCGCATGGCACTGCCCCCATCTCTCTCTCTCTCTCTCTTGTCACCTTCTGCTTCGGGCCCCGCGAGCATAGGAGCGTTCAGGGAGCACAGAAAGAGCTTCCCGAGCCGAGCCTCGTTTGTTGTTTTTCTTCCTCGCAAGTCACGCCCACTTGTCCTCCAAGGTCGGGGTTTGTGGTAATATCAGTTCTCTCTCCATGTCAGACGTGCGCTGACGTATCCTCCACGGAGCAGCCCGCCACCTCAGCACAGCCAAACAAAACATTCTTCTGATGGTGGTTCCCCCCCCCGCCCCCCCCCGCCCCCCCTCCCGCCCGCCCCCTGCCGGCCCAGAGAACGGTGATGGGGGGAGAGTTGGGGGAGGGAGGAAGGGAGGAGGGAGTACAGTCAACCCGCATAGTGAGGATGGACAATCTTCAAACGGGCACCCTTGCATCTTTGCCTCGGCCCATCCTTGGCCACTTTCGCTGGCCTCGCCCCGCTCGAGAAGCTTCGAAATGGGCGTCCAAGGCACGTGCATCCTCATCGCGCATCCTTATGATACGGACCGACTGCAGGGAGGGTGCATGGAAAGATAGCGAGGGGAAGGGGAGGGATGAGGCAGGGAGGCAGGAACAGGATGAGAGGGGATGGGAAGCGAGAAAGGAGGCAGGAGGGGGAGAGAGGGAGGGAAGATAGATGGGAAGAGGCAGGGAGGGACGGGAAGGAATTGGGATGCAGGAGGTGGGAGGGAGGAAGAGTGAGGGGGCGGGGGGAGTTGTTTTCAGGTCTCTTAACAACCATAGCGATCGTTTCCGAGCCAGGGTGGTACTGTTCCAATAAGGTACAGACTCGGCGTGTTTCAGCCAGAAGGATATCCGAGGGCCCCCAGAGTCTCGTGAGAGATTCCTGAGATGCTTCTGAGAGGATTCTATCATGATTATGAGAGACTCTTCAGAGGCTAATGGGAGTCTTATGAGATTTTTCTGGGAGGCTTTGAGAGGCTTCTGAGAAGCATCTGCGAGGCTTCTGAGAGGCCCCTGGGGGCTTTGAGAGGCGTCTGGTGGGCTGCTTGGAAGTTTCTGAGAAGCCGGGGAAGCGCTTATTAGGCTTTTGCGGAAGGTTCTGAGAATCTGACATCTGCATAGAGGCTTTGAGATCTGGCTTCGAGTGGCTTCGGCCATCCTTGGCTCTGTAACAGCCACTACGGAGAGCCGTGAGCGTTAACGCAAGTTGGTGGGACATGGGCAGGCCTACAGTTCGAAGTTGCTAGGGGGCGATCTGATCTTGTAGTGGAGTAGAACGTGGTATTCGAGACCAGAGCAACTATGAGCGAGGTTGAAATTCGGTGGGTCGTGATATAGGGTGTGGTAAGGTATTCCCTGTTGTCTCAGGGATGTAGGCGGAAGTGCGGCCCTTACGCCTGTGCATTGAGATTTAGTTGGGAAGCGCTGCGGCACATGCGATGCTTAACATTCAGGCCTGCCTGTGGTCATAATACCTTCTGGGGTTTGGCAGGCTGGCTGGAGAACGCTCGCCGTGTTTGTATCATGGTCGCTCCGGTTGGAACCAGACCCGTCTGGGGAGGAGGAGGAGGAGGAGGAGAATGTGGAGAGAGGGAGCAGGGTGGGAATGAATGATGAGAGCGGGAGTCGGGTGAACGAGGGGTAGGGGGGAGGGAGGACGACGAGGAAGCAGACAGAGGAGTGAGGAGGGAGGGATCAGGAGGGTTTATATATCAGAAGACAGAAAAGGAGGAGTGAGAGGGGTAGGAGGAGGAGAGGACGGACGGAACAGGTAGTCCATCTGAGGTTTGGGATTCGGGCAGAGCTCGGGCTGGTGATTTCCACGGGCCCCGTTTTCGATTACCACCGCTAAAGGCTG
>CAUYUJ010005880.1:318204-328204 GCA_963575745.1 Prorocentrum cordatum
AGCTAGCATGGATTAGGGATCCGTGGGTTTGGCGCGTGGGCGCCAGATCCACGGGGCGGGGGAGGCAGCCCCCGAGTCGCGGGGCCGGCCGGGGCTGCCCGAGTTGGCGACGGAGCTCGCCGAGGCTGTACGGGAAAGAGTCAAGCAGTGGCGAAGCGTCCCGGCTCGCCTAAAGCCCCACCAAACAATGTTCTAAGAACTTTCTGTGGTTCCCACGAAATGTTCTTAGAACATTTTTGGCCGGGACTGTCTTGTTTTAACACATCGGGTTTATGTTCTAAGAACATAGGTTTTTGTTCTTAGAACATGTTGGGGTTTCAAGAACATTTCGTGGCATGACTAGGAATGCTGGGACGGTCGGTCCCTGCTCAAAATCGTCGCGGGTCCTCGCTTCGTTATCCTCTCTCTGCGCTTTTTCGGATCTCGGGCCCGGGCGGGGGATACGTGAAGTCCTGGCTTCAGAGTTGAGGGTTCCTCTAAAACATCGGGGGCGGCCAATAGGGGGATTGATGTTCAGGCGGGGACGTGGCCGGGGCCACTGTATCTTCCTGGATGTCATGACCCTTTATTATTATTATTTTTATTATTATTATCATTATTATTCTTATTATTATTATTATTATTATTATCATTATTATTATTAATATTATTATTATTATTCTTTTCATTAGCATTCGCATTTGTATTATTATGGTGTTTCTTGTGTTTCTGCTTCGTATTATTTTTTCTTGATTCTCTTCTTACGCTTATTCTTATTATGTTCAATGCGTCCCATGGGCCCCCGTCGTCCGCGCGGATGCCCCCAGGGCCAAGAGTGGCGAGCCCCCCTCTTGGACCCCCGCTCCTTGCTTCTCGGACGCGCTCGAACAGCAAGAGACGCCTCCTGCAGCTGGGGGGTACAGGGGGAGGTACAGCCACGCGGGGAGAGCCAGGGCGTGGCAGCCACGCGCAGAGGGGGGTACAGGGGGAGGGGGGAAGCCTTCTTAGAAGCACCCCTGCTTCTAAGAGGCCTTCCCCCCACCCCCTGACCCCCCCCCGCGTGCTGCCAGTCCTCGCGGGGGCCTCCCCGCCTTGCCCCCGCGGCCCTGCGAGGGCGTCAGCAACGTCGTGGAGTTCAGCCTCGGCGGGGCCATGTGACGCACGTGCCCCCCCCCGCCCTCCTCGCGGAGCGACCCTTCGCCCTCGGCCTCCCGCTCTGCCTCCTCTCCTCCCCTCCCCTCCCCGGCCCTCCTCGCTTTCGCCTATTTGCCGCTGCCCTTGCCGAGGCGGAAAGGTACAGTTTCCTTCCCCTCCTCGCTTTTTGCTGTTTGCCGCCCCCTCGTCGCTGCCCTCCCTCAATCCCTCCTCCTCCTCCCTCGCCGCTGCCCTTGCCGAGGATGGGCAGGACGAATCGGTATGTGCTGATGCCACTGCCCTTGCTTCGCTTTCGCCTTTTTTGGGCCTCCTGGGAGGGCCCTCGTCGCCGCGGCCGGATTCGCTTCGAGCATCTGGCCAGAACGCAGTCCAGGAGAGGTCCGGGGAGTGGCGGCATCGGTACGTTTGGGTTTTGGTTTCTCCAAGCTCCTCCACCTCTTCCTCTTCCTCCTCCTTCTCCTCCATTCCTGTGCCTTCTGAATCATTCGTCCCTATCGCACCCCGAAGTCAGTCGGAAGGGCGGGCCGGGCGTTTTGCATGAGACTTCCTTCTTATTTACGCGCCAGAATCTTGGAAGACGGCGACATTTTCACACATGTGGGGCAGGCCGCTTCCAACATGTGGCTCTCGCCGTAGCGCCGCGCATGCTCGTCTTAAACGTTTGCAGAACTTTCGCGGATTGAGAGCGGGCCGTTTTCAATATGTGGTTCTCGCCTTGGTGCCGCGCACATTCGTTGTACAAACTTGCAAGTGTTTTGCGGATTGAGGTCGGGTGGGTGGCTTTCAAAATGCGGTTCCTGTTTTAGTGCCGCGCATGTTCTTGGTCAGAACTTGCCAAACAAACTCGCGGATTGAGGGCGGTTGATTTTCAGAATGAAGGAACATTTGTTTCAAAGCATTCACGGATTGAGGGTGGTTCGTTTTCAAAATATGGTTATCACCTAAGCGTTGCGCGCATTCATTTTAGACATGTGCCAGAGTTTCGCGGATTGAGGGTTGTTCCTATTCAGAATGATGATCTTGCCTTATAGCCGTTCGCATTCTTGTTTAAACATTTGCAGAAGTTTCGCCTATTCTCATGGTTCACTTTCCAGAAATATTGATATCAAGAGGTTCAGGCTTTTCAGAGCGCAACACTTGAGTTGATTTGCGGTGTGACGTCCCAGGAATTGTGTTCTGGCACGATTCAGGACCTCAACAGTCAGGTTGACCCGTGGCGTAGAAGTCCTGGTAATGCTGTTTTGGCACGCTTCAAGGTTTTCACGGTTGTCTTCCAACGGGGCATTTCTTTTTAGTGAAGTGAATCTGTGTATGTGTCCCAATAGCGTTGATGAGTCTTGGGTTTACACTGGTCCTCTTCCTCCTCGTCCTCCTCCTCCTCCCCACATTCTGGTTCACCTTCGGCTAATCCTCCTGCTTACCCGCCACCTCCTCCTCTCCGTCCTCCTCGACCTCCTCCTCCTCCTCCTTCTCTTATGTACGTACGCAGCCCTGCTTTTCCGATTGCGCATAACGCGGTGGGGTCTTTTTTGATGGAGTGTCACGTCGGCTATGACACACGTCCGCGGATAGAGAACACATCAGAGCAAATGAAAAGGAATGGGAGGGAGGGATAGGATGCCAAATGTGGCGCGAGCGCACCCAGCTAGCCTCCTCCTCCACCTGCTGCTCCTCCTCCTCCTCCTTCGCGATCCTTCCCGATCCTCCTCATCGCTACTCCTCCTCGATCCTCCTCCTCCTCTTCCTCCTTCATCCTCCTCCTCGATCCTCCTCCTCTTCCTCCTCGATCCTCCTCCTCCTCGGCGACGCTGCGGCAACGCCGGCGCGGGCCTTCAAGAGCTGAATCGGGAGCCTACTCTGGGTCTCTTGATAAGCGTGGGGGGTTTCCCCCCCGCGACCGGGGTCACCCTCGCCTCGTCGTCGCGCCGCGACGGGGGTCGGAGCGCCTTCGGCGCGCGGTGGCTGCCCGCGACGGGGGTCGATTTGGGGCTGTCGGCGGGGGTGATGCCCCCCCCGACGCTTGTTCAGAAACTCGGAGTAGCCTTGAGACGGGGGTCAGTGCAAACGGGGGTCCGCCAGAGCTCCCGATCTACAGCATCCTGCAGGGCCAGGGTCGCATTGACCCGGATTTTGGCGCAGGATCCTGCACAGGATTTTGCAGGGTCCTTCGCTTTGACCCAGGTTTGGGTCTTGCAAGATTCTGCAAGGCCTGACTGACCGGGGTCTGGATTAAACCAGGTCATAAGATCTCTGACTGAAGTTTTATTTCTCGAACACCTAACGCGCGTTATGTGGCCTCCAACCCACCCACCCACCCAATAGCTAACATGACGCCCTCAGCTTCACCCCCCCGTTGCAGCAGCGCCCGTTGTTTAGCGCACAGGTGTGCTGTTCGTAGCGCACGCGCAACGTGTTATGTTATGTGCCAGCGAACCCACCCACCCACCCAGCCACATAACTCGCGTTATGTGGTTTCAAAAAAAGTAAGCTCGGCGGCGAGCCCCAGGGGGGGACCCAAGCCTCCTCGAGTCCTCAAAAAAGCATTCACGCCGGACGGGTGTGCGTTGTCGTCAGCCGCCCAGGGGGCCCTCGCAAGGCCCCGGGACCGTGAACAAAAAACGACGCAGGATGAGAGACTTGCCCCGGGTAATGGGTCGAAACCGCTGGGGGTCGACCTTTGTAGGCCCCGGAAACGGCAGGGCCGTTTTTTCACCGTTTCCCAAAAAATGTCCCTTGAAAATGGAAGCGGCAAAAACACTGCGACCGGAAACGGCCAAAAAACGGCTCCAGGATTGGAACTGGAGCCGGTACCGGTCAAAAAACGGCGACGGAACCGGTAACAAAAACGGCGTCGGAACCGGCAAAAAAAAACGGCAGAACGGAACCGGTAAAAAAACGGCCCCGTCGTTTCCAGGGCCCACTAAGGGGTCGACGTCGCGCAAAACTCATGTCGAGCGAGAGGGGGCAGGCCTGCTCGGAAGGCCGCGGGTCGAGTCAGCCTCGCGGCCTCTGAGCAGGCCTGCCCCCCCTCGCCTCCCCCCTGGGGCTCGCCGCCGCTTCGGGGTGGCACGCCGCCGGTGGCCGCAAGCCGGCCGGGCGTCGAGCGAGCTGCGGTGTCGGGCAGCCGCGGTCGTTCGGGGTCGGGCGAGCCACGCAGCGGCAGGAGCCGACTCGCAAGGCGTCGCAAGCGGAAGCGTCCGCGCTCCCCCGTGTCTCCTCTTCCTCCTGCTCCAGGGGCAGCGACAAGGGGGGATGGGCACAGGTTGGGATGCATCGACCCGCGATCGCTCGTTGATCGCCGATGGGGGCCCGAGGGCCCCAACCTGCCCAGGAGCATGCGGATTTGCTATCGGGGGCCCATCGCCGAGCTTGTGTCGCCGATTCCAGGTCGGATTTTCCCGCCCTCTGTCAGTCCCCCCCTTCTCGTTGCTCCTCGCTCCTCCTGTCGCCGGGCGCAACAAGACGTTGCCCAGCCAATAAATTCTGTTGGCTGCCGCGCACCCGTCGCGCGACCCCCACCGAGCAGCCCGAGCGTCGGAGGGGACGACGTGGTCGAGAGCGTGGTGTGCGCGCATCTGCTTGGACCACAGCTCTTCGGGTTCCTTTTCCCTGCTTCCCCAACCAGGGCTCATTCCGATTACAGTCGGGGCCCTGAAGAAGGAACCCTTTTCGCTGGGGAGGGGCTCCGCGTTCCTTAAGTGTTTCGCAGCTTGCCTCAGGTTTTCCTTATGTTTTCGATCGGAAATCGAAGTTTAACTCATGGAAAAAAGGGGCCTCGTTCCTTATTTTGGGTTCCTTAGGTCAACGCCCCGACTGTAGATCGATCCCATCCGAGGTCGATCTCGGCCGGGTTCGCGCCCCAATGCTCGGACGATCCGGTGCGGCCCGATGCTTGCTTGCCCGGAGCGCTGCCGTGCACCTCGGCGCGGCCGATCTGCTTCGAGCTCGGCTCCGTGC
This sequence comes from Prorocentrum cordatum, assembly GCA_963575745.1. NCBI lineage: Eukaryota > Dinophyceae > Prorocentrales > Prorocentraceae > Prorocentrum > Prorocentrum cordatum. The sequence continues at coordinate 323,296 of CAUYUJ010005880.1, forward strand.
CGCTGCGGCCCGCTCTGACGCGGGCTCCGAGTCGATCTTCCGATCCGATGCCGACCGACCCTGCCCTCTTGAGTCCAACCTCTTCCCTGCTCCGTCCTCCCTCCTCCGTGCCCCTCCCCACTTGGTTCTTCGTGCCTCGTCCTTCCTCCCTCCCGCCCTCCCTGGCATTCCTTGCTTCTCCCTCTCCCACACTGTTCCCTTCCCGCCCCCCCCCCTTCATCCGCCACCTGCTCCCCCTTCCTCTCCTCCCCTCCCTCCCTCCCTGTCCCACCTTTCGGTGCCCTCGACACCTTTCCGCCACCCGCGTCAGTTGTCCCCCGTCCTCTCCACCCCCTGGTCCCCCCCTTCCTCGGGTCTCCCTCGTTCCTCAGTCCCTACGCCCGCGCCCTCGTCCCTCGAGCCTCCGAGCTCCCGCCTTTCCTCGTCGTGCCCCGCCCGTGCTCCCCTTTCTCCCTCGTCCAGTCTCCCTGGCTCCGCATCCCCGTCCTCCGTCCGTCGTTCCCCGTCCTCCCTCCGTTCCCCTCCCCCCCGTCCCCTCCCCCGATAAGAGCTCTTCATCCTGGCATCGCTCGGACGTGTGTATTTTTCCTTTGCGAGGGCCATCGAGGAGCATCCTTGATCATCTGGCGAAAAAACCACGCACGAAACCGAACAAACACAGGGAATGGACGTCCGAGCGATGGCGAGTCATTGAAGCGGAGCACAGTGCTCCACAAGGCCCTCCGCCCCTCTCGTCCATCCTCCCTCTGTCCTCCGTCCCCTGGTAGTGGAACGGGTGGAGGGGGAAGAGGATGAGGGAGGATGAGGATGAGGATGATAATGATGAGATGCGGCTGAGGATGAGGAGGATGAGGATGAGGATGAGGATGAGCATGGGGATGATGATGACGAGGAGATGACGCTGACGATGATGATAATGATGATGCTGATGCTTATGAGGATCAGGATGGTGCTGCTGATGATGATGACTATGCTGACCATGCTGATGCTGGTGGTGATGATGTGGTGCTGATTCCGGTGACGAGGATGAGGACGATGTTGATGATGTTGATGGGTGTATTGATGGTGATGAGGATGCATATTGGGATGGTGATGATGATGGTGATGATGGTGATGCTGATCATGATGATGATAATGTTGATGGTGATGATGATGCAGATGATGATGATGATGATGATGATGATGATGATGATGATGACGATGATGATGATGATGATGATGATGATGATGATGCTGATGATGATGATGATGATGGTGATGCTGATTATGATTATGATGATGATGATGATGATGATGATGATGATGGTGGTGGTGATGATGATGATGATACTGATACTGATACTGATACTGATACTGATACTGATACTGATTCTGATACTGATGCTGCTGATGCTGCTCATGATGCTGGCGATGCTGGTGCTGATGGTCATTGTGATGATGACGATGACGAGGATTATACGAAAACGAGGATGATGGTGCTGATGATGCGGATGATACTTTTGACTATGAAGATACTGATAGTGAGGATGATGAAGATGAGGAGCATTGGGATGATGATGATGCTGATTATGATGATGATTATGGTGATGATGATGATGGTGGTGATGATGCTGCTGCTGATGATGATGGTGATGATGATGAGGCTGATCATTATGATGCAGTTGCTGCTGCTGATGATGATGATTGTATTGTTATTGATGCTGCAATTGATGATGATGCTGCTGATGATGATGATGATGATGATGATGATGACGAGGAGGAGGAGGAGGAGGAGCAGGGAGAGTTTGCGGCGGATGAGCCTGCGATGTGAGAGGCGCGGAGGGGGGTACGGGCAGGATGTGGCGACGGAGGAGTAGGATGAGACGGGGGCGACGAGGAGCGGGTAGGCGGCGGGTGTTCGAAAACGAGGGGAAGCTCTTCCACGCAGGGCGGGCGCAGCGCCCTGGCGGTTTAGAGCGAACTTTGCTGACACTCCACGGCAGCGTTGTGTTTCGAGCCTTGCTGTGGTGCTTGATCATCGCTGAGCTCCTCGAAGACAAAATGACAGGATCCCGGTCTCTGCAATTTTCTGTTGACGGCCAATTTCCGAGGCTGGAATTTATCCATATTCACCGCCTGGATGGTCAGTTTTCGGAGCCTCGGCAGGCGGTGGATATGGATATATTCGGCCCCCCCGGAGGCCGAAGTATATCCATATCCACCGCCCGCTGGGGCACCAGGACGTCGGTTCCCAGGCAGTGGATGTGGATCAACTCCCCGCCTCGTACAATTGCAGCGCTGCGCTGATTGTTTGCTTGGAGCAGCCGACAACATAACATCGAGACCGAACGCATCACATTCAGCTGACTCCTTGTAGCAGCGTTGTGCTCTGGATCATCGTTTGACACCGTCGAGCGCGCATGACCGCCGACTTGTGGTTTTCCCGCAGTTGAGAGTCGCAGGCGGCCACAGCATTCAGGATCCTTGGGGTGCACAGCATGCTGTTCAAAGGGGCTGTGGCCAAGATTTCGGTGCTGTGCTCTTTGTTGGGGGGAGCGGACTGCCACCCGTGATGTTGTGTCTTCTGGACGAGGCGAAGAAGCCACATGAGGTGTTCCAAAAAGGGCCTTGCCTTCGAGGATCGAATGAGTTTTCATCTCTTCCTCGGCGGAAGGTCGTCGGAAGTAAAACGAGGCCGCCTCCGCGGCGGAAGACGGCGGAAAGGCGGCGGAAGGTGGCTGAAGTAAACAATGTGCCCCCAAGAGGCGACAACCTGTTTGGGTTCAGGTGTTCCAGAATCCGCCATATCTCAAAACGAAATAGCCACTTTATCAACCAGCATAGCTCCTCTTCAGAACCAGCAGGTTCCATCCGTTGCTTTCTGCATTCAAAATGCATTTTAAGAACGGGGGCGAAAGCGTTCGGGAGGAGACGCGGAAGAGGCACCATGTGGGGGGGTGGTTTGACACATTTTGAGCGATTGATGTTAATCCACGGGCTCGCAAGAGCCGCCCAGTGGTCCAAGAGTCGTTGTGTCGGCTGGACTGGTCACCTTTGCGTTCAATGTCACCAGGCAGATCGATTTAGTTGTCGATTCTTTGTTGTGCACTCCAGCAGCCCATCTCGTTGTCGGGCACGCTTGAGCCATCGTTGTCTGCATGTGTTGCCTTGGGGAAGGGCGTGTGAACGGCCCGAATGGATGTAGCATGTGGGTCACTCGAGGGGTATGGAATGGGAAGAACAACCATCGTGTTGCCTTCGGCCCATTCCGCCACCGTGCCGAGTTTGTAGGTCACAGGCCTCTTGGACACCAGTGGGGCCACCTTGGCCCGTTTTGATGCTTCTTTGTTGTCTCTGAAGGAGGCACACGGCCCGAACCCCTGAATATTTTCTTTTTCATGACAGGACGAGGGACTCCATGGACCTGAGGGAAATCCAGTTCGTGCCCGAGGCACGTTGGCAAATCTATATACATATATATATATATACACATACATATGCATGAGTGCAGGGAGAGAGAGAGAGAGAGAGAGAGAGAGAGAGCAGGCGGGAGGATGGGAGGGAGGGAGGGAGGGATAGAGTAGAGACAGAGAGGGAAACAACAAACGGGAATGGGATAGGGATAGTGAGAGAAAGAAAGAGAGAGAGAGAGAGATACCAAAAAAGAGAGAGAGAAAGAGAAAGAGAAGAGAGAGAGAGAAAGAGACAGAAAGAGAAAGACATAAGCAAACACATAAAGATAGAACTAGTGAACTAGAGAAAGAGATAGAGAGAGAGAGAGACAGAGAGAAGGGGGTGAATATCATCATGTTCTGCCTCAGAGGGCCCTCACGGGGCCGCGGGACTGTCAACAACCGACTCGGGGCGAAACGTTGGCCCTGCCGAAAAGGGTCGCGACATCTTGGGACCCCTGTTCGAGAAGAATTGTACACTGGTTCTCAGGGGCGCAAAGATGATTGATTAATCGCGCCTCCAGCTACTCGCGGTCTATGAATGCAGAATTGCCCTTCTCCAGGAATTGCGGCGTGAGGACGCAGAATTAGCCGCGCGTCTCGCATTGACTGCGCGCGATGCGCGAAGTTGGGTGACCTGGGCAGGGTCCATATCGATCCGAGCGATCCGGGCCCACTCCGTCTTGATCCGACTCGGTTCTGATATGCTGACGGTCCGATGCAGCCTTTGGCATGGCGTGTATGCGCACCCTGGCGCAGCCGATCCGACCCGATCACGGCTCCGTGCCGATGCGCCTTGGTCCATCTTACGTTTCGATCCGATCCGATCTCCCGATTCGGTGCCGACTGATCTTACGAGGTTTGGTTAGTGGACCACACGCGAACCCTGCCCCTACCCCCCACGATTTCTGAGGGGGAGGGTGGGGTTCACTTCGCGAAGTGAACCCCACCCTCCCCCCTTAGAATCAGTGGGGGGTATGGGGCAGGGTTCGCATGTGGTCTCAAATTGGTGGCCTGGAAGTGAAGTCATCCAGGGGACCATATGGAGCATCACACGCACGCAGTTACAGCGGGCAGTATCCAGCTGCCTCCGGCAATTCCGCCACCGTGCCGGCGCAGCATTCTGGGTGGCAGTTGCTCGAAAAGGCAAGGGGGTTTGCTGGGGGCCTCTTGGAGCAGAAGGCTCGCACTCTTGGTTCTTGTTCCCAATCTTGGGCCCATCTTTGGGCCGTCTTGGGGCCCTCTCAGGCAGTCGTGGGCGTCTCTTGCGCCGTCTTGGAAGTCTCTTGAGCCGTTGCGAAGCTCTCGTTGGGGCCTCGTGAGCAGTCTCGGGGGAGCCTCGCGGGCCTCTTGGGCCGTCTTTCTTGGAGCGTCGGACGCTCGAACAGGCGAGAACCCAACACAAGCTCAGGACATTCCGTTGTTTTGGCCTCTCGGGGCCCTCTCGGGGGCCTCCAGGGGACCTCTTATGGCTCTCG
>CAUYUJ010005880.1:330704-344099 GCA_963575745.1 Prorocentrum cordatum
CGTCGTCGTCGTCGTCGTCGTCGTCGTAGTCGGTCCCCTGTCCGTCCCTCTTGGGGTCGGGTCGACGGTCCGCGGCCGCCCCGCCGATCAGCGCTGCCGCTGGCCAGGCCGACGGTCCGCGGCCGCCCCGCCGCTGGCCGGGGCCCAGCCTGCAGGGAAGAAAGTATATCCCCCCAAAGGGGTTCGATCGAAGACGAAGAAGGCGGGTATCGAGGGTTTGGGAAATACGCGTTGTTGGACATTCGAGCATATAAGGGCGAACAGTCTTAAAACAATTATTATTGTTGATGCTGTTGCTGTTGCTGTTGCTGTTGTTGTTGTTGTTGTTGTTGTCGTTGTTGTTGTTGAACATTATTACTTCTAAAGAATAATTATTGTTGGGGCCCCTGGTGCATGGCCCCCCCGCCACGCCTAGGCCGCAGCCTCATTTTCATCATTTTCGTGAGGAAGTCTCAGGCAAAACGGGTTGGTCCGGATCCGGTTGTGTTGTTACGATCGGTTTTCCCTTGCAAAAAATAAGTTAAAGTGGACATTTATTGTTCTAACATAACCAAGCTTCAAGAATCCCTTGCAAAAAATAAGGTAAAGTGGACATTCGCGCGCGCAAGACGAAATCCTTCCAAAACCTTAGTTTTCGTAGCGATTTTAACATAAAAACATCAAAAAACCAATGGTTTTTCAAAAAAAATATGTCAAAATTTCATCCCGCGCGCTCTTGCGGATTCGTAGGAAACCAACACTTTTTAAACATTTCTGTCAAACGGGCTTTTGCGAGCAACTTTTTCGAACTTCTGCAACAACGGTTGCGCACCTGCCAGGGCCATCATCCCTGTCAAATAATACCATGCGGGACACATTCGTTTTTTCTTCGCGCGCGCACGCCGTCGTCGTCGGCCGCGGGGCCCTGAATAGTAGCCACGGTCGTCCGCATGCCACGAAGTGAAGTGTCCGAACGTCATAGGGCGGGAAGCTGGGTGTGGGTGGTGGCGAAGAGTCGTTTGGAAATTTGGTAGAGCTTGAACCGGCCCCCCCACAAAGTGGGGGTATTGCCCGCCTCCTATGAAAACCCTGGCACTGGTGAGAACGGTGTGTCCCCACGTGCTAGTAATTGTTGTTGTTGTTGTTGTTGTTGTTGTTGTTGTTGTTGTTGTTGTTGTTGTCTTTGTTGTTGGTTTGGTTTGGCGGTTGTTGTTGGTTTGGTTGTTGTTTTGGTTGTTGTCTGTGTGTTGGTTGTTATTGGCGTCGTTGTTGTTGTTGGTGGTGGTGATGATGATGATGATGATGATGATGATGTTGTTGTTGTTGTTGTTGTTGGAAGCCACCGGGCTGGCCGACGTTGGCCTGGATTTGGCCCAACTTTTCAATGTACTGAAATTTAGCATGCGGTCGTCATCCTGGTGTATTGGGATATGGGGAGAGGGGAAAGCGATGCGGGGAAGGTGAGGAGGGATAAAGGTTTGGAAGTGGAGGAGGAGGAGGAGGAGGAGGAGGAGCAGGAACAGGAGGAGGAGGAGGAGGAGGAGGAGGAGGAGGAGCAGCAACAGCAGGAACACGGAGGTAGAGGAGAGGAGGAGCAAGCAGCGAGGAGCAGGATGAGCGATGAGGAGGATAAGGAACGAGGATGAGGAACAGCAGCAGCAGGAGGAGCAGAACGAGGAGGAGAGGAGAAGGAGGAGGAGGAGGAGGAGGAAGACATAACGCCCCATGCTGTTGCATCAAGTCCGCGCAGCGTCCAAAAGGAGGAGGAGGAGCAGGAGGAGGAGGACGGGGAGGGGGAGGGGGAGGGGGAGGGAGACGGCGGAGGGCGAGGAGGGCGACGAGGACGATGTGGGCAGCGTCGTCGACGACGACGACGACGGCGACGGCGACGGCGACGACGACGACGACGACGACGACGACGAGCGGGGCGGCTGCCATGGCGCCGCCCCGCGGCGCGTGCGGCGCGCCGCCGAGCGGGAGAGGCCTGGGGCCGGAGGCGGCCGCCCGCCTGCCCTCGGTCGCCGCCCGTGGGCCTGGCAGGGGCCTTCGGTGGCCGATCGGGGGTGGACAGAGCCCCCAACAGGGACACGTCGATTTAGTGAGTTGTCCATGTTCGGTTCTCGAGAGGGCGCCGCGGCCGTTATTTTCCAGGCCTGCGGCCGCCAGGTCTGGGCCTCAGGTCGTTTTCATGAAACCACGCTTTACCAAAGGGGGGTCTGTCCATCCCCGAGCCGAAGGAAGCAGCAAAGCGCGGTCCGTCGTGCGCGCTTCGCGGCGCGAGGGGGGCGCCGGGGAGCGCGGGGGAGGGGGCGGGACTAAGCCAGGTGCGCTCGCGTCATATCTGACATCCCACCCCTCCCTCCCATCCCTTACCATGGCGCAGATCCCCTCTCTACTCGCACAGTCGGATGTCGAGCAGGGCAATGATCCCGAAAGGGTACGCGCTGGGGAGCGCGAGGAAGGGGGCGGGGCGGAGGGCACGGCGAGGGTGGCGGGTGGGGTTCTGGGGGACGGGCAGGGGGCGAGGGGCGAGAGATCGGCAAAAGCAGCATGCAGTCGTGCCGACGTGTGAGATCGAGACCGGTTCGGGGAGGGTGCCCTCGTGCTCTTCGTGGTTGTTGGATGCTCTTGTGCATCCTGGGGAAGGTACCCTTGGATGTTCTGCGCTTTTGGCCAGTGGAGGGTCCTACGTTCTTGAGGGATGTTTTTCTAGCCCAGGTCCGACTGCCCTCGGCCACGCGCAGAGTGGGGGTCCTAAAGGGGCCCTAAAATGGCTCCCCTTGGGACGTTTTGGGGCGGAGGGGCTCCCTGGGGCCCCGTCTGGAAGAAGAGCGAGCTGCATACACATGAGCGCTGGGAGCTCCGCGCGGACCTTTTGGATCTGCGTTGGACTCCCCTCTCGGCCACGCGCAGAGAGGGGATACAGTCAACCCGCATAGTAAGGATGGGCAACCTTCCCAAGGGTATCCTTGCACCCTTGCCTCCTCGGTCCATCCTTTGCCACTTTCGTTGGCCGCGCCCCGCTCGCAAAGTGTCAGCATGGGCTTCCCAGGCCCTTGCATCCTGATCGTGCATCCTTCAGATACGGTTGAATCGGGCATGTCCCTTTACAGGCGGAATAATCAAATACAGTAAAATATTAGTTCGGGGATTAGGCCTAGTTTTTTTCCATGGGGAACATGTTTGAACATTTTTCGATCCATTTTTCATTTTTCGTCCAAATCCGCCTCGCGGGGGGCTTGGTACCTAGGCCCGGAGGCACCAGTGACTTCCGTTGGTGCGCTGGACTCGCTTCGACACCCTGGTCTGCACTCACCCTGGGAGAGGTCCGGGGAGCAGCGGCATTCGACCCGACCACCCCTTTGCTACAGTCAACCCGCATAGTAAGGATGGGCAACCTTTCCAGGGGTACCTTTGCATCCTTGCCTCATCGGGCCACCCTTGGCCACTTTCATTGGCCGCGCCCCCCTTGAAAAGCTTCGACATGACCTTCCAAGGCCCTTGCATCCTTATCGTGCGTCCTCATCATACGGGTTGACTGTAGCCCCCCTCCCGTTCGTCCGACCCCCCTGCCCTGAAACAGAACTGGATGCGCGGGAGAGTCTCCAGACGCTTCCGCCAGCTGCCAGAGGGCTTGTTCTGCCTCGGGGCGCGTCAAAGGAGGAGACGGTACCCGTACCGCTACCCTTCCCTCGCTTTCTTGGCCTTTTTGGGAGGCCCTCGTCGCCGCCGCCAGGTTCGCCTCGAAGCTCTGGTCGGAACGCACCCCTGGGGAGGTCCCGGGAGTGGCGGCGCAGTGGGAGCCAATGCCAAGAGACCTCGGCGCTTTTCAGGGTCGTGTTTCCTGCGATGGGCTTCTTGTGGGCTGGTCTTGACGGCATCGGTGCCTTTTGGTACCGTCGGGCCTCTGAAGAAGGCACCCTTTTCGTTTGGGAGGGGCCCCGTGTTTCTTAGTTGTTTCGCAGTGCTCCTTGGGTTTCCCTGAGGTTTTCCATGGAAAATTTCGGGCCGGGCGAAAGGGGGGGATTGGGAAAGGGGGGGTTACGAAATTTGCTGCATGCAGCTGGTTTCGGCCTCACCGAGGGGCCCATTCCTCGATACATAGCCGCCTCCGGCGCCGGGAGGCGCCGGGAAAATCAGCTACGTGAGCTGATTCTCACCCCCCCCCTTTGCTACCCCCCCTTTCGCCCGACCCGAAAATTGGAGTTTAATTTAGGGGAAAGAGGTACCTCGTTCCTTATTTATCGTTCCTTAGGTCAACGCCCCGACGGTATCCCTGGTGCGCTCCAGCAGCGGCGCCCTGCCGAGAGTGCTCCCCCGGGTGCCCAGGTCGTCGCCAGCGGCCCGGGGCGCGTGCCGCAAAGGCCGCGGCGTGGCCCTTCGCCGAGGGGCCCTTCGGTGCGCGGCCCCACGGGGGGTGCGCGGGGGTCGAGCCCGAAGCACGCGCGCCGCTACTGTGAAATCGGGCCCGTCCATGTACAGGGGGACAAAATATAAAATAGTCAGAAAATAGTCTGGGGGCAATTTTTTAAAACTATTTTTGAGCATTTGGGGGTATTGTTGAGTATTTTGTTATTTTTCACCCAAAATCCCCCTGTAGGGGGGACACGCTCGACTTAACGCTGCTGTCGTAGCGCATGCGACGGTCGGCAAATTTTGCGTCCAAGGCCACGCTCGAAGAAAGGGCCACTCCTCGCGTGCGGTCGATGAGAAAACCTTTCGCCTCTGACCACCGAGATTTTGGCGAGAACGCTGTCCACTCATGTTGCCGCCGGTCTCACGTCCCCCCTTCGTCGAACAGCCAAAGGACCCCTGACCCGAATGACGCGATGAAGACGTGGCCTCACTTCGGTCCCCGTATTCGCATTGGGGATAATACATCTGGGCGGTTTGGACAGATACATCTGCAGGAAAAAGCCTGACCCCTAATTCAAGCAGTGGCGAAGCGTCCTGGCTCGCCTATAGCCCCACCAAAGAATGTTCTAAGCAACTTTCGTGGTTCCCACGAAATGTTCTTAGAACATTTCTGGCCAGGACTGTCTTGTTTTAACACATATAGGGGACCTGTTCTAAGAACATTGCTTTTTGTTCTTCGAACATGTTTGGGTTCCAAGAACATGTCGTGGTAGGACTAGAACTGCCGGGACGGTCGCTCCCTGCTCAACTAATGTGTTTGGCCTTCCTGGCTTTTGAAGACAAGTTTAGGCGCATCCCAAGGCTCATGCCTGGCCGCAGGGATGCCCTCCCCTTCCGCTCCCCGTCCGCTCATCAAGCAGCAAGCCATCCTCTGACCTCGAGTTATGATGTTCCAACCTACGTTAGCCTTGATCACCAGGAACAATTTCGAGCACCAGGGAAACACCCTCTAAAATCGAGGGTTCTCACGTGTCGGGCCCTGGGAGACGCCCTTTCGACACTGTTTCGACACCCTTTCGACACTCTTTCGACACTTTTCTGGGTGCTCGAAGTTATTTCTGGGATGTGGTCCTTAAGCAGATGTTCCGTCATCGAACGCCTCGAGCCTCGGCGACGATGGTGCGTCCTCCCGCGGCCTGCACATCCTAGAAAGCACGCGCTCCCGTACGCATCGGTTATGCGCGCCTCCTCCTCCCTTTCCTCCTCCCTTTCCTCCTCCTCCTCCTCCTGCTCCGTGTCGTCCAGGCGTCTTCAGGGTCAGGGGGCGCCGTCAGCTCTTCGTATCACCACGTGGTGGCGGAAAGCCTGGAACTCCCTCTGTCCATTCTTGCCCAGGCCACCGAGCGTACACGCTCGTAGCGTCAAGCCCTCTGTCCCCTCCTCCCTCCCCCGGCCCCCCCCCCTTGGATGCAAGCCCCCCTTCGATTTCGTCGCGCGCCCAACACGACTGCGTAACAGTTCGCTGCCGATTTGAAGGCGCACGCAGGACACCAGCCCAGCACTGATGGCACTTATAGAGAGACTACCGTACGCTAACAGCGGGAGAGGTAGGCTTCACTTGTAACCACCAGGTTTAGCCACGCAACCTTACGTTGCATCTTCGGGGGACCTCGCCTGCCCCAAACATTGACGCCTCTTCTTGTGCCCGACGCGGGCTCGATGCGGACTCGACGCGGATTTGGCGCGGACTCGACATGGAATCGGCACGGATCCGGCACGAAATCCTACAGGGATTCGACAGGGATTCGACAGGGATTCGGCGCGGATAGGGCCGCGACAGGACAGACAATGTCCCCCGAGGATGCAACATAAACGTAACCTTCTGAGAATGCCGGGTGACTTCTGAGCTTTCTGAGAAGGCCTTCTCCTCGTCGCTTCCCCAAGGGCTCGCCGCCTAACGTGACCTCCCCTGTCTGCCCCCAGTGCTCATCTTTAGCAGCGCCCCCTCCCAGACCTGGAGGCCCCATCTATTTCTGCGTCCGCTTTCGAGCCGGATCGATCTGTGAGGTTCTGGGGGCCCGAAATTCAACGAAAACGCCCGGCTCGAAAGCACTCAGTCGCCAGGATCTGCAGGACCCCCCCGTAGGACCCTCCGTTTCTGTGCGATTCCAACCAGGTGCACCTTCTTGATTTGCACCACGGCATTGGAGCTGTAAAACCTCACTGTGAATATATTTGTTTGACCAGCCTAAAATCAAATCCAGCTTACTCCAGATTTCGTGTAAAAAGGGAGGGGGTCTGGACCCTCCAAGACAAGCCATTTCAGACCTCCCCCGTGGGAGAACCCTCCAAAACATCGTCCCCAGACCCCCCAGGCCCTCCAAGATAGCCTGGAAGAGACCCCCCCCGAAATGAGACCCCCCTCCCTTTATTAAAAAATCTGGAGTACCCTCATATCAAAATCAACGCCTGCCCCCAGTGCTCATCTCTAGCAGCGCCGCCTCCCCTGCCGCGCGGCGGCGGGGCCGGCGGGCGGTGGCGATGGCCGGCGCGGGCCCGGGCGCGGGCGCCGGCTCCGCGGCAGGGCTGCGGGCGCGGCTGCGCGAGAAGCCGCGGTCCGCCCGCCCTGGTGGAGGGGCAGGGGGCCGTGGGCTCCAAGTTCGGCTCTCTCCTCCTCCTCCTCCTTCCTCCTCCAACTCCTCCTCCTCCTCCTCCTCCTACTCCTCCTCCTCCTCCTCCTCCTCCTCCTCCTCCTCCTCCTCTTCCCCCCCTTCTCCTCGCTCGTATTCGTCGTCGCCCTCCTCCTCATCACCCCCCCCCATCCTCCCTATCCTGCTTCTCCTCCGCCTCCCCTCTTTCTCCTCCTCCCTCTCTCCCCCCGCTCCTCCTCCTCCTCCTCCTCCTCCTCCTCCTCCTCCTCCTCCTCCTCCTCCTCCTCCTCCTCCTCCTCCTCCTCCTCCTCCTCCCCCTCCTTCCTTCTCTTTCCTTCTCGTCTTCCTCCCTCCTGCCTCCTCCTCCTTCGCGGTCCATCTGCTCAGCGTCCATTTTTTGTCGGTTCGATCGGCCCGCGAGGGCGTGCAGGTTTTCGGCCGGCCTCGACCGTCCAGCAGCCGCGCCCTGCCGGGAGCAGCTGCGCCTCGCCGCGCTCGCTCCGAGCGGCCGCCGGGGACCCGAGCTGGGCCTGGAGCACCGCCTGACCGTAGTGGGCCCTGGAAACGACAGGGCCGTTTTTTTACCGGTTCCGTTTTGCCGTTTTTTTGCCGGTCCCGACGCCGTTTTTTACCGGTTCCGTCGCCGTTTTTCGACCGGTTCCGGCTCCGGTTCCAATCCTGGAGCCGAGCTGGGCCTGGAGCACCGCCCGACGCATCTGTTCTTGAGTCGGGCCTGTCCCCCTACAGGGGGATTTTCGACGAAAAATAATAGATACCCCCAACATAGTCCAAGAATATTCCAAAAATAGTCTGGGGACTATTTTTTGACTATGTTTTGGCCTTTTTTGGTGCAATTTTCTGGTATTTTCTTCAGTTTTTCGTCGACAATCACCCTGTAGGGGGACACGCCCGACATAGATCTATTCCTTCGGATGCAACTCCTGGGAAGGCAAATTCTGATGTTGCCCTGGTCCGAAGTCCGGCTTGCTCCAGCTCCCCAATGGGGCTCAATCTTCCTTACTCTTTCCGGCGAAACCTCCCAGTAGTTGCCTCCTGATATTCGATCCGATCGAGATCCCATTGGACGTCCGATTCGGCCCGATCCGATCCAGTTCCGATGTTCTGGCGATCCGATGCGGTCTTCAGCGGAACTCTTTTTATGGGGCCGCGAAACATGTGAGGGGATTGCCCAACTGGGCTCGGTGACGCGACTCGTGCCACTGGTGCCTTCGGTGGAGCTCCCTACGAGGCCACGAAGCGTGTGAGTTGTCCCCAGCTGAGCTCGGTGCTGCAACTCCTGCCACTGGAGCCCTCGGTGGCCTCTTGGGCCGTCCTGGAGCGTCGGAGAATAGAAATCGAGAAAGCCAAGCATTGTTCAAACAAAAACCGAGGGACGTCAATGATGTGTGCCTCCTGGCGCTCGCTTGGGAGGCCTCTTGGAGGCCTTCTGGGGGCGTTTCGGAGGCCGCTTGGGCTGCCCTGGGGCCGTCTTGGGCGTCTTGGGGAGATCTGGGACTGGACTGTCTTGGGGGCCTCTTGGGCGGCCTGGGTGGGCACCCTGGGCCGTCACCGAAGCTTTGGAGAGCCCCAGGGAGGCATTCGGGCCGTCCAAGGACCTCCGGGAGTACGGGTGGTGCAGTCGGCCGGGTGTGACCGGGAGGACGGGGGGGTCCCTTAAGAAGGCTACAGAAACCTTGGCAGGCAGCCCTTGGCATTCTTCCATGCCTCAACGTGCCGCAGGTGGCGGATGATCCATCTTAAAGCCTCCGGGCCCTTCTATGAAGGCTCCCTCCTCCTAAGAAGTCCCCCGGTTGGTTGGAAGGTCGCCCACCCGCGCCAACCCCTTTGCGGGCGCCGCCAGAAGAAGTAATCGCAGTGGCTCAAAAGCAATGTTTTTATGCCTGTTGAGGGTCTGGTTGTCTGGTCTGGCCCCTGCCCCTCAGTCTCCCGTTTTCTGCCGCGGCACTCGCGCATCCGATGCTGAAGATTCCGAAGAGTTTCCCCCCACAGTCAAGACGCTGCAGTCAGGACAACTTTGGGTTCAGGATGGGCTCTGGTTTTCGGGCTGCCACTCAGATCTGCTTCGGGGAGCTTCTCCATTCGGGGGTCCCCAAACGGGGTGGTGACCACACCGCGCGGTGAGTCGGTGGGGATTTGGGGTCACCGCACGGTTTCGGGACTCGGGTCGTTCTCCGAGAACGTCTCGGGCGACGGGGGGCCTCCGGGGTCCCAAGACCGTGCGGTGACGGACCGTGCGGTGAGGTCTCTCTGTCCTGCCATCCTCCCCCTCCTCCTCCTCGCTCCTTTCTCCTCGCTCCTCCTCCTCCTCCTCCTCGCTCCTTCTCCTCCTCCTCCTCCTCCTCCTCCTCCTCCTCCTCGCTCCTCCTCCTCGTCGCTCCTCCTCGCTCCTCCCTCCTCGCTCCTCCCTCCTCCTCGCTCCTCCTCCTCCTCCTCCTCCTCCTCGCTCCTCCTCCTCCTCCTCGCCATCTGCGCCGGCCCGCTGCGGCCCGGACAGCCCCGTTCGTGCCCCGGCCGGCGCTCCTCCTGGCCGCACGGCGGCTCCGAGGACTTGCCGCTGCTTCGCGGCAGGGGTGCCGGCCCAGCGGCGGGTGTCCAGAGTTACGGCGGGCCTGTCCCCTATAGGGGGATCTTCGACGAAGAATAAAACATACCCAGAAAATGCCCCAATAAGGTTAGAGAATATTCAGAAAATAGTCCCCAGACAAGTTATTATTATTATTATTATTATTCTTATTATTATTACTATTATTTTTGGAGTATTTGGGGGGTATTTTCTGTAGTTTTCGTCGAACATATCCCCCTGTAGGGGGACAGGCTCGACATAAGTCTAGAGTTACGTCCGACGCTGCCATTCTTCTCGTGACGTCGGCCCCTGGGGATCTCGGCCCAATCCCTGGGGCCGGTCATTCCATCCTGGGTCGTTTTCCGACAGTACCGGGGCTAGGAAACGACCCCCCGGAGGCCGAAAGCGACAAAAGTTTGAAGAGATTTTTGGCCGTCGCGATTCTTGCGCGTCGCTTGGAACTGAGTGTGTGTGTGTGTGTGTGTATGTGTGGTTGTGGTGTGTGTGTGTGTGTGTGTGTGTGTGTGCGTGTGCCCCTGAACCGCTCTCTCCGTCCGCCCCTCTTTCGGCCGCGCCCTCCGCCCGCACCTCCTCCTGCACAGTGACACAATTCGTTCTAACGGCATCCCCGTTTAGACCTGATCCATCGCCAGCGCAGACCTGCCTAGCCGCCGACGCAAACGTGTATGTGTTTGTGTTTGTGCTTGTGCTTGTGCCTGTGCTTGTGCTTATGGGTGTGCGTGTGCGTCTGCGTCTGCGTCTGCGTGCGCGTGCGCGTGCGCGTGCGCGTGCGCGTGCGCGTGCGCGTGCGCGTGCGCGTGCGCGTGCGCGTGCGCGTGCGCGTGCGCGTGCGCGTGCGCGTGTGCGTGCGCGTGCGCGTGTGCGTGCGCGTGCGTGCGCGTGCGCGTGTGCGTGCTGCGTGTGCGTGCGTGCGTGCGTGCGTGCGTGCGTGTGTGTGTGTGTGTGTGTGTGCGTGTGTGCGTGTGTGCGTGTGTGCGTGTGTGCGTGTGTGCGTGTGTGCGTGTGTGCGTGTGTGCGTGTGTGTGTGTGTGTGTAGGTGT
This sequence comes from Prorocentrum cordatum, assembly GCA_963575745.1. NCBI lineage: Eukaryota > Dinophyceae > Prorocentrales > Prorocentraceae > Prorocentrum > Prorocentrum cordatum. The sequence goes on from CAUYUJ010005880.1 coordinate 341,336, forward strand.
GTGTATGTGTGTGTGTAGGTGTGTGTAGGTGTGTGTAGGTGTGTGTAGGTGTGTGTAGGTGTGTGCGTGTGTGTGTGTGTGCGTGTGTGTGTGTGTGTGTGTGTGTGTGTGTGTGTGTGTGTGTGTGTGTGTGTGTGTGTGCGGGCCGTTGCGGGGCCCCCCAAACGCCGTCTCCACTCGTGAGATTTCGTGCGGCCTCCGCGCGCGACCAGACCCCCCTGACAGACGGAACCTCCAGCCGGGCTTGCGGACCGCGGCGCCCAGAGCCACAACCGGCCCTCCACGCCGCCTCGGAGCTTGTCAGGCGACGTCTCCGAGCGCACCATGCGGTGGCGAGCAGAGCGGTCGGGCGGGGCTTCGGGGCTCCCGTGACGGGGCTCAGCGCTTAAAGGGGGTCACCCAATCCCCTCCCGTTGACCCGGGTTTGGGAGCCACGTGGGGCCGCTTTCCCGTTTCCGCTCTCCGTTGACCCGGGTTTTGGATTCTTCAGCTGCCCGAAGGGTTCGCGACGAGGCCCTGGACGGACGAAGTTGAGTGCGTTCCCGAGGGCTAGGACTGGGATAAATCGTTCCAGCGCGTTCCGGAACGCTCTCAAAGCGTCCCGAAGCGGTTTGGAACGGACGCAGCGCCCGATGCCTCCAGGGCCGACGGATCTCGGAGATCCCCGACTAGCGAAGAAGACTCCAGTAGGTTCGTGTCGTCTCGACCAGCGGCGATCCCGGCGGTGATCCCGCAGCTGGCGTTCAATGTGGGACGCCGTCAGTGATCCAGAATTGGTCGACGTTGAACGATCCGACGTTTGGGAAACGGCCGAGCGCTCAAGGTTGAACGATCCTCGCGGTGTCAGGAACCAACGCCAGGGTCGGCATGACACGAACCTGCCGTATGCACATAGACACCGATCTTGGCCAGACTCATCTTGGGCCCAGGATCGGTGCATTGATGCATCCTTGGCCACTTCGGGAGGGTGCATGCACAAGTCCTGGCCCTTGGCCAGGCAAGGCCAGGACTGGTGTATGCTCAGGAGGGAAGAAGAGGCACAGACACGGCTAGACACCGATGTCCAGGAAAAGACATAAAATCGAGGAAATGGAGGGGAAGACACACAACTATCCAGAAGATATGTATTTTGTTTGGGGAAATCCTCGGAGTTGCGTCGATTTGTTTGTGTCTCCCCGGGCCCCTTTGATCTTTGCATAGTTTTCTTGCTTCCAGTGCTGGGCGTCGTTTGACATAACGCGGACGTCCTCGCTCAGGGCCCCGGGGCGTTCGCGGTTCGACCCGCCCCCCCGCCAGCTTCTGGAAGTTCGGGTCGTGAAGTTTCGCGACGCCGTCTCTTTTACGACGTCGGGTCCTTGGGGGCACAGCCAGGGTCCAAGACGCAAACATATGGAGCAGTTTGGGTTCGAAAGGGGCTCGATGTTCCTTAGATCCTTCCTTTCTAGGCCTCCCAGATGGGGTCCGAGTAGATGGGGTCGGGGATTGCGCCGCATCGCCGATGCATCGCCCATTCGGGTCGATGCGGAGACCCATTTTCTCCACGCCAACGGCGCCGATGCATCGCCGACGTCGCCGATGCATCGCTGGTGCATCGCCGGATCCGGAGCATCGCCGATGTATCGGCGTTGCGGCGCGATCTTCCGATTCCATCTACTCCGACCCCATTTAGGAGGCCCCTGGGTCTAGCGGGTGCAGCCAAGACGCTGAATTATGGAACAAAGTGTGGGTTCGGAAGGGGCTCGATGCTGCTCGGATGCTCCCAAGGCTGCTTCTCCAGCGGCCCTCGTGCACGCGGGCGCTGGTGGGCCCCAAAAGAGGCGCTTCGTTCCTTCTTTTTGTGGTCCTTCTGTCAGTGGCAGAAGTGCGGTAGGTTCGTGTCGTGTCGACCGGCGGCGACCCCGCCGCCGGCGCCCAACGTCGAACGCCGCCCGCGACCCAGAATCGGTCGATGTTGAACGATCCTGGCGTTTCGGACACGGCCGATCGTTCGAGGTTCAACGATCCCCGCGATGTCGGCAACCAACGCCAGGGTCGCCACGACACGGACCTGCCGCACGGGGGGCAGGGCTCCGATGGGGGGCGGCTCCTCCTCCGGCAGGGGCCGCCGTCCAGAGGCCGCGCCCCCCGGGCCCATCCGAGGAGCGCGGGGAGGGAGGGGGCTCCTCGGTGTGCCGCCGCCCCCGCCGCCCTTCTGTGCGCCGCCGGCGCCTCTGGGCGTACTGGGCTCAAGGACTGCGCGGTCGAAACGGGAGCGGAAAGGTCTCCGATTTTGGCCCCCTCCTGGTCTCTCGGCGGTGAGCAGGACTGGTCCTGGAACCTCCTCCTCCTCCCTCCTCCTCGCCTTCCTCCTTCCTCCTCCTCCTTCACTACAAATCTTAACAGTAGCAGTAGAAGTAGAAGTAGCAGTAGTAGCATTCAAATTAGCAGTAGTAGTGGTAGTGGTAGTGGTAGTGGTAGTAGTAGTAGTAGTAGTAGTAGTAGTAGTAGTAGTAGTAGTAGTAGTAGTAGTAGTAGTAGTAGTAGTAGTAGTAGTAGTAGTAGTAGTAGTAGTAGTAGTAGTAGTAGTAGTAGTAGTAGTAGTAGTAGTAGTAGTAGTAGTAGTAGTAGTAGTAGTAGTAGTAGTAGTAGTAGTAGTAGTAGTAGTAGTAGTAGTAGTAGTAGTAGTAGTAGTAGTAGTAGTAGTAGTAGTAGTAGTAGTCGTAGTAGTAGTAGTAGTACTAGTAGTAGTAGTAGTAGTAGTAGTAGTAGTAGTAGTAGTAGTAGT
>CAUYUJ010005880.1:344199-429199 GCA_963575745.1 Prorocentrum cordatum
ACCACAGTAAACCCAGGATGCATCAACGATGCTGCAGTGCACTCCCCCGTCCCACTCCCCTCCTCATGCATCCCTGCCAGCAGCCCTGTCCACCGGGGCACGGGCCTCCCCTCGAACACGAAGAGCGCCCCGTGGGCCTGCCACTCCGGCGAGGCCCCGCCTCGTCAAGCAGCCACCCGCCGTCCTTCCAGCTCACGGAAGCGCAAGGAGGCAGGACGAGCACGTTGCAGGACGTCTGCAGCGATGGCCACGTTTTGGAACGGATCAGCCCTCCGCCCGTGTAAGGGTTCTGCGATTCCACAGCTCTGGCCATGATGCACGCAGAAGTCTTAACACGAGAGCCCCTTTCGCTGCCAAAGCACCCTGGACGTGCACGGCTTGCTTGCGTGCTTGCTTGCTTGCTTGCTTGCTTGCTTGCTTGCTCTCTCTCTCCTTTTCTCCTTTTTATCGGTGTGACGGCTGCACAGGTGGGGATTTGGTGTGTTATAGTATGAGGTAGTATCAAGGCGGAGTAGCATGTTTGAACACGTACCAGCCTCCACGTGCGCGGCGCTGAGGCGAGAGCCTCATTTCGGAAACGACTGGACCATCGCTGTAACTGACGGAGTTGTTTTTCATGCAAGGTGCGGGAATAGCTTCGGGCGGGCCGCCAAGCCTGGCCTGCGGACACGTCCAGTGGTGCGATATGGGGAAGCTGTTCATGAGGAAGCAGGATTCAGGAGCAGCAGGAGCAGGAGGAGGCGGAGGAGGAGGAGGAGGAGGAGGAGGAGGAGGAGCAGGAGGGAGGGAGAGGAGCGGGGGAGCGGAGGAGAGGGTCGGGCGGGCAGGGGGGCGGCGGGCGGGCGGGAGGGAGGGAGGCAGGGAGGGAGGGAGGAGGAGGAGGAGGAGGAGGGGAGGAGCAGGAGTAGGAGGAGGAGGAGGTGCAGGAGCAGGAGCAGGAGCAGGAGCAGGAGCAGGAGCAGGAGCGCGCGGGGCTGCGCGCGCGTCGGCCGCTTCGCGCGCTCCCGTGGTGCGCTCGCTCCGGGGCCCTCCTCGGACCCGAGGCCCCGGGGCACGCGGAAGCAGGAGCAGGAGCAGGAGCAGGAGGGATGAGGAGGATGAGGAGGAGGAGGAGGAGGAGGAGGAGGAGGAGGAGGAGGAGGAGGACGGCTGGAGGCGGAGGCGGGGAGGCGGAGGCGGAGGCGGAGGGGGAGGCGGAGGCGGATGGAAGGCGGGAGGCGGAGGCGGAGGCGGAGCGGAGGAGGAGGAGGAGGAGGAGGAGTGAGGAGGAGCAGGCGGAGGAGGAGGAGGAGAGGAGGAGGTAGGAAGGAGGAGGAGGAGGAGGAGGTGGAGGAGGAGGAGGAGAAGGGGAGGAGTTGGAGGTGAGGAGGAGGAGGAGGAGGAGGAGGACGGGTAGGAGGCGGAGGATGATGGAGGAGGAGAGGAGGAGGAGGAAGGGAAGGCGAGGCCCCCCCGGATGGAGTGCGGAGGGGCGGAGGAGGCGGCAGGAGGCGGAGGAGGAGGAAGGGGGAGGGTACACAAGCGCTGAGGGGGAGGATTAGGAGGCGTGTGTGTTTGCTTTTTTTTGGGAGGAGGAGTGAGGACATTTGGAGAGATGTCCTACTATGACGTCTGGAGGAGGAGGAGGAGGAAGAGGAGGAGGACGAGGAGGAGGAGGAGGAGGAGGAGGAGGAGGAGGAGGATTATGCGTGGGGCGGCTCGAGGCTCGATGCTTGAACTGCCCCCTCGGAGGGCGATGTGGTCTGATATTGGAATTCGCTTATGGAGTTTCTTTGGAGATCCTGGGTTTGGAAGTGCAGTCGGCGGCGGTACATCCGAGTGAACTCATGTCCCAGGGCATGTACTCTCGGGCCCCTGGGGCCCCAAAGTGATCCATTTCTGCCTCCTGGTTTCCTGGAACATCGGTTCCCCAGGCTCTGGAAATGTACCATCTTCGGACTCGCCAGATACCTGGGACTCGCGATGCACCTGATTGCGCTGTCAGGTTTGATGGCGCCCGTACTGTCGAAGAGCACCCTTATTCTTCTTCGGAGCCTGGTCGAGCTGCTTTATCGGCAGTGTTGCGCACAAGGTGTGAAAACCCAGTCTTGACCGAATTTTCTTGATCGGCCGCAGATCCCAGACTCCGCCCAGGGATGACTTTCCCCTCCATTGCCCTCTCCTCTTGTTTTCATTCAGATCGATGAAAGTGAGTGTCTTTCCACCCTGTCTTTCCGCTGTGCTGGGCAGTCTAGCACGGCGCAGCGCAGCGCAGTGCAGTTCAGAAGAGTGTAGCGGGTTGTGGTCGTGGGAGAGTGGCACTGAGTTGACAAGTGCGGTGAAGCGCAGCACAGAGTTGCGTAGCGTCTGGTGCAACGGCCTGCCTCGCCACGTCGTATTGCGCTCCGACTTCATGATTTTGTAGACGTAACTGTGACGCCGTGTGGTCGCCAGTTGGCCATGGTGGCCGTGGCTGCATCTGTTCACCAGGGCTGCATCTGATAGCTGGGGCTGCGTTCGTACTGCGGAGTGCAGGCAGCCATTTCGCTCTTACGTCTATGGTCAAAAAAGCGCAGGTGGTAAATCAAGAGCGGCGTTGCGTAAACCCGCGCGATCAAGGTATTCCGAGCTGGTGATCGACGGCCAGGTGAAGATGCTCACGAGCACCGTGTGGGGAGGGAGGCTTCGAATCATGGTGCGGCTCTCCATTCCTGCTCCTCCTCGCCCTCTTTCATGGTTTGTCCTCCTTCTTCCTCCCTGATCCTCCTGCGTCCTCCCTCCTTCCTCCTCTCACCTCCTTCGGTTTCCCACTCGCTCTCCTCTCCTGCCTCTTCCCCCCTGCCACCAGCACCAGCCAGCCGTAGGATTGACCGCTGGGGTTCCTTCTCTCTCCTTTCCCCCCCAGCCCGACCACCTGAATATTCGATGGTCTCCCAGAGTTTTGTCTGTCCGCGGTGCGAGCGCGCTGGCGGAGGACTCGCCAGCGCGATTGGAGACAGTTCTCAGACCCCGAACTCGGAGCCCTCAAGTGGTTCCGAATCTAGATGCCATCAGATCCGTGTCTTCAGGCCACCACTTGCCTTACTCTTGCTCTCTCTGTCCTCCCCCTCCCCCTACCTCCCCCTCCTCCTCCTCCTCCTCCTCCTCCTCTCCTCCTCTTTCTTACTCCTCCTTGGCATCCTCGTCCGAACCCCTTTCTCCTCCGCCTCCTCCCCCTCCCCCTCCCCCTCCCCCTCACCCTCGGTTTACAATTACTCAATATGAATACTACTCTCCCTCTTCCCCTGATGACGGTTTGGAAGTGCTCGACCCCCCCCGCTTTCTGTTTTTTCCAACCATCCTGTGGTGTTGGGTCCTCGTTTTGAAGAGGAACGTCGCCCCACCCCCGTCGGTTTTCTCCTTCCTCCTCCTTCCTCCTCCTCCCCTTCCTCCACCCCCCTCCTCCCCCTCCCACACCCATTCTGGCACACCCCTCACACGTTTCGTTGGCCCCCATAGGAGCTCCACCGAAGGGCCCCAGTGGACTGCGCCCGCATGCGTGTGTTCCCACACCCATTCTGGCACACCCCTCACACGTTTCGTGGCCCCATAGGGAGCTCCACCGAAGGCCCCAGTGGCTGCGCCCGCATGCGGTTCCACCTCCCATTCTGGCACACCCCTCACACGTTTCGTGGCCCCATAGGGAGCTCCACCGAAGGCCCCAGTGGCTGCGCCCGCATGCGGTTCCACCCCCCCATTCTGGCACACCCCTCACACGTTTCGTGGCCCCATAGGGAGCTCCACCGCAGGCCCCAGTGGCTGCGCCCGCATGCGGTTCCACCCCCCGTTCTGGCACACCCCTCACACGTTTCGTGGCCCCATAGGGAGCTCCACCGAAGGCCCCAGTGGCTGCGCCCGCATGCGGTTCCACACCCCATTCTGGCACACCCCTCACACGTTGCGTGGCCCCATAGGGAGCTCCACCGAAGGCCCCAATGGCTGCGCCCGCATGCGGTTCCACCCCCCATTCTGGCACACCCCTCACACGCTTCGTGGCCCCATAGGGAGCTCCACCGAAGGCCCCAGTGGCTGCGCCCGCATGCTGTTCCACCCCTCATTCTGGCACACCCCTCACACGCTTCGTGGCCCCATAGGGAGCTCCACCGAAGGCCCCAGTGGCTGCGCCCGCATGCGGTTCCACCACCCCATTCTGGCACACCCCTCACACCGTTTCGTGCCACATAGGAGCTCCACCGAAGGCTCCAGTGGCTTGCCTCGCAGCGGTTCCACCCCCCATTTCGGCACACCCCCTCATCACGCTTCGTTGGGTGCTCCTGGGACCTCCCACCGAACGCCCCAGTGCTGCGCTCGCTATGTGGTTCCACCCCCCATTCGGCACACCCCTCACACGTTCGTGGCCCCATAGAGAGCTCCACCGAAGGCCCCAGTGGCTGCGCCCGCATGCGGTTCCACCCTTTTTCGGCACGCCCTTCACACGTCTCGTGGCCCCATAGGGAGCTCCACCGAACGCCGCAGTGGCTGCGCCCGCATGCGGTTCCACCCCCCATTCTGGCACACCCCTCACACGTTTCGTGGCTCCATAGGGAGCTCCACCGAAGGTCCCAGTGGCACTGCCCGCTTGCGCCCGCCACCACCCAGCACAGCCCTTGTTCCTTGCGCTTCGCCCACCCAGAACAGCGCTTCGTAGCCCTATAGGGAGCTCCACCAAAGGTCCCAGCGGCACCGCCCGCATGCGTCCGCCACCACCCTGCGCAGCACTTGCTCCCTGCCTGCGTTTCACCCACCCAGTACAGCGTTTCGTGGGCCCATAGGGAGCTCCACCGAAGGTCCCAGTGGCACCGCTCGCATGCGTCCGACACCACGCAGCACAGCCCTTGCTGACCGCGTCTCACCCACCCAGTACAGCGTTTCGTGGGCCCATAGGGAGCTCCACCGAAGGTCCCAGTGGCACCGCCCGCATGCGTCCGCCACCACCCAGCACAATTGCGGCATTCACAACTGCATATGGTTGGGTCCTTCGCCAGGCTAATTTTACAAACAGGTTTCCCCGGAGGTGGGTTTTCGCTTGCATTTTTCCCAACCATTCTGTGGTGTTGGGTCCTCGTTTTGAAGAGACGTTGCCCCGCGTTCCTCCTCCTTCCTCCTCCTCCTCCCCTTCTTCCCCCCTCCTCCCCCTCCCACGCCCGCTCTGGCACGCCCCTCACACGTTTCGTGGCCCCATAGGGAGCTCCACCGAAGGCCCCAGTGGCTGCGCCCGCATGCCCACCCCCCATCTCGTGTCACGCCCGCCTGTTCGGCACACCCCTCACACGTTTCGTGGCCCGTAGGGAGCTCCACCGAAGGCCCCAGTGGTGCGGCCGCATGGCATTTCGGCACACCCCTCACACGTTTCGTGGCCCCATAGGGAGCTCCACCGAAGGCCCCAGTGGCTGCGCCCGCATGCGGTTCCACCCCCCATTCTGGCACACCCCTCACACGTTTCGTGGCCCCATAGGGAGCTCCACCGAAGGCCCCAGTGGCTGCGCCCGCATGCGGTTCCACCCCCCATTCTGGCACACCCCTCACACGTTTCGTGGCCCCATAGGGAGCTCCACCGAAGGCCCCAGTGGCTGCGCCCGCATGCGGTTCCACCCCCCATTCTGGCACACCCCTCACACGTTTCGTGGCCCCATAGGGAGCTCCACCGAAGGCCCCAGTGGCTGCGCCCGCATGCGGTTCCACCCCCCATTCTGGCACACCCCTCACACGTTTCGTGGCCCCATAGGGAGCTCCACCGAAGGCCCCAGTGGCTGCGCCGCATGCGTTCCACCCCCCATTCTGGCACACCCCTCACACGTTTCGTGGCCCCATAGGGAGCTCCACCGAAGGCCCCAGTGGCTGCGCCCGCATGCGGTTCCACCCCCCATTCTGGCACACCCCTCGCACGTTTCGTGGCCCCATAGGGAGCTCCACCGAAGGCCCCAGTGGCTGCGCCCGCATGCGGTTCCACCCCCCATTCTGGCACACCCCTCACACGTTTCGTGGCCCCATAGGGAGCTCCACCGAAGTCCCCAGTGGCTGCGCCCGCATGCGGTTCCACCCCCCATTCTGGCACACCCCTCACACGTTTCGTGGCCCCATAGGGAGCTCCACCGAAGGCCCCAGTGGCTGCGCCCGCATGCGGTTCCACCCCCCATTCTGGCACACCCCTCACACGTTTCGTGGCCCCATAGGGAGCTCCACCGAAGGCCCCAGTGGCTGCGCCCGCATGCGGTTCCACCCCCCATTCTGGCACACCCCTCACACGTTTCGTGGCCCCATAGGGAGCTCCACCGAAGGCCCCAGTGGCTGCGCCCGCATGCGGTTCCACCCCCCATTCTGGCACACCCCTCACACGTTTCGTGGCCCCATAGGGAGCTCCACCGAAGGCCCCAGTGGCTGCGCCCGCATGCGGTTCCACCCCCCATTCTGGCACACCCCTCACACGTTTCGTGGCCCCATAGGGAGCTCCACCGAAGGCCCCAGTGGCTGCGCCCGCATGCGGTTCCACCCCCCATTCTGGCACACCCCTCACACGCTTCGTGGCCCCATAGGGAGCTCCACCGAAGGCCCCAGTGGCTGCGCCCGCATGCGGTTCCACCCCCCATTCTGGCACACCCCTCACACGTTTCGTGGCCCCATAGGGAGCTCCACCGAAGGCCCCAGTGGCTGCGCCCGCATGCGGTTCCACCCCCCATTCTGGCACACCCCTCACACGCTTCGTGGGTGGCTCCATGGGGAGCTCCACCGAACGCCCCAGTGGCTGCGCTCGCATGTGGTTCCCCCCCCCATTTCGGCACACCCCTCACACGGTTCGTGGCCCCATAGAGAGCTCCACCGAAGGCCCCAGTGGCTGCGCTCGCATGCGGTTCCACACCCTTTTTTCGGCACGCCCTTCACACGTCTCGTGGCCCCATAGGGAGCTCCACCGAACGCCGCAGTGGCTGCGCTCGCATGCGGTTCCACCCCCCAATTCGGCACACCCCTCACACGTTTCGTGGCTCCATAGGGAGCTCCACCGAAGGCCCCAGTGGCTGCGCTGGCATGCGGTTCCACACACCATTTTGGCACACCCCTCGCACGTTTCGTGGCACCATAGGGGGCTCCACCAAAGGTCCCAGTGGCACTGCCCGCTTGCGTCCGCCACCACCCAGCACAGCCCTTGTTCCCTGCGCGTCACCCACCCAGAACAGCGCTTCGTAGCCCTATACGGAGCTCCACCAAAGGTCCCAGCGGCACCGCCAGCATGCGTCCGCCACCACCCTGCACAGCCCTTGCTCCCTGCTTGCGTTTCACCCACCCAGTACAGCGCTTCGTGGCCCCATAGGGAGCTCCACCGAAGGTCCCAGTGGCACCGCTCGCGTGCGTCCGCCACCACGCAGCACAGCCCTTGCTGACCGCGTCTCACCCACCCAGTACAGCGTTTCGTGGCCCCATAGGGAGCCCCACCGAAGGTCCCAGTGGCACCGCCCGCATGCGTCCGCCACCACCCAGCACAATTGCGGCATTCACAACTGCATATGGTTGGGTCCTTCGCCAGGCTAATTTTTCAAAATGCTGCTGTCGCTGAGGCGCCGGCCTCATTTTCGGGCCCCGCTCGTTCCGAATCGTGCTCCCGCTGCAGCGCTGGCCTCATTTCCGTGCCTCCGCTCGTTCCGAATCGTGCTCCCGCTGCAGCGCTGGCCGCATTTCCGCGCTTCCGCTCGTTTCGACTCGTGCTCCCACTGCAGCGCTGGCGTCATTTCCCGTGCCATGCCACGGCATGCAACGCAATGCTAATTAGGTTTATATTACGCTTTGCGGTGCACTTCTACGCCATGCCATGCCGTGCTCTACAATGCATCGCGTACTCTTTCGTGATCATTGCCCTGCTCGACATCCGACTGTGCGAGTAGAGAGGGGATCTACGCCATGGTGAGGGATGGGAGGGAGGGGTAGGATGTCAGATATGACGCGAGTGCACCTAGCTTCCCCCCACCCCTCCCCCTCCCCCTCCCCCTCCTTTCCTTTCTCTTATGCCTAACTTCTCCGTGCCGCTCCCCGAGGCCAAATGTTAAGGCGGGCCGGGCGTTTCGTCTGAGACTTCCTCACCACTTACTGGCTGTCTTTAGGGCGGGTTTAGGTTGAATTGGTTGAGTGTTTTTGTGTTTTACTGCCGACGACGATTGTAATGATGGTGGTTATCAACTCGTAGTGCTGATGGTGGTGGCGATGGTGATGGTGATGATGGTGGTGCTCATCGCATCCAGAATCACCATCATCACCATCACCATCATCACCATCACAACCGCCCTCACCATGCCATCATCACCATCCCCATCATCATCATCATCATCATCATCATCATCATCATCATCCATACCATCAGCATCGCCATCACCATCACCATCGTCACCATTGTGGTCCGTAGGACTTGGCTCAAGGTAATGTCGTCGTCCGCTCCTGCGGTTTCCCCGAACCCTCCCTCGGTTTCCCCGAGCCCTGCGGCCTCCCCGAGCCCTGCGGCCTCGTCCTCTCCTTTGGTTTCCCCGAGTTCTGCTTCTTCGAGAGCGCCCTCGGCGGCTTCTGCGACAGCGGCCGCGGCGGTTTCTTCGAGAGCGGCATCCTCGAGCCGTGCGGCCTCGTCGAGAGCGGCCCCGTCGAGCCGCGCGGCCTCGGCGGCCTCGTCGAGGGCAGCTTCGCCAAGCCGTGGCAGCTGCAACAGCTCGGACGCCGATGCTGACGTAGGGTCCGACGCCGACGGCGCCGACGGAGTTGCCGACGCAGCGGGCTCCGGAGAGGACGGCGGCTCCAACAGCGGCTCCCGCAGCGGCTCCGAAGAGGACAGCGGCTCCAGCAGCGAGGCAGCCGCGGCTGCAACAGCGAAGGCGAAGGCCGCCCCGAGCAAAGTCGTCGAGAATTTCCAGCCTTCGTTGTCCATGACCCTGGAGGAGCGCGTCGCCAGCCACGACTACCCAAAGCACGTCTCCACCTGCGGCGCTTTCAAATTTTGGAAGAACAAGGAGAAGTGGGGCGCCTCGATGTCTGCGACGAACCCAGTACTACTGAAGAGTGGAACTTGGATAGGCTGCGTAGGTGGTATATTTGCAGTCTGCTTGTTCTGCTCGGCGTTCAAGGGCGCTCGTTGCATATCCACCCTGGGCCAGGGATCCGGGGGTTTCCAACGCAAGGAAAGCCTCGTGCGCCATGCGCAGTGCGAGGAGCACCAGGCAGCAGAAGCGGCGGGGAAAGAGCGGATTCGAGCGGAAGGTGCGCACCAGGGTCTCCCCGTGTTTGTGTTCCCCACAACGGCTGCATCAGCTGCAGCAGCTGCAACAGCCGTGGCGCCTGCGCCCGTCGTCGTCCGCGCCGCCGACCAGCGCCCTGGTTGCCGCGCATTGGTCGCCACCCGTGCAATGTTGGAGACGTCCAGTTCCTTCAGTAGTTTCGACGTGTGGCGGGATGCGTTCGTTGGGGGCGACCGCCAAGTTTTGGAGGCCACCATGGCTCAGGCCACCAGCAGTGCCGAAGGCTGGTGACCACCATGGCTCAGCGCGAGAAGATCATCGCGCAGAGGATCCTCAAACATGGTATTGTTTTTCGTTTGGCTGCGGACGGCCTCGACCGCGCGTACCAGGTCGAAATTGGCACCGTGCTGTGGTCGATCCCGAAGGCTTTGGACTTCCTCCCAAGCTACGGTCTCAATGCAGGCTGGCTGGAACAGCTGGGCCCCAGAGGGCCCTGGATCGTGGATCGGGTGATCGGGATGCGGGAGTTCCCGCGGGGCATGGACTGCGACGGCAAGGCTTCCATGCTGGAGGAGTGCCTCCGTCGCGCGTGCCAGACGGCAGGCGGGGGGCTGGGCGGGGACTTGCGCAGGCATGTGCGACAGGAGACTCGGGCATGGTGCAGCGATGGGGCGGATCTAAGTGCACCCCTGGCTGCAACAGCTACGTTCCCTGGGCTGGCGTTTCACGCGTGGGGCGAGTCTCACTCGTCCCGGAAGGTTCTGGCCAATTCGATGAAAGGAGATAGCGAAATAACGACCACGGACGAGCTGTTGGTAACGGGTAAGAAGCCGCCAAGTCTGGCCGAGTTCCTGACTACCTCCACCGTGTTCCGCAACGCGCTCGGGGAGCAGCAGCTGGTGGAAGACGGCGTTGCGTTCGTCAAAAACAGCAGTGGAAAGTCGGCGTTGGGAAGTCATTTTCCAGGCGTTCGGAGTGGAGTCCCAGGGGAAGGACAAAGATCGGCGCATTCTCGCCCGGCAGATCCTGGAAGGGCTCGGGGGCGAGAACAGTTCGCGCCTGCTCCTGGGGGGGTTGCTGGCCGACTTGAGCGCGGAGCACTACTCCTGGGTCGCCACCGGAGACGAGCAACCCCGACGCTGCCAGCGTTCAATCCAGGGCCGCCGCTTTCCTCTCCAAGCTGGATACATTGTTCGTCCAGGGGAATATTCTGGGCATCCCCAACACGTTTACTGGCGTCGCCCTCGAGTTTCTGAAGGCCACGAAGCGGTTCGCGTGCGGCGCTGGCGTCCAGACCGTTGGTGTCGGCGATTGGGGAACGGAGCCCCGAGCCCGCGAAGCCGTCCACGCGGCTCTTCGACGAGTGCAGGGGATCGTGGCCAATGTGAAGGAGAACATGAAGCTATATCGGCCAGAGCATTCTTGGTTGCACGCCTTTACAGCCTTTCGCTTGCCTTCCCCCCTGTCCCTGTCTGCAACAGAGCATGCAACAGAAGCCGAGGCCTGTTTGAAGCGCATCTGCCGGGCGGCAGACCTCCCCGAGCAGGAGGCAATCTCCCAGCTGCGGCAAATGTTGCCGCGTGCCGAGGTGCATCATCGAGACGGGGGCACCACGGGGCAGGCTTGGGGCCGCGCTGCGGGGGAGTGGCCCGAGCTCCCCAGCGGCCGTCGCCTCGTGGAGCTCTTCCTTGTATGGAAAACGAGCGCGGGCAACGTGGAGAGGCGATTCCGCCGTTTCTCGGAGGTGCATTGCCCCGAGAGGGCACGGCTCCTCGACGTGTCCGTCGAGGAGTGCACGCTCGTGGACCAGGCGCCCTCCAGCAGGTTGCTGCGCGCGTGGCTGGGCGACAACGAGAGCTCTGCCGCCAGTCGTTGGTACAGGCATGTGCTCAAGCTACATGAGGTCGCGCAGGGGAAGATCGCGCCGCTGAGGAGGGCCGAGAGGCGCGACAAGGGAAGCACGCGGGAGCCTGGGGCAGCACGTCGGACAGAGGTAGGCTTCGGGCGCAGGCGAGCAGCTGCCGTCGACGCCATGGTGGCCGCTTCCCCGAGCAAGCGCGCCCGCCTTCTCGCGGAGGGCGCCCCCGATCTCGCTGCGCTGGCTCAGGAGGCGGCCCAGGCGAACGGCGCAGATCCAGTCGGGCCCGCTGCAAAAGTCGTCGCCGCCGTCGCCAAGCGGGAGGCCGAGATCCGAGAGCGCAATCTTGGAGGGGCGAAGGCCGCCGCCAAGGCCAGGAGCACGCGAGAGAAGAAAGTCCTGCGCAGTACCAGGCCAGCTGCGGGCCGTGACGCTTACTTGCTGCCCCCCCCGCGCCCCGCTGGGCTCATGCTGGCTCGCATGGTAGATGTGGGCGCTCGCAACAAGGCGCAGCGCTTGCGTTTCAAGGTGTTTCACGACCCGGTGGACTTCCTGGACTACCTTGCCCGTCATGCGGCCAAGGGGGAGGGGAACGTAGTCTTGGCTGCAACAGCTGACACCGACTATTGCATCGCCGCCCAGATTGTAGCAGCGTTCACGGGAGCTTTTTTTTTTTTTTTTTTTTTTTTTTTTTTTTTTTTTTTTTTTTTTTTTTTTTTTTTTTTTTTTTTTTTTTTTTTTTTTTTTTTTTTTTTTTTTATTTTTTTTTTACAGCGCCGACTGACTTTGCACGGGGGTATTCTCCCAAAGGCATCCAGTACGCGGAGAAGCTTCGGAACTCGAGCAAGAGCTACCACGTGGCTGTAACAGAGGCTCTCGCGGAAGACCTGCCTACACTGCCCCACGTTTTGCGAGCGCTTGCCCAGACGCCGAGTGGGTGTGTGATCTATTACAAGAGCCCCAGGAAGCTCTGCAAGTTCTTCAAGAAGCAGGCCAATCCCCGCCTGGCGCAGCGAACTTGCGTGCTGTGCCGCTCGGGAGAAGAAGCGGGTGTCGACAAAGCCGTCAAACAGCTCTACAACAGCCCGAGGAACTGGGTTCTGCGTTTCGACGCGACGGTTGAAGCACTGTGCCCGGGCACCAAGGCTGTGACAGCGTGAGTAAGTAGCCCGTCCCATAGATTGCGATCGTGCCAGTTTTGTTGAAAAAGAGCGCCGCCCAACGTCGTCCGACCTTACCTCCCCTGCGCCCCTCAGTGGGCGCCGCTGCCGCGGGCGGCGCTGCCCGCCGCTGGGGACCTGAAGGTCGCCGATGGGGGGGGGGGGGGGGGTGCGGTTGCCCGTGGCGGCGGTTGTCGGCGGCGAGGGCGGGAGGGCGGGGGTGGGAAGCATCGGGCGCCCAGGGCCGCCCTCAGGAGGAGGGGGGCGAGGGGGGTGATGGGGCTGAAGGAGGAGGGGGGAGCAGGACGAGGCAGGAGTAGCGACGAGGCCGTCTTCCACCGCACTTGTCCAGCCCAGCCCCCAGTCCACCTACGTGTTCGCGTGCATGCGAGCGATCCCCATCGAAACCTCCAGAGCGATGACCCCCCCTCTTTTGCCACAGCTGAGACAGTTCAACCTTCCCATCCCCGTCGAAACCTCTGCAGTGATCTCATCCGAAAAGTTTGGGGATCTCTCTCTCCCTCTCTCTGTCTCCCTCGTCTCCGTAGCTGTCGGCTCGACTCCCTATTCTGCCCGCGCGCCGCGCGCGCGCTGTTCCAAGCCCGCTCCAGCTGCAACAGCGCAGATGGTCGGCAATGGCGGCAAGGGCAAGGGCGCCAAGGGCAAGGGCAACGACGACGCGCGCAAGGGCAAGGGCAAAAGGCGCCAGGTCAGACCAGCCAAATCTGGGCTAGCTGTAGTACCCCCCCCTCCCCCCTGTCTGATAAGAGCTCCCATGGAGCTCGAACATACCATGTTAGAGCTCCCATTGGGCTCTAACGTGGCAGGTTAGAGGATGTTAGAGCTCACTTTGGAGCTCTAACCATGCCATGTTAGAGCTCACCTGGAGCTCTAACATGGCATGCTAGATGATGCTAGAGCTCACAGGGAGCTCTAACATGGCATGTTAGAGGGTGTTAGAGCTCCATTGGAGCTCTAACATACCATGTTAGAGCTCCCATGGAGCTCTAACATGGCATGCCAGAGGATGTCAGAGCTCCCAGGGAGCTCTAACATGCCATGTTAGAGCTCCCACGCAGCTCCTACATAGCATATTAGATATCCCAGGGAGCTCTAACATAGCATGTCGGATATCCCCAGGGAGGTGTAACATATCAAGTTAGACGTCGAATTACACTACAGCTCCTCCAGTTTTGGCTAGTCTTCAGGTCGGCACCTGGGGTTACTTGCACAACCAGCGCAAAGGCTTGCGGAGCCAGAGGGAGCGGTGCGAGTTGAATATAAAGTTAGCGCGTCAGGAGGGCGAACACGATGAGGCGTTGGATCATGAGCGCCGCCTGCGCTGGGTCCAACATAAGCAGCAGCAGTTGGACAATGACGGCATGATGATCTTCGACCGTCCAGGGGTCTGGGAGGGCCAGGAGAGACCCTACGGATGCTTGGACGCGACCGCACGCAGGCAGTTGAGCGATGAGGAGATCAGGTGGAACACTGAGATGATAGACTGGGAGCGTCGGAACCCGCCAGGGGCGACTGGGATCGAAGACTGTGTACGGTACCAGTGGGATCTGCAGCGGTGGGTGAGGCAGCAGCGGCACCTGTCAAACGCCCAGAGTCGCCAGAGAGAGGCGTCGCCGCGCCAGCGCCAGTTGGCTGCAACAGCGTCAAGCGGGCGGCGAGAGGCAGCAACAGCTCGTGAGGGCGCAGGCGCTAGTGGCCCGCCGATGGCGGCGAGGAGCGGGCTCAGGCTGACGGAGCGCCCGTCGGAGGCCGACAGAACGCGGGCCCAGGCCGAGCAGTCGGGTGATCCGCACCGCGCGATTATGCCCGTGATCTCCGACAGCGACTCCCCCCGAGAGGCTGGTGACCGCGCCCGCAGAGGCAGAGAGCGCACCCGCGGCACGGCGCGGGGTGCTCCTGTCACGGCACGGACACGGCCAGAAATCCATGCACGGCGCGGGATGGGTGCTCCTCTCACGTCTCCGCTTCGGCAGGAGGAGAATGATTGGAAACAAAAGACTCCGTGGGCCAAGCACGCGGCAGCGAAGAGGGTCAGTGACGCGCCCGCGGAGGGCCAGCCTCTTCCGAAACGGATGCCCGCCCGCCCGCCACGGCCAATCGATTTATCGGGCAGGGTCGTGCCGCCGCCGCCGCCGATGACGCGAGAGCAGCTGCGACAAGAGGCGGACCACTACAAGCCCGAGCCAGAGCGAGCGCGGCAGGAACACATGGAGGGCTGAGCGGCGCATGCTGTTATCCCAGGCTCCACGTGGGTCAGCCACGCGGGCGACGACGGTTTCTGCCACCGTGAAGCACAGCGAGGAGCCTATCGAGCGCGGGAAACTTCTTAAGCGGCAGGCGGAACAGACGACGAATGCTCGCATAGCTGCAACAGCCAAGGCAGCCTTCCCACTACGTGCAAAGGTCGGTCAGACGGTGGAGCAGTCCAAAGGTTGCAAGTCCATCGCCAAGTTGCCCCCCGAGGAGGCCGCAGTCGTCGAGCAGAGCAAGCCGAAGCGCCTTCCACCCTTTGTTTTGTCGTCCCCGCACGAGGAATCCCGTGCTACACAAGGACTGGGCGCTGGTCGACGGTGCAGCGTGGGACCCCGACAAGTTTGTTCTGGAATTAAGGCTGCGGGGAGAGAGGAACAAGATGATACACGAGTGCTTCGAAGGCGGCTCCCCCGTGTGGTACCCGAGCCCGGGGAACTCTATGTGGCCTCTGGCGCAGTCGCACGACTTCTGCACCGTTCACCCCATCGAAGCTGTAACAGCGGATGCGGGCCCTGGCTGCGTCGTGAAGGAGGCGCCCACCGTGCAGAAAGGAGACGTCGTCTTCTGCCTGGTGCAACCGCAGCACCAATACTACGCGCACATTGTGGCCCAGGTAGATTGGGACTACCACAGGCTCCAGTGCAAGTGCTGGATCGGCGGCATCAGGCAGAACATCAATGGCTATTGTTTCAGGGAGCACATCTTCGGGATCCTCGTGGACGTGCAGGTGCAGTACAATGGCAACTACTACAGTCGCCCGCACCCAAAAACGCTGCACGACAGAGTCGCGCCCATGTATTACACGCACCCTAACGAGGCAAAGCGTCTCTGTGAGCCTCGGTGGGGCGAGCCCGCGTCTGGGGGCAGCTGACAGCTTGCACAGACTGCAACAGTAAATCGCGGGGCCTTTCCGAGCGCGCTTCTGGTAGACTGCAACAGTAGACTGCGACGCGCCAGTTCTGGTTTAGGCATTGCTTCTGTCAGCGCCAGTTTTGGCCGACCTGCAACAGATGCGCCTCTCGGATGAGCCCTGCCTTCCGCTCTGCAACAGATGCGCACGCAATTCGAGTACGCGGCACCCTCGCACACATTTCGAGTGGGGTTGTGGGCGGCTAGCATGACGGAACGCCGCAAGTTCTCGAGCGCCTGACCAATGTCGGCGAAGTGCTTCTAGTCGCGTCGGGTGACTGTCTGTCAGATACCCCGCGCGTCTTGCTGAGTAGTTTTCCTTACTCAGTGGCACGCCTGTGCGGCACACCAATGCACACGCTTTATAGCTGTGCGGACTGGGTTTGTCTTGTGGTTTTCCTTGATGCTGAGCCGGCTGCGCGACTGAGGTGTGTGTGTATATGATTAGCACACATATCAACACGAATTACATGAAGTGTGTGTGTGGTATTGTCCTCTCGTGCGTCTCATCTTAGGAGCGTGCCACTCGTTCAGAGACCCGGGCATCCAGCTCGCTGGCGTCAGGTTGCCAGTTGACTTACTCAGGGGGATGGCAGTGAGGGGAATGGGAAGGTGCTGGGATGGGGACGACTGCGCGGAATCGGCAGAGTCTTTGTGGCCAGCGCTCCGCTGCAACAGCGCCTCCGTTCGGCGTGCCGCCGTTGTCGTGCTGGAGGCAGGTAAGTTGTAGTTTTCCTTTCAAGCTCTCCCCAGAGGAGCGCCGCCCTCCGTCTCTCGGCGTGCAGAAGCCTGTCCACTAGGCTCCTAGTAATAGGCATGCGGGTGTGCGCCCGAGGTTCGATAGGGCCAGGCATCGTAGGAACAGCTGTTTATGCAGAGAAGCGTGACAACAAAACGGCGAGCTTCTCCGACTCGTCTCCCCTCGCCGTATGTTGCGCCTCCGCTGCGACAGCTCCTCCGCCTCCCCACCCCCCAGGTCCCTGGTGGCGGGCGGCGCTGCCGCGGGCGACCGCGGCGCCCCCGCAGGCCCACGTGGGGGAACCAGGATGACGATGACGAGGAGGACGAGGCTAGGAGGAGGAGCAGGAGGAGGAGCCCAGGTGGGAGGAGGGGGGTGGAGCGCATCACGCGCCCGACAGCTCTCGGCTCAAGCTGCAGGGAGGCACAGAGCATTCTGGCACCACGTGTATGAAGGGTGCCCGCGAGAACATCTGTTACTGGCGCGAGTGGGAATGGGCCCGCGATAGGACTCTGCGCAGGTGCTGCGCATGGCTGGAACAGCGAGCGCAGGCGCTCCCATGCGTCCCTGGGCTCAGGGATGAGGAGAAAGACGACAATTGGCCGCCCGTGACCCCCGAGGCTGATGTTGGTTTGGCCCTGGCAATGCCGAAGCCCATGCTTGCTCGTTGTTCCTGCGTTGGGCTGCCGTGCCAAGTGGCCGCTGTGCGCGCAGGGGAACTGCTCGACCTGGTTAGACTGCGGGCTGGTCGCCGCAAGAAGCGACCTCTGACGGATGCGGAGCGAGATTGCTTGGGGTTCACTGCGGCGAGTTCGAGTTACGTCAGCCCGGACTAAAGGAGTCGGACCAGGTTGTTGCTTGTTAGTCGAGTTCACGGGGGTCAGTCGTGCTCGACGTTATGGCATATGTGTGCATTGCGTAACGCCTGGGCTGCAACAGCCACGTCCATTATGCCGAACAGCGCTGCAACAGCCACGTCCACTATGCCGAACAGTAGTGCGACGAACTCTTCATGCACTCGGTGATGCCGACTTCTTGGTGACGCCGCCTTGGCGATGCACGAGTGCGACGACGAACATCGATGCCGACTCGGTCATGCACTGCGCGCTCTCCCCCCCCTCTCCAACAATATCCCGACTTCTTATTGGTGATGCCGAATTCTCGGCGAGCGCTGCCACGGCTTCCGACTCGCCCTTATCCACTGACGCCGCTGAGCGACCCGCCATGGCAGTCGCACCCGCCGTGGTCGTCGATGACGCGTCGCTGCGGCGGCGCCGATGCGTCGTCGGCCGAGCACTGATTTCGGAGCCCGCGATATGTCATCCTGTTCAGGCAGACCATGCTGCTCTCATGGAATTCAGGCCATGCTGACTTCATGGACACTTTTTAACGCACGCACGCTCCCGTCTCCCCTTCCCCTCCCCCTTCACTCCTGCCAAGCATAGCGAGCAGCGCTCACCCTTCCCTCCTGCTCCCGCTTCCCTGGGCCTGGATGCCCAGGCCCTGCTGCTTGGCGCCACCTTGTCTGGGTGGCACTGAAGTGCCCTCAGACGGAAGGCCCTCTTCAACTCCTGCAGGTCTTTGGGACAGGAGTCCAGGCGCGCAATCGAGCGTAGGCGGCTCGTCTTCCGCCCCGACCGCGCGCCAAGTGTTCGGGTGCCAGGTCAGGCAGACCATGCTGCTCTCATGGGAATTTCATGCACGCTCTCGTCTCCCTTTTCCTCCCGCCCTTCCCTCCTGCCAAGAACGCCCAGCATCACTTCCCCTTCCCTCGTCCCGAGCCCGAGTGGCCCAGCCGCCTCGCAAAGCCGTGCGCTCGCGGGCTACGCAGACGACGCGAGCGCGTTCAGAAGGCTGGGGGGGCCAGCCGTGCTGCCGCTCCCGTCTGCTCGGTTGAGGGCTCAGTCTCCTGCTTGATAATTGCCACCAAGTCACGCATTTTATATTGTTGCTACCACTTTCCGGCCATTTGCAAGGCCGTCATCTGATGTCCGCGCCCTTGTCCCATCGGCATTCGAGGCTCGCTGGCATGCTGCCTGCTGCTGCAAAAGCATTGCCTCAAGCCCGCTGCCGTAAGAACTCAGACCCGGCTGATCTCCGCTAGGAAAAAGTGGCTATCGTCTCCGTCTTGTCAACGCTGCAACAGCCGCTGACCCAGTCTGCGCCAGGTGCCCTAATCGTTTCCTCCTGGCAGCAACAGCTCGCAGCACCTTTCCTTCCTCCTCCCTCGCGCCACCTTTCCCGCGTCTTATCTTAGAGCACACACAGCATGTTAGAGATCCCTGGGACCTCGAACCAGATCTGACACATAACATGTTACACAACCAGTCCGGGCTCGGAGACTCCCGCAGTTTCTAGTCAGTTGTAGTTCTCGCTGGGTCCATATGGCTACCTGTGTAGTTCTCACTGTGCAGTTTCAAGCCTTCTGCCACTGCCTCTGCCCCTGCCTCGTCATCTCATCCGAGCCATCTCCTGCTGCCTCATCTCACGTTCTGCATATGGCTACCAGTGTAGTTCTCACTGGCTATTATGTCTCAAAAGCAGAGTCGCGCGGGCACCGCACATTCGTTAGCGAAGTTGCTGCAACAGACAGGTCACGCAGATCTGGGGGAGTGATGTACCAGTTCCAACGGGAAATCGTAAGACATCGTAACAATTCGACGGGG
This sequence comes from Prorocentrum cordatum, assembly GCA_963575745.1. Classification (NCBI taxonomy): domain Eukaryota; class Dinophyceae; order Prorocentrales; family Prorocentraceae; genus Prorocentrum; species Prorocentrum cordatum. Next base: position 363,030 of record CAUYUJ010005880.1, read on the forward strand.
CGGCGATGGGGATCATCTTTTGTGGTGATTGAAAAAAACTGCACAACAACTGCTGAGGGCAGAAAGGATGGATTTGGATTGGTTGCTTCCATATCCTAAAACGCCTCTCCAGAGGTTCAAAAGACGGAACGACCTGCTCGAACATATTTTTCTTGGAAGTGCCCAGGCAAGAAGCTCGAGGCAGCAAGACAAGATTCGCCGAGTTGCCAGTGGAGTTCAACAACGTGCAACCAGTGAGAACTACCGTGGAGAATGATAACCTTATCCCGCTAGGCTGGGTGTCGTACTACGATTCTGTGCCAGGCGCGTTGACGAAGATGCATTATCTCAACCCAGAAACTGGCGAGCGTGAGGACGATCTCCCGTTTCGACCTCACCTCTGGGACGACTGAGGCTGCGATGCAGAAGTGACAGAATCGCCAGTGCGCTGCAACAGCCGCTGACCCAGTCTGCGCCAGGTCCCCTAAGCGTTTCCTCGCGGCAGCAACAGATCGCATCACCTTTCCTTTCTCCTCCCTCGCGCCGTCTTTCCCACGTCCTATCATAGAGCACACACAGCATGTTAGAGATCCCTGGGGCCTCGAACCAGATCTGACACATGGCATGTTACACAACCAGTCCGGGCTCGGAGACGCCACCAGGAGCTCTCACATGGTACGTTGGACATCCCAGGGAGCTCTAAATGGCAACCGCTGCGAGGTTCCATTTATCAGATCACCCAGCTTTCCTGTAGCGCAAGCACCTCGGCTCAAGGCATTTCTTGCAGCGCCTGCAGGCTGCCATGCCAGAAATGGGGGCCAGCGCAGGGGGGCCTGGACCATGTCCAGAAACCGTCATCATGGGCCCTGACACTGGACCCGTTGATGCGCCATGGCCAGAAGTTTGCGAGTACGTTTCGAAGACGAGTGGAGGACCTAAGGAGCCCTGGTAGTTTTGTTTACCGTGCGAGAAATGGGCAGCCCCGACGCACCAGATTTCGGCGGACCACATCAAGAATGTAAAGAATAAGCATCTCTTGTGGCATAATGCTTGTCCACAGGGTTCTGATGGGGAGAAGGCCGCATGGTGCTCTAAGATCATGAGCACTGTGGTGCTCCACTCGAGCTACGCCCCGAAGCGGGAAGACGATGAAGCGGATGATTGGAGGTCGTCGAAGAAGCCCAAGCTCAAGAGCAGAGAGAGAGTGCAGAGAGCAATGGCAAAGTGAAGGCCATCAGCAAGAAGCTGGAACAGCTGCAGGAGAGAACACCTGGAAAAGCTGGAACAGCTCAAGAGCTGCGTCATCAGGAGCTGCAACAGCAGGAGCTGCAACAGCAGGAGCACAGCAGTGGCAGCAGAAGCTTACGCAGCAGCAGCAGCAGGACGGGCTAACCACCGTTACCACCACGATGCTCAATTTCTTCACCAACGCTGCTCCAAACCTTATGGCACAGAACATGGACGAGAATATGGATCATATTCTGGACCTCCTGCGGGCACAGGGACAGGCGCTCCAGGACCTGCAGAAGAAAGTCGAGGAGCTCGATCAGAAAGTGGAGGAGCTCAAGCAGCAGGACCAGCAGCAGGACCAGTGAGCTCAGCAGCAGGACAAGTGACCTCGCATGGGCGTCTGGTAGCCGATGTCGGAGGCGTGCAGCCTGGCTCGCGTGCTGGCTCTTTCGCCGCGCTGACGCGGTGCGCCCGTGCGACGGGCAAACGAATGAGTAAGAGACTTATGGGGTCCTGCATTTAGTAGGACGGAAAAACATTGAGTGTGTTGAAGATTGGGATCTTCTCTTGAGGCCCTGAGGGGCGAGGAATTTCTGGCAATCTCTCTTGAGGCCCTGTGGGGAAGATAGCTCAGCCCCCAGGGAGTTATAACATGCGATGTTAGAGGTCCCACGGAGTTCTAACATATTATGTTAGAGAGCTCTACCATAATCTAACATGCTATGTTAGAGATCCACTGGGGCTCTAACATGCGATGTTAGAGCTCCCAGGGAGCTCTAACATAATCTAACGTGCTATGTTAGAGCTCCGTTGGAGCTCGAACATGCCATGTTGGAGCTCCTGGGAGGTCTAACATGCAAGGTTCGAGGTGCAGGGGGTTCCCTGGGAGCTCTTACATCGCATGTTCCAGCTCCCAGGGCGCTATGACATGACATGTTCGAGGTCCCACGGAGCTCTAACATGCCCGCCGCCGCCGCCGCCGCCGCCCCTGAATCATTTCGCAATCGATTGCGCAACGGTTAAGGCCGCCCCCTTCTCGCCAGGGTGGGGCTTTATCCGTTGCGCAATCGATTGTGAAATGGTTGAGGCCGCCCCCTGGCGAGAGGAGGGGGTCTTAACCGTTGCGCGATCGATCGAATCCTGGTTAAGATCCCCCTCTCGCAATAAGGGGGTCTTAACCGTTCCGCGCTCGGGCGGGGCCTTAACCGGCGAACTAGGGGGTCTTAACCGCTCCGCGCCCGAGCGCGGAACGGTTAAGACCCCCTGTTGCGAGAGGGGGGTCTTGACCAGGATTCGATCGATCGCGCAACGGTTAAGACCCCCTCCTCTCGCCAGGGGGGTAGCCTTAACCGTTGCGCAATCGATTGTGACACGGTTAAGGGGCGGCGGCGGCGGCGGCGGAGCGCTTGACCGTTTCGCAATCGATCGCGCAACGGTTAAGCCCCCCCCCCCCTGGCGAGAGAGGGGTCTTAACCGTTGCGCAATCGATTGTGGAACGGTTAAGCGGTTGCGGGGCGGCGGCGGCGGCGGCGGCGGCGGGTGTGTTGGAGCTCCCAGGGAGCTCTAACATGGCATGTTAGTGCTTCCTGCCTTGCATCACCACGTTCTTCCCCCACCCCCTCCCCCGAAAAAAACAATAACACCACAACCAATTAATTGGCTATAACATTTCATGTAAGAGCTCCGCCGAGGGAGCTCGAACATGGCATGTTAGAGCTCCAGGGAGCTGCAACATGACATGTTGGAGCTCCAACGAAGCCCTGTCATAGCATGTTAGATTATGTTAGAGTTCCCTGGGAGCTCTAGCATCGTATGTTAGAGCTCCAATGGAGCTCTAACATAGCATGTTACATTATGTGAGAGTTTCCTGGGAGCTCCAACATCGTATGTTCGAGCTCCAAGGGGGCTCTAATCTAGCATGTTAGATTATGTTAGAGCTCCCTGGGAGCTCTAACATCGTATGTTAGAGCTCCGTGGGGCTCGAACATGTCAGGACACATGCCAGATAAAGAAACCAAGGTACCATGATAGGCCAATCTACCATAAGAAACCAAGCTACCATAAGAAACCAAACTACCATGAGAAGCCAAGCTACCCTAAGAAACCCAGCTAACATAAGAAACCAAACTACCATAATAAACCAATCTACCATACGAAGAAGGATGACCGAGTGACCTCACGCGGGCCGCTGCCTGCGGCAGTAGCTTCTCACACGAGTATCGTTGTCGTATAAGTCTTCTCACAGCGGCATGCCGCCGCGTTCCCTTGCCACAGTCCCCATCAGGCTTCTCGCAGCAGCCTCGCGCAATTGTGCTGAGGCCTTCCTGTGCTGGCTCATCCTTGGGTCCCCCAGTAGGCTCTTCCAATGCTCATCCTGACCCTGGCCTGAAGTATCCACATCCGCTCTGGAGTCTTCCCGTTTCCTGGCCCGCACCATCTGATTGTACGTAGTCTCGCTTGGCTCGACAAGTTGTTGGCGAGTTTGCTCTATCGAGGGCCTGCCGCCTTTCTTTCCGATGGCCCCGAAGGTCTTGAACCTCCGTGGCAAGAGCGAAATCGCGGTATACCGCGCTGACGGCCATGCATCGATCTCCCCTCAGGCGTTGACGGAGAGGATATCGGTTGGGAGCGGCGCCAACTTGGTTGCCACGGCGGCCATGCTTCAATCGCTGGCCATAGCACTCATTACGGAGCTCAGCGAGAAGCGTGTCTTCATATTGCCAGGAGTGGGTACTTTCTCAGTGAAGAGCTTGCCAGCACGGGACGGATACATGATGAAAGTCGGCGGTGCGTGGAGGGCGGTGAAGCCTTCCTCCTCCTCCTTCTCCTCCTCCTCCTCCTCCTCCCCACCTTCTAGTCTTAATTCAGAAGTCCCTGAATCCCCTCCGCCCCTGATCCCCGACCGCGCCCCAGGGGGCAAGGCCGCCCCGCGAGGGCGGGGGGGGGCCGCGCCCTATTCATGTTTCACCGTGGTCGAAGGCAGGGCCCCACCCCCATGTTTCACCGTGGTCGAAGACAGGGCCCCACCCCTGTGCCCCCGCCTTTCAAGGGGGAAGCCTTCGTTCTCGAGGTCGAGGACAGGGCAACGGTGGGTGCGACGTGCCGCCGTGTTCGGACATGTTTCCTTATGCGCGCTTGAAAGGAGGGGGGTGGGGGGGCCGAAATTCCCTCAGCCAGAAATGATGAGGGCGAGGGGGGGGGGGGGGGGGGGGGGGGGGGGGGGGGGGAGGGGCAGACGGAGGAGAAGGAGGGGGGCGAGGGCGAGGTCGAGGGCGAGGGGAAGAGCATGAGCTTCAGGGTGAGGAGGAGGAGGGATGACGAGGAGGAGGAAGGAAAGAGGAGGAAGGGATGAGGAAGGGAGGAGTAAGGGCGGAGGAAGGGAGGAGGAAGGGAGGAGGAGAGGAGGCGCCCAGGGATGCTCACTTGTGGCGATGATGGTGTTTGGTGGTGGTGGTGATGCTGACGCCGAAGACGATGACATGTTTTGTTTTCAAGCTAGCCCGCGAATGCTCCCGAAGCGGGTGCTAACTGTGAGACAACATAGCATGGAAGGCTGCAACAAGATGGCACCTCGGTCAATTGAGCCACGTACCTTCGGGAGGAATGAGAGGATGAGTGGGAATGGGGGAGGAGTGGAATAGGAGGCGTGGGCGCGGGTGTGGCGGGGGCGGTCTCGTCCTCGACCGCCCTGTTTAGACTTAGAGACGGAAGCTTCGCCCACAGCAGTGGGGCCCGTGCCCCGCGTGTCAGGCGATGATCGTCTGCGGCGAAGGGGCACGAAGCCTTTTTGGCATCGATGAGGCGCGAAGATTATCGCGCTATGTATTGCCCATGAGGACGCATGGGCCAACTCTGTTGTCCGTAGCCGTCTTAGATCGTTGTGGCGCGCGTGTTCTTCACCAGCGCTACTTCGCGTTTCGCCCGCGATGCCTCGCGCAGGTGCCATGCCGCAGCAGGTGGTCTACTGGCTCCAGAGCTGCAAAGCATGAGCACCGGATGGGATGCGAGCCCGAAGCCGACTGCAACAATGTGGCAGATGCAGGTGCGTCCCCCAGAATGTGCGACGTGGTATCTCCTGGACGCGCCGAGGGAGCCCCTCACCTCGTTCGCAGAAGCTGCCGCGGACACTGCATATTCAGTGAGCGTGCGCAGCATCCGCCAGCAGCTGGCAATCATATTCAGCCTGTTCAGGGACAAGGAAATCGTGCTCTTCAAGTGTCAGGGGGAGAAGGTAAGGGGCGACAGGCTGCGCGACGAAGACCGCGTCTATGACTTAACCTGGCTCATCGGGTTCACGATCGACATTCAGGACATCATGCTCCAGGCTGCTCATGAGATCACGCCAGTTGATCCGCGTGTGAAGTGGTCATGCGAGCCACCATGCAACACTGAGGACAATATCATCCGCTGCTTGGTGTTCCCCGAGCCACTCGGCAAGTGGGATGCGGTGTGCCTTCCGCATCACGGCTGGGTTGGACAAGAGCTTAAGGGCAGCAAGACAATATTCGCCAAGTTGCCAGTGGAGTTCAACAGCGTGCAACCAGTGAGAACTACCGTGGAGAATGATAACCTTATTCCGCTAGGCTGGGTGTCGTACTACGATTCTGTGCCAGGCGCGTTGACGAATATGCATTATCTCAACCCAGAAACTGGCGAGCGTAAGGGCAATCTCCCGTTTCGACCTCGCCTCTGGGACGACTGAGGCTGCGATGCAGAAGTGACAGAATCGCCAGTGCGCTGCAACAGCCGCTGACCCAGTCTGCGCCAGGTCCCCTAAGCGTTTCCTCGCGGCAGCAACATATCGCATCACCTTTCCTTTCTCCTTCCTCGCGCCGTCTTACACAGCATGTTAGAGATCCCTGGGGCCTCGAACCAGATCTGACACATAGCATGTTACACAACCAGTCCGGGCTCGGAGGCGCCACCAGGAGCTCTTACATGGTACGTTAGACATCCCAGGGAGCTAAATGGCAACCGCTGCGAGGTTAAATTTATCAGATCACCCAGCTTTCCTGTAGCGCAAGCACCTCGGCTCAAGGCATTTCTTGCAGTGCCTGCAGGCTGCCGTGCCAGAAATGGGGGCCAGCGCAGGGGGGCCTGGCCCATGTCCAGAAACCGTCATCATGGACCCTGACACTGGACCCATTGATGCGCCATGGCTAGAAGTTCGCGAGTAAGTTTCGAAGACGAGTGGAGAACCTAAGGAGCCTTGGTGGTTTTGTTTACCGTGCGAGAAATGGGCAGCCCCGACGCACCAGATTTCGGCGGACCACATCAAGAATGTAACGAATAAGCATCTCTGGTGGCATAATGCTTGTCCACAGGGTTCTGATGAGGAGAAGGCCTCATGGTGCTCTAAGATCATGAACACTGTGGTGCTCCACTCGAGCTACGCCCCGAAGCGGGAATACGATGAAGCGGATGATTGGAGGTCGTCGAAGAAGCCCAAGCTCAAGAGCAGAGAGAGCAGAGAGCAATGGCAAAGTGAAGGCCATCAGCAAGAAGCTGGAACAGCTGCAGGAGAGAAAACCTGGAAAAGCTGGAATAGCTCAAGAACTGCGTCATCAGAAGCTGCAACAGCAGGAGCTGCAACAGCAGGAGCACAGCAGTGGCAGCAGAAGCTTACGCAGCAGCGGCAGCAGGACGGGCTAACCACCGTTATCACCACGGTGCTCAATTTCTTGACCAACGCTGCTCCAAACCTTATGGCACAGAACATGGACGAGAAGATGGATCAGATTCTGGACCTCCTGCGGGCACAAGGGACAGGCGCTCCAGGACCTGCAGAAGGAAATCGAGGAGCTCGATCAGAAAGTGGAAGAGCTCAAGCAGCAGGACAAGCAGCAGGACCAGTTAGCTCAGCAGCAGGACGAGTGACCTCGCATGGGCGTCTGGTAGCCGATGTCGGAGGCGTGCAGCCCGTGCAACGGGCAAACGAATTCGAAAGAGTAACAGATTTATGGGGTTCTGCATCTAGTAGGACTGAACAAATGAGTGCGTTGAAGATTGGGATCTCCTCTTGACGCCCAGAGGGGCGAGGAATTTCTGGCAATCTCTCTTGAGGCCCTGTGGGGAGATAGAATTTCTGGGATCTCCTCTTGAGGCCCTTAGGGTGGTTAGAATTTCTTGGTGCCGTTGGGGTCTTGCAGAATCTCTGGGCCCACCCATCAAGAGCTGGTAGGCCATCTGGGGAGAACTCGAAAGGCTCTTGGCGCCCTCGCTCGCTGAAAATGCATTAATCTTCGCATTGCTTCGAGGACATGGGCGACTTCTGGCATCCCTGAGTTCGTCTAGAATTGGTTGCGGCCATGTTAGCTCTGCTTCCTATCCGCCCTCTGGACGTTCCATCGGCTACAACGGCCCCTCTTCATCCATTGCCCTCTTCCATTGCCGCCGCGGCTCCAGCCCGACCTGCAACAGGCGCGCGAGGTGGGGCAGCCAGCCCGCAGCTGAACCAGCCCGCCTCGGCGCGATGAACGGCGCCGCGGCGCAGCCGTTCAAAGACTTCTGGGCCGACAAGGTTCCCCCCCTCATCGAGACTGACTTCAAACGGCTTCTCAAGACCATGCCGAAGCGCGTCGCCGAGAGGGCCGCGCAGGCGAAGAGGGAGAAGCCAGACAAGTCGCAGGAGGACCAGTCGAAGAAGACCTCGAAGAAGGACAGCAAGGAGAGGGCTCCATTGCAGGAGAAGCTCGCCAAGACCATCGAAGAGTGTTTCGAGAATGGCGAGCGCAGGAATGCCTATCTGAACTTGGCGTATACGGCGCCCATCGACAACAGTTTCCTGGGGGAGAATATCACGGTGGGCAAGGTGGAGAACGTGGCTGCGGACATGTTCATGCGGAACGTGCCGACGGACGACGCGGCTGAAACAGCGAACGACTCTCACGAGGGCGCTGGCGACGTCGAGTGCACAGCCCAGGGTAACCCACAGCGGCGCATCGTGGAGACGCTAAGCCAGGTCAAGGGTGGCAGGCGTTGGAACATCCCGAAGCAGGTTGAGAAAAGGGTTCGAGATCCCCATCATGATCACCAACGTGAACCAGACCGATGTGCCCGAGACCGGCAAGTTCAAGCGTTTGGGCAGTGACGTCGTGGTCAACGCTGTCTGGCTGGCCTACTACTGGGCGAAAGAGGAAGGCAACGGGCAGGCCGTAGAAGCGGTGGAGGAGTTGATTCTGAATTGGCCCTTCGATTTCGTGCAGATCCCGGGGCGCACGGCTGAGGAGGTCGAGGAGAACAAGTTCAAGTGGTCTGTCAACCAGAGATCGCGCACCGAGCGCCTGCGCGATTTCCTCGGGCTCGAGAACGGGAACCTCCTGCGCATCGTGGCACGTGCGGCGGAAATCGTGAAGAGCGGCGGGCCAGCTGGCGGGAACCCCTCGGCAGAGAAGGTGCAGGCGTGGTTGGAGAAAAACATAAAGTGGGGACTTATGCACTGCCCCAGCCTGAGGACCGTCAAGACGCACATGGTCAACTGGCTCGCTCTCGAAAAGTGCCCGGGGGCATTGCTGCTTTTGGATGCCGCCGTGAACCGTTGGGGGCGAGACAATCTGCTGGACAGGCCCACGCAGCTTGGGATGATCATCGCGAAGACGGACGCTACCTCGCTGGGGTACGTCTTGGAAAGCCTGTACACGCGGATGTGGCGGAAGAGCGTGAAGGACCCGTACAGCGCCTCCACCATCGGCCAGGCAGTGGGGGAGATCTTGTGGGTGAAGAAACGTGGCGAACGTTCTGAAACAGTGCCCAGACTTGTTCAAAGGGAGCACAGGCTGCAACAGCACTGAAACAACAGACACAAAGGAGAACGCCGCCGAGAGAAACGTCATGGTCATGGCGAGGCAATACCTCGACTCGCCGCTCAAGTTCTTCGAGAGGACTGAGGGGCCTGACAAGGGCCCGACCTGGGTGCAGTCACTGCCGACCGAGGCGCTGCGCCTGGCGATGAAACACTTCCTGGAAATAGGCCAGGACTTCTACGAGCAGGAGATCTCTGGCGCCCTCGCCCAGCCGTGCGCCGAGCGCTACAACATGGACAAGTTCCACAGGAGCGTGCGAGTGAGCAAGAGGTTCTTCGAGAAGTTCCAAATCGCGTACGACTCCCTTGTGGGAAACCCCCAGGAACCGTCAGAGCAAAAGCTTGGAGACAGCGACACGGTCGGTGCTGCAACAGCGGGTGGTGCTGGAACAGCGGAGGCTGCCTCCGAGGACAAGAAGAATACCGACGTCTCCCCCAGCGACGTGAATTACTTCAAGGCGCTGTGCGATCAGTAGTGCTCTAACCAGCTGGATACGCGGGTCGTCATGATCACGGCGGAGGGCAGCGCCATGGATATCAACGCTTCGGTTACTAAGACACGCCTATACCAGAACCTCACAGAGAATGCATCAGTGATGGGCTTCTACGGTGTCAAGAATGCGAAGTTGTGCTGCGTCTTCGAGGGGCAAGGCCTCGCGCACCGTGAGCCCGCGCTGGACGAGGAGGATTTCACGCGCTACCTGATGTCCCTGGACCCGCTGCTGGTCGGTGGACGGGACGTGCTGTGGGTGCTGACGGGCCGCTCGCAGTCGAACCTCCCGAAGATCCTGAAGATCCTCGCCGCAAACAAGTTCCGCACGGTCACATACCACCTCGCCTACAACACGAAGCAGATGCAGCAGTACGGCCACTTCCAGAGGCAGCGAGGCCTGGCGAACTCGCGCTCGCACGAGGTCATGTTGCTCTGCTACAAGGGCAGGAAGCCGAAGCAAATGGCCAAGACCAGGCAGTTCGTGGACGCGGGCAGTTCCCTCTTCAACGAAGTGGTGAGGAACGTGCCTGTCCCGCCGCAGAAGAGCCACGCCCTCGTGCCCAAGCAGGTTCGGGAGATCAGCTTGGCCAGCATGGTCGGCCAGTGCGTCACCGAGGTGGAGGCCGAGGAGCGAGAGAAGCTGGGGTACTGCCAGCCTCTCCAGGAGGGCGAGGGCGCTGATTGTGGCGCCGAGGCGCGCGACGAAGCTCCAACAGCCGTCCGCCCCGAGAAGGCCCTCGTGACTGCGGCCGTGAAGAAGCGGAAGCTCTACCGCCAGCTCACGGGAACGGAGGTGCCGTGGTTCCCGCACGACAGCGACGTCGAGCTCCTCAAGGAGCTCTGCCACGAGGCGGGGAAGCCCAGGTGGATGTACTTCGGCGCGCCTGCGGGCGGCGCAGGCATGCACGGCTGCATCGAGAGCGGGCGCAGTGTGTTGGCCTTGACTTTCGACGACCACCACGCGAAGGAGCTCAAGCCGTTTCTCGTGGAGCGTGCCGTCGAGGCCATGCTCGGGAGCAACGCCATGGTGTTCGTGAACGAGGACCTGCTTGCACGCTCTGTGCAGTTGCGCCTGACAAAGGAGGACCCGAAGGAGGACCCGAATGATGGGAAGAAGGACGACAACAAGAAGGAGGGCAAGAAGGAGGACAATAATAAGGACAATAAGGAGGATACGAAGAAGGACAGTAAGGAGGACAAGAAGAAGGGTAAGAAGGGTAAGAAGCGCGACGCCGACGCGTCCTCGACCTCAAACTCCTCGTCCTCAGACTCCTCGGCCTCGAAGAAGAAGAAGCCGAAGAGGGAGAAGGATTGATCGCAGGCTGCAACAGTGCCCGACAGCTCCGACGCGCGAGCCAGCCCGCACGCGCCTGTTCCCGTGGAGCTGGCACTTGTTTGATTTTGGACTGCAACAGGCGCGCGCTGGCGGCGTCGCCTCCGTTCTCGCAATGGGGCGCGCGCCACGTTCTGGCCTGTGCAGTACACGGCGCCTTGCGTACATATAGAAACATAGTCGTCCGTCATCCCTTCGTCGCCATCCGTCGCACTTGGCCCGCGGCGCAGGCAAGGCGCAGAGTCAGGATGCTTACCTTTCCAAAGGGTACCCTTGCATCCTGCGCTTTCCGTTCCGAAGCTGGGGAGCTGGATAAACAACAGATGCCATGCCGCCAAGGCCTTTGCATCCTTACGGCGCTCTGCAGGGGCGGGCCAGGATGGGGATGCAGCAGGGTAGGGAAGACACGGGAAGCAACGCTCCGAGGAGCGGCCGCAGGGGGGGGGGGAGGGCGGAGGAGGGGCCCGCAGGCGTCTCGGTTCACTGAAACTCAGCGGGCCCGCAGGGGCGACACTGCCGTCAGCGGGCCTCCGCGGCGATGGCTGCCTCGGGCGGCAGCGGTCGCGACAGGAACAAGGTTCTATCTATATTATAAGTGGGGCTGTTACCTGCAGGGTGACGGGTCGAACAACGACAAGATCAAGAAGCTGAGGCAGACCTGCAGCAATAGCACGGCCAGGGTGGCCAGAGGGGCCCGGACCGCAAGAGTGTCGCTGGAGAAGGTAACGAAGAACAAACGTGAGTTGACGTGGCCAAAGCCAGTTTCGTATGACACCTGCGCGCGGCTCATCAAGATTGCGCTGGGCGCCAACTGGAAAGACTATGTGAGCGAGCCTGCGGGGGTGCCAGGGTGCGCGAAATGGGCTGGAACAGCTAACGCTGCAGAAGATGAGCCAGCTGTCGCCGAGGGCCACGGTGTCGCAGGAGAAACCCTAGAGGAGGCGCTGGGGGAGGTGCTCTTTCCCGCCGCGGACGGGGTCCCGGAGCTTACGCCGCCGGCAGCTGCTCGTCGCGGGTCTGCTGGTCCGAGAGCGGTGTCCCACGAGGGTCGCGTGAATCTACTTGCACTGAAGCTCGACGCGGTCGGGCACGCGTACCGCAACAAACAGAGTGGCAAGTGCGAGGACCTGCCGCTCGAGTACGACGTGGAGTGGGAAGGAGGGGAGCTCGGTCAGGGCTCTTTCGGCAAGGTCTGCTTGGGCATGCGACGCGGCGACAAGACTGGCCTTGCGATCAAGATGCTGCGGGGCGACCCCAGCGATGCGCAGCAGGGGTTCAATGCGGATGCCCTCGGAGGGGCTCTGGATGAGGTCACGCGCCGCGGTGCTGTGGGCACGCACCCGCGTCTCGTTCGCTTACTCGACGTGGGCCTTTCCAGGAGGTTGTGCCCAGGAACTGCAACAGTCCCGAAAGCACGCCGAGAACTGCAACAGTCAGTACCAAGGATAGATTCGAAATGGACGGAGCACATCGGCCTCGTGCACGAGTTGTTCGCGATCGATGTCCGCCAATTCCTCCAGAAGTCCTCCTTCGCGCAGACAGGGATGCGCCATTTCCTGAATAGCGTTCTCGAAGGGCTCCAGTACATGCGCGACAGGGGCCTCATTCACTGCGACATCAAGCCCGCGAACGTCCTGATGCGAGGATCGCCGCAGACGCGCGGCTGCTTCGAGAAGCAGGAACTTGTATCACGTGAGCTTGGCGAATGGGATCCCGTCGCGCCGTGCCCAAAGAGCAAGCTGCAGTTCGACTGGCAGATCCCGAGTTCCTTCGAGGCGCTCGTCGTCGACGTCGTCGTCGCCGTCGTCGTCGCCGTCGTCGTCGTCCTCCTCCTCCTCGTCCTCCTCGTCCTCGTCGTCCTCGTCGTCCTCGCCGTCCTCGTCGTCCTCGTCGTCCTCGTCGTCGTCCTCCTCGTCCTCGTCGTCGTCGTCCTCGTCGTCCTCGTCATCCTCGTCATCCTCGTCGTCCTCGTCGTCGTCCTCCTCGTCCTCGTCGTCGTCGTCCTCGTCGTCCTCGTCATCATCGTCATCCTCGTCATCCTCGTCGTCGTCGTCGTCATCCTCGTCATCATCGTCGTTCCTTCGACTAAGATCCCGAGTTGTCAGGGCTCACATGGAGCTCTAACATAGTATGTTAGAGCTCCCAGGGAGCTCTAACATGCATGTTAGAGCTCCTGGGAGCTCTAACATGCTATGTTAGAGCTCCCAGGGAGCTCTAGCATGCCATGTTAGAGCTCCCTGGGAGCTCTAACCTAGGATGTCAGATCTCCCCAGGGAGCTCTAACATAGCATGTGAGAGCTCCGATGGAGCTCTAACAAAGCGTGTTAGAGCTCCCATGGAGCTCTAACATAGCATGTTAGAGCTCCGACGACGCCCTCATATACGAGGTCAGAGCTCAGCTTATCTCACTAGCCTTCATGTTAGGTCTCACACCGAGTTCTAACAAGGGAGGTTCCACCCTTCCCCCGAGATGCCGTCGTCGTGCCCTCTATCCCGCCCTTCCCTCCAGGGGGAGCTCAGTCGCCGTCGCTCCCCTCTCCTCCATCCGCCCCTCTCCGCAGGTGGTGCTCGGCGACCTCGGCTGTGTGGAGATGGCGGATCCCCACGGCAGGTTGAAGAAGAAATTGCGCTGCAGCCCGACCTGCGATGACCTCGGAGTATGCGCGCCCGCTTACAGAGCGGTAGTACACGCGCAAGGTGTTGTTCCAACCAGAGCCTTGCGGCGCGCTCGGGCATCCAGGGGGGCACCCGAAAGACTTCGTGGTTTTCTCCAGGGAGGTCTTGGGGATCCCAGGCAAGGAGCCAGGGTCGGGAGACTTCTACGATTACGAGGACCAGGAACCCGCCCCGTGGCTGGACAACCTGCCTTTCTTTAAGAAGTGGTTCAAGCGGTCGGGCGAGGATTGGCTAAAGGCTGAAACAGCGAAGGCACTCGACGGCCGAGGACGCTGGCCCGTTGCCGAACTTGCAGACTGCCCCCCAGACTTGTTGAAGGCCGCCGAGAGCTGCCTGCTTTGGCACCCTGGCGCCAGAGCGACGATCAGCCGTCTAAGGGCGTGTTGCTTCCTGCAGCCGGCTGGCGCCCAGCTCGACGTGCGCGTCTCCATGGCGCAGGGACAAAGCGGCGCGGGCACGATGGCGGAGGCGGAGCTGGACCCAGACTTGCTCCGCTTCTTGCAGAGAGACCCGTGCTGGCAGAACTTGGCCAAGGAGCGCCTGGGCACGGGGGCAACCGTCTCCAAATGCGTCCGAGGCGACGAGGCGGCAAAGGGCTTGAAAACAGAGGTCGCAGGCATCGTGGGCGACGAAAGCCCCCCGAGGTGCCGCAGCCTCAACAAGGGCGGGGATTTGCAGATCACCCCCTCGCCCCCCACATGGCCGCCTTCGTGCGTGCGCTGCGGAAGAAGATGCGCCCGCGGCTGCAACAGTTGGGGGACAAAATGCGCGAGGCTGTCAAAGCCGACGGCATGCCACCTGCCATCGTCGAACAGAACGGAAAGCCCATCATGACAGAGCACTTCGCCGACAACGCGTTCGCGTACGCATCGATCCAGCTCATGCAACCAGGCGCGCGGGGCGATGGTTGGCACGCAGGTGGCGGATGCTCCTCGTAGCGCGCGGCCGTGGGGCTTTTCGGGGCGCGCTCCGTGCAAGTGAGGATCCCAGGGGGAGCACGTGATGGGGCGTCGCCCTCGAGCACGGCCTCCTGCGGAAGGGTCGCCACCCTCGAGCAAAAGCCTGGGTCCTTCTACATGGGCACCCTGTCCTCCCTCGAGCACAAAGTGCACCGCCGCGCCTCCGCGGACGGCCAGGACTGTTTCGCGACCCACCACGAGCTGCAACAGCGCGTAGACGACAGCAGGCTGCAGATCGCCGTCATGATCCGCTCCGACGTCTTTCGGGAGTTCAGGGCGCGCAGGATCGACGCCACGCCTGGCCCGAAGGAGTTCTTCAACGTCGTGAACCACGTCGTGGCCGATCACCTGGCACGGGTCCCCGTGGCGCTGCCCGACCTCGCGGAGGTGCTTGACGAAATGCGGTGGCCCGCTTCCACGGAGGCTGTGGTGCCTTCCGATTCCGATTAGGCTGCAACAGTATCCGAATCCGATTAGACTGCCACAGTACTCATCATCATCATCATCATCAGCATCATCATCTTCATCGTCATCATCATCGTAATCATCGGCTTCATCATCATCGTCATCATCATCATCAGCATCAACATGTTCACGCCGCCATCATCGTCATGCGGGTCATGATTTCATCATCATTATCACTACATGATGGTTTACGATGACTAAAATATGATGATGGGTATTATGATGATGACGATGATGAGGAGATGGTGATGATGATGGCGATGACGCGGACGATGATGAATATCATGACGGCGATGATGACGATGATGATGACGATGATGCAAAAACCGAGTGAGTCAGTTGAGCTCCAAAGCCCCGCCCTAAGGACAACCAGCTGATGACCCTGAAGCATAAATATTGGCAAGAGTTTCACAGACGGAGGGCGGCCAGTTTTCACAATGTGGCGCTCGCTGGAGCGCCGCGCGCATTCCTTTCAATAAGTTGCAGGAGTTTCACGGATTTAGGGCGGTTCCTTCTCAAGATGTGGTTCTCGCCTTAGCGCCGCGCGCGTTCGTTTTTAACGTTTGCAAGAGTTTCAACTATTCCCATGATCAGCGTACAAGAAATTGTGTTTTTGGACGGATTTAGGATATTTGAGAGTGCAACAGTTACAGTGGTTCGCGGTTTTGAAGTCCGAGGAATGGCGTTCTGGCCCGATTTAGGATCGTCAAGACGCAACAGTCAGGTTGATCCGTGGCGTTGCAACCCCCAGAACATGTTTTGGCATCCTTCAGGGTCTTCAAACGGTTGCCTTCAACGAGGCAGTTCCCGGGATCCTCGTCCTCTTGGCCCTTGGCTCAAGATCGCCCGCCCGCTCGCCGTCCAGCCCATGATATGGCTCGTGCTGCTCCACCGGAGCGGCAGCAGCAACCCCGAGAAGGCGATCATTTACCAGAGCGGCCTTCTGGCTCGCCCTTGCTCGCGACAGTTGCCACGTGCAACTTAACGACCTTGTTGGCTACCCCCGACACGTAATCGGTGATGCCGTTCCCGATCGCCACCGCGAAACCCCACGGCCAAAGACGAGCTCGGTCTGTCTCGGGACCCTCGATAGTCTTGTGCTCGTGAGAGTGGTCGCACTGCAGCTCGGCCACGTGCTGCGGAAGAGTGTGGTGTGAAGCCCAGAGCCCAGCGCACTTCCGCATTGGAACGCCGCGAGAGCTCTCTAGGCCTGCCATAGATGGTTCACCAGCGCGTGTACCGCGCCTGGCGCCATGGCCACAGTCGGCCACAGCGGCTCGAGGCAGAGCTTGGACCCGTCGTGGCTCTCGCTGACGAAAGCTCTGCCGTGCTGCAGCTGGTACAGAAATACCTCGCTGCATAGTGTCGCGATAGGCTGTCCATGGCGTTGTCCATGCCATGACGCCTCGTTCGAGGTAGGCCCAGAGAGTCCATTGCTCGTTCGGGTCCGTCAGGTCTACCAGACGATGTCGAAGTTGGGTCCCGCTCGACACTTTCTCCTAACGCAGATGCGGCTCACATAGCCTCTGTCACCGCATATCTCTGACACGTCCATGCCCGAGGCCGCCTTTGCCAAATAGGCCACCAATTGAGACATGCTCGCAGCTCGCCGCCTGACTCCAGAGCCCTCAGCCCAGGCGGCACCATCATCACCCGCAACCCCTCTCAGGCAGGATGTGAAGCACGAGGTATCGTAGAAATTCCCCCCAACGAACATGACTAGATGGTCGTCGTCGTCGTCGTCGTCGTCGTCGTCGTCGTCGTCGTCGTCTTCGTCTGAACATCTGCCCTGCTCTTCGTAGTTGGCGAAGGTAGCGTGCGAGACATTCAGGCCCTCGACGCTGTCGCCGCAGTCGTCGAAGTGAGCTTCGACCTCAAGTTTGCGACGCTTCGTCTTCTTGGGCTTGTCCTCGAGAATCTTCATCTTCGTGCGCATTCTAGCTTCCGTGGGGAATGCTGTCCCGAAGTCATGACCAATCTGCTGACTTGGCCCTGAGCCCTGACCAGCCTTCAGACTTGGTCCAGTTCCCAACTCTGGTGGTGAACTGGCACTCCCATCAGTGAGAGCGCCTTCTACCTCCTGGAACATCGCCACCATGTATCTCAAGCGCTGCTCCTCCTGTTGGCTCCTTCGCTCGACGTGGCCTGATGATCTCCTCCAGTCGCCCGTGTGCTTACGTTCCCGCCTCCAAATGAGCAAGGTCGACCGCACGCGAGCAATCGGTCGCTCCAGCCCTGCTCACCAGATTCATCCGTAAGAGCACGCACGTCGAGTGCACACCAGTGTATCTCGACCTCGTGTTGTAGTTCAGGTCGAAGTCGAACAACAGCTGGATTTGACCACATAGCGCTACCACGTTCAGCGACCCACATGGCATCGCCTCCGCCAGCTATCTGGGCTGTCAGGCTCCGAAGTCGATGTTGTGATCGCTGCCCTCGCTTGGAACCTCGTCGCCCGCGAAGATCTGCCCAGAGTATCCGGAAGCGACCGTCACGAAGATGCCGCTCAAGATCGCGGGCCTCCTTGCCGAACATTTGGTCGTAGGCCATCACCTGGCTGGCTGGCCATCCTCCTTCACGAGCTGCTCGCATCGTCGTGGCCGGCCCCGAGTCGGTGACCAAGAACTTAGACATGATGCGACGTCGCCATTCGGCGTTCAGCAGCTGCTCCAGCCGCCGCGGCCAGAGCCCTGCACCCTCAGGGAGGGGTGCCCGCAGGGGCCGCCTCTTCGCCGGCGGCTCCTGGAAGCGAACCTCCTTCTTATCCTTACCATCGCCGTCGCCTGTAAGTTACCGTCGCCGCAGCCTGTCCACTGGGTAGCTGGCGTTGGAGAGGAGCCCGTTCCGCAGCACATCTATGCCGAAGGGCCTCCTTCTGCTGCTGCCTGGCCTATCTTCTCCGACCAAGTGGCCGTGGGCGCCTGGGTCGGCCAAGCCACAACTGGGGGAGCTGTGGTCCTTACCCCCCTGTGGGACCCATCGATTTCGACACCCCTCTCGAGAGATCGTCGACGCGATGGGTTCCCCCAGGGGGGTAAGGACCACAGCTCCCCCAGTTATGGCTGGTCGGTGGGTCGATCAAGAGCCCCACTTCGCTGTTGTCCGACCTCGGGCGCTCGTGCCCGAGGCAGTGCGGCTTGCTCTGCACGTCGATGGCCCAGGCCACCCCGTGCAAGTCTTTGCCATCCCTGCCGAAGTCGACGCCCCCCCTCTCGGCGGCGTCATCTTTGGCATCGCACGAAACATAATCGTCACCAGCTTCGGCTGAGAGGTCAACTTCGTGCCTCTCGTGCGGAAGGGGCTTGGTGTTGATTTGTTGCTCCTCCTCTTCCTGCTCCTGCTCGTCCTGTCCAGTCATCTTCGGAATCGGAGTGAAGCTGACTCCACCCACGTTCAGTTGGACGGCACTCCGAAGATCTCCGTGGCAGTCGGTGCCGAAGTTGCCGACGAGGCTGCCACCGAACACGGAGCCTCGGACCTAGACGATCCAGCCTGGTGAGGACTGGGGCTTCCGCCGCAGCCGCCTTGAGGTTGGCTGGGCACTCCTCCACAGCCGCCCTGTGGCGGACTGGGTGCGCCTCCACAGCCGCCCTGTGGCTGGCTGGGTAATGGCGCCTCGGTTGGTGTCGCACTGGGGGTGAGTCCGAGAACATGTCCTAGCCCGAAATCTGGCCCCTCAGGGATTTTGCTATGCTGCATCCCCGTGGATGGCGATCCTGGGGTCGCTCCCGCAGCCGGCTTCGGTCTGGCTGTTAGTCGACGGCGAGCGAGGGGGGGAAGTGAGAAGGAGCAGGCCTTCTCAGAAGGCGGCGGGACTTCTCAGAAGGCCTCCGGCCTTCTGAGAAGTTTTTCTTGTCCTCGGGGAAGGCTTGGAAAACTTCTCAGAAGTCCCGGGAACTTCCGAGCCTTCTGAGAAGGCCTTCTCCTTCTCACTTCCCCCAGGGCGCGCCGCTTAGTTAGTGCTATCGCGCTCGGCAGGGCCAGCATCGGAAATGCTTTACCTCCACTCGCTGATGACGCCGATCCTCCGCCACCATCGGCTGACGGCGGCCTTCTGCCGCACCAGCTTTCCAGAGCACCTCCAGCCGTGGCGGCGAGGGGCCTTTGAGGCCCTTTGTGTCGGCGAGGGGGGTCCGAACACTGCCCCGCAATAGGCTGGGGCGACCTCAGTGGCCATGTTGGGCCTCGGAGGCGCGATGACCACGCCCTGTGAAGCCCGTGTGCTTGGCACTCACGCCGTCGGCCTCGTCGGGGTCCTCGGCGGACTCCGACGCGAAGGAGCTGAGCGTTCCTGCCCCATGGTCTCGTGCCGCGCCGCCTGAGGCTGGTGCTCCTACGCTCGTCGTGAATCCTGCCGTCGGTGTCGAGGGCGAGCTAAAGCCGAACCAGGGGATAGAGGAGCCTGCGCCCGCCACCTGGCGGGCACCTCCGACGATGAAGGGGATTTTGCCTTCACCTTTGCCTTTCCTGTGGGGGCAGTCCTTGATGAGGTGGTACTCGGACTCGCAGCCCTTCGTGAGGCACTTCATCACCTTGCCGTCCCTGCCGATGGGGTTCCGCCAGCCCTTTCCCTCGAAGTTGTAGCCTTTTCCTTGGTCCTACAGCGCGTTCTGTGGACGCTTGGAGGGAAGGGGTCCGGAACCGCCCCCCCCCCCAGTTCAAGAGGGGGGGGTGTTTGAACCCACTCCTCCTCTAGGGAGGGGGGGCTCGAACCCCTCCCCCTTCCCCTCCCTCCCCAGGCCTGCTCCGGCGGCGGCGGCGGCCCCTCTACCCCTCCCGGGCCGGCGCCAGCGCCAGCGGCCGCTGTCGTCGGCGGCGGGGAACGTCGACGAGGACGACGATTCAAGGGAGGAGGGGTGGTTCGACCCCCGCCCCTTCCTCCAGGCTGGCGCCGGCGTCGGTGCCGGCTACGACGACGACGACGACGACGACGGTGACGACGGCGACAACGACGACGACGACGACGGCCACGACGGCGACGACGACGACGACGACGGTGACGACGGCGACGACGACGACGACGACGGCAACGACGACGACGACGACGGCGACGACGACGACGACAAGCACGACGACCACGATGGCGACGACGACGACGACGACGACGGCGACGACGACGACGACGATGACCACGACGAGGTCGACGTTGACGACGACGGCGACTTCGACGACGACGATTGCGTCGACGGCGACGACGACGACCACGACGACGACGACGGCGACGAGGACGAGCACGGCGACGACGACGACGATGGCGACGACGGCTAAGGTGATGACGACGACGACGACGACGACCACGACGGCGGTTACAACCACGGCGACGACGACGACTTCGGCAACGACCACGACGGCGACGACGACGACGACGGCGACGAGCACGACGGCGACGACGACGACGACGGCGACGACGGCCACAACGACGACGGCGACGACGGCGACGACGGCTACGGCGACGACGGCGACCACGACGGCGACGATAACGATGGCGACGGCGACGACGGCCACGACGACGACGATGACGACGACGGCGACGACGACGACGGCGACGACGACGACGATGACGGCGACGACGACCTCGACAACGACGACGAGCACGACAACGACGAGCACGTCGACGACGGCGACGACGACAACGGCGACGATGGCGGCAACGAAGACGACGACGACGGCTACGACGACGACGGTGACGACGACCACGATTTCGACGACGACGACGACAAGCACGACGACGACGACGGCACGAAGACGACGATGGCGACCATGACGATGATGACGTGACGACGCTGGCGACGACGACGACGACGATGGTGACAACGGTGACGACGATGACGACGACGGCGACGACGACGACGGCGACGATGACGGCGACGACGACGAGCACGGCAACAACAGCAACGACGATGACGACGATGGCGGCGGCGAGGACGGCGACGAGCACGACGGCGACGACGACGACGACGACGGCGGTGACGACGACGACGACGGCGGCGATGACGACGACGACGACGACGACGGCAGCGAGCACGGCGACGACGACGACGACGACGATAGCGACGACGGCCACGACGACGACGACGACAGCGACGGCGGCGACGACGACGACGACAACGACGTCGGGCACGACGACGACGACGGCGACGACGACGACGACGACGGCGACGACGGCGACGACGACGACGACGATGGCGACGACGACGACGGTTACGACGGCGACTACGTCGACAACGACGACCACGACGGCGACCACGACGACTTTGAGCATGACGACGACGACTACGACGTTGACGACGACGACGACCACGACGTCGCCGCCGTTGCGACGCAGCGCGAAGAATACTTACATTTGAAGTTTGGGCCCGTAGATATTCCGACATCCATCGTGTAGGGAATCGTTTACATAATCGGCTTGCCCCAAAATTGATTTTGTCGTCGAGCCCATGGAAAATACCTAGAAAAGGTCAGCCGATCTACAGAGCATTGCATGTATGGATCGTCGATTCGACGGGAAAGCACTTTTGGGGTAAATCGATCATGTAGTCGATCCCCTACTCGAATTCAGGGCCGAGGGCAGAAGAGTAGAAGGAACGTTGTCGTCGTCGTCTTCGCCCTGCTTGTCGCCGCTTCGAGTCCCCCTGGTTCGACGGCGCCGAATGTTCGGGGGGCCCCCCCTGGTTCAAACGCGTCGCCGAATGTTCCCAAGGCAAGCGCCCGTCAAACGCGCCACCTTCTTGGTCCCAAGGCGCTTCCGCGGTCGGCCAGGAGGCTGCCTTTGCTACGTTCTTGTCCGGACCTCTGGAACCTCGGCGGTCGTCCAGTGAATCGTCTCCAGCCTTTCTTGGCGAATACGTAGCACTGATAGAGGTACTGCTAGATCACCTCGTCGTCCTGGCCGATCTGTCGTGGAAAATCCGACCCATCTAGATCGTCTCCGTCGTCGTCGTCGTCGTCGTCGTCGTCGTCGTCGTCGTCAGTATCCGTATCGTCATCGTCTTCGTTACCGCCGTTGCCGAGGTACGCGCTCCACGGATCAGGAGGAGGAGGGTCAGATCCCACTGGAATGACGGTGTCCATCCTGATGTTTCTGGCCGCGAGGCCGTCTGCAAATCAGAACCTGCTAGCCCGATCTGTGCCTGGGCTGCCATGCCAGCGCCAGCCTCTCTGGAAGGAGGGCCGTTTCCGCCGTTCAAGGCGAATGTTTGGAAGATGATGAATAGTATGAATGAGAGTGATAATACAAGTAATTCGAATACCACTACGAACACAAATGATACTATGAAGACCATCATAATGGAGACAAGAAGAACACTAAATAATCATAATGGTGAGAAGAAGTACAACGCAATTTTTAACTAATCATAACGGCGATCATAATAACACTAGCTAATTTAAATATTAGAAATCAGAATGCTAGCCACAATCAGCAGACGACTAGTAAGAACAAATTGCAATAGCAATACCAAAACCAATAATGCCAATAACAATAATGAAAACAATAAGAGTACTAATACTAATACTAATACTAATACTAATACTAATACTAATACTAATACTATTACTAATACTAATACTAATACTAATACTAATACTAATACTAATACTAATACTAATACTAACACTAATACTAGTACTATACTAATACTAATACTAATACTAATACTAACACTACTAGTAATACTAATACTAATACTACTAGTAATACTAATACTAATACTAATACTATTACTATTACTATTACTAATACTAATACTAATACTAATACTAATACTAATACTAATACTAATACTAATACTAATACTAATACTAATACTAATACTAATACTAACTACTACTATACTACTACTAGTACTAGTACTAATACTAATACTAATACTAATACTAATACTAATACTAATACTAATACTAATACTAATACTAAATACTACTAATACTAATACTAATACTAATACTAATACTAATACTATACTAATACTAATACTAATACTAATACTAATACTAATACTAATACTATTACTAATACTAATACTACTAATACTAATACTAATACTAATACTAATACTAATACTAATACTAATACTAATACTAATACTAATACTAATACTAATACTAATACTAATACTAATACTAATACTAATACTAATACTAATACTAATACTAATACTAATACTAATACTAATACTAATACTAATACTAATACTAATACTAATACTAATACTAATACTAATACTAATACTAATGCTAATGCTAATACTAATACTAGTACTAATACTAATACTAATACTAATACTAGTACTAATACTAATACTAATACTAATACTAATACTAATACTAATACTAATACTAATACTAATACTAATACTAATACGAATACGAATGCGAATGCGAATGCGAATACTAATACTAATACTAATACTAATACTGATACTAATACTAATACTAATACTAATACTGATACTAATACTAATACTAATACTAATACTAATACTAATACTAATACTAATACTAATACTAATACTAATACTAATACTAATACTAATACTAATACTAATACTAATACTAATACTAATACTAATAATACTAATACTAATACTAATACTAATACTAATACTAATACTAATACTAATACTAATACTAATACTAATACTAATACTAATACTAATACTAATACTAATACTAATACTGAGACTACTACTAATACGAATACTAATACTAATACGAATACTTTTACTAATACCAATAATAAGAAGAAGTGGCCTTTATCACTGGCATTCCCGTTGATTGTCATGGGGTTGCGCTCGAGGACGTGCCTGTATCGTCTGATGCACTCCACCAGCTCGTTGCACTGCTGACCAGTCGCAGGCACATGCCCGCAGAAACGGACGAGCAACCCGCTCCACTCCTGGGAGCTGCAGCCCAGAGCGTTCAGCAGCATCCGAGGGTGCCACTGCGGCGCCATGCCAAAGGTCCCGAGGCTGAGGGCGCGGTGCCGCGTGACCTCGAGCCTCGTCCAGTCCTGCTCGGAAGCTGGGCAAGGGCTGCTAAATCCGTGGCTGCTAAAATCGACCTCCGGGAAGTTGTCTTCGTCCTTCCAGGAAGAAGCCCGTTGACTGTTTCGCGTGCCGCGCCTCATTCCGGGAAGTTGTTGTTTCCTTCCGGGAGGGCCGTTTTAGCAGCCACGGTTTTAGCAGCCCTTGCCTAGCTTCCGACCTGCGTCTGGTCCACGGTCTCGCTGTGCTTCCTGCTGCAACTCAGCAGGTTGCCAATGCCCCTCAGAGCGCTTTCCTCGCCCAGCGGCGCGAACGACCTGGAGAGCACCAGGAGGAGCAGCTGGAGACCGGTGAGCTGTGGAGCTCCCTGGCAGTCACCCGGATCCCTTGAAGTGCTCTCGCGGGATCCCCTTGGCCATGGACTCGCCGCTCCTCCAAGCCTCAGCGCCGCTGCCGGACCTTGCTGTTCAGGAAGTACTTCTCGTGCAGCCGCAGCCCACATCGTGACGTCTGCCAGCCAGAACTGGCACGGGCACTGGTTGTCGTTCTCTGGACTCCGCGCCAGAGGCACCTTCAGCGAGCCCATAACCTCGAGCTTCACGTTGCCAATCTCCATCTTGACAACGAAGATGCAGATCATCGTGTACTTTTCGGAGCCGCCTTGCCTCAGTGCTGGCTGAGCTCCGCAGCCGTGGGTCACCTCGATGACCTGGTGGAGCGCAGTGCAGCGTGGAGCCCAACCGCAGTCCGCGCAGGCTCCGCCACCAAGTCGAAAGGGAGCTTTTCCCTTCGCACGCGGCGCCTCGCCAAGCACGCGTGCAAGTTGCCCGCAGGCGAAGGCCCGCGCGCCCGCGCCCAGCCGCTCCGTGCTGGCCAGCTTGAGCCATTACGGTTGCAGTGGCCGCCCGGCCGAAGGACTCGGGAAAGGCAGATCGGGGGAGTGGCAGTGGTCGTTCTCGACTTCCTCCTCCCTCTCCCCCTCCCCCTCCCCCTCCCCCCTCCTCCCCCTCCTGCTCCTGCTCCTCCTCCGCCTCCTCCTTCTCCTCCCGCCCCCCTCCTTCCCCAACGCGGTCCTGGGTGTGCTCTGGGAGAAGGGGCAGGAGGAGGAGGAGGAGGATGAGGAGGAGGAGGAGGAGTCGGAGGAGGAGGAGGAGGAGGAGGGAGCAGGGAGGCGGAGGCGGAGAGAGAGGTGGAGGGAGGAGGGAGGAGGGAGGAGGAGCAGGAGGAGGCACTGAGGGATGGAGAAAGGAGAGGTAACGACGACGACCACGACGATGGCCTCGGCGATGACGACCTGGACGACCTCCTCCTTATCTCTCTTCTCCTCGCTCTCTCCCCGAAGAATGGGGCATGGGGAGGGCGTCCGACGAGCGCTTGTCGATGGGCCTGCAGCAGAGGCCAATCTGGACGCCCTTGGAGGAGCCAGCCACCAGAAGGAGGGAGGGAGGAGGAGTGAGGAGGAGGGTTGAGGAGGACAAGCATGATGCTGCTGCTGCTGCTGATGATGATGATGATGATGATGATGATGATGATGAGGAGGATGAGGATGAGGATGAGGATGAGGATGAGGATGAGGATGAGGATGAGGATGAGGATGATGATGATGATGATGATGATGATGATGATGATGATGATGATGATAATGATGCGTCTGATGCTGATGCTGATGCTGATGCTGATGCTGATGCTGCTGCTGCGGCTGCTGCTGCTGATGCTGATGCTGCAGCTGCTGCTTCTGCTGCTGATGATGATGATGCTGCTGCTGATGAGTATGATGATGGTGAGGATGACGACGATGATGAGAGTGCGGTGCACAGCATTGATCGTGCCTCCCCGCGGCCGTTTTTCAATCCTAAAGGTTTTATGCTGCGCCACAGGAGCGCACGGACCATCCCCGCGGGTGAATGATCTGGGCCTTCATCGCCTCGACCGCGTCGGTGCAGGTCGCGACCAGCAGCGTGGTCACCGCCTTCTCCGCCTGGGTGCTGCGCGGCGTCTTCTCGGACGCGGCGGAGGCGGCGCGAGCGGCGGGGAGGGCTGAGGTGAAGTGCCCAGAGATCCCAGAGCCGACTTGCCATTGCCATTGCCAGTGTGAGGCGGTGTCGACTCCGAGCAGCGGGGGTCACCAATCGTGGCAGCTCATCGTGTGCGCGTTCGTCTGCCTCTTCTTCTCAGTGGTGCAGGTGACCGTCACGTTCGTTCAGTATGGCGCTGGTTGGGCTGCCAGGCGGGCCCCCTCCGCCCCCAGTTCCTCGAGTCCGAGGAGCGGACTGGTGGCCCTTGCCGACGGGACCAGGGGGGATGACACTGCGACGGGCTTTGGTGAAGTACGCGGGCGCGGGCGAGGACTTGTCACACGAGCGGGTGTTCCTGAATGATATGGTCGGTGGCCTCGTGACAGTCGCGACGCCAGACTTCGACGTGTACGATGAGGACATGAGCGTTCATAATGTTTTCGATATGGTGAGGTTCTGAGGCGACAATGGGGAGTTGCCGCTAGGGCTTGGTGGTGCCCGCCTGTATCGCTTCGGCCAGGCGCCGACCGACGCAGAGATCGACCAGTTGCTGGCCGAGGCGATCGGGGTCGTCGCCCTTCGTGGTGCAGGAGGCGCTGCTGGTGGCGGCGGCGTGCCCGCCGGGGGCGCCGCGGGCGCTGCCGCGGACAGCCGCGCGTCAGCGGCCCCCGCTGTCGCCTGGGTGCTCGCGGAGCACGTAGACGGGCACAGCATCGGCGAGATAGTCACGGTGCCGGCGGGCGCGGCGCAAGCCAACGGGTACGGGCTCATGGTGCTGCCGAACATGCAGATCCCAAGGCCCGTGCTCGTCAAGCAGTTGCACAACTACCAGGCGGAGATCGATGCGTTCTGTGCGGAGCGTATCAAGTGGTGCAGGGCTGCGACGGCAACCCACGGCAACGACCAGGCCGTCGGCGACGATGTGCGGACGTTGTCGGCGCGGTACGGGGCCGACGGCACGCGCAGGCGCGAGTTTCGGCAGTCGGTGCAGGAGATGACGCTGACAGAGTTCGACGACTGGCCTCTGAATGGGCCGCGGACCACCGAATGGATATGCAGAGAGATGATCAAGTTGGCGGATGGGGCCTCGAGCGCAGCACTCGAAGTGGTTTGCTGAGTCGAAGCTCCCGGACGGCGACCGCTCCATCCACGAGGACGCCAACTTAGCGCTGGTGCAGGAGCTCTCGGTGACGTACGACGGGCAGAACGTTGTGAACTTGGCGTGCATGGAGGCGGTCTCTCGCAGGCGGCAGCTGATTGCAGAAGCGCATCGCGCCAACCCGAGTGCTCCGAGCTACGAGGGGGCCGCCCACTTCTTGGGCGACGGGGCGCGGGCGGGGGGAGCGCTGGCGTCGCCGGCGCTGACCGCTCACGTGTCTGATCGGCTGCGGGCTGAGGCGGCCATCTCGAAAGAGAAGCGCAAGGCGGCGGAGGCGCGCTCGCTTGCCCCTGGTCGCGGTCGTGGACGCGGCGGCCGGGGCGGCGCAGCTGGTGCCGGCGCCGCCGGGGCAGTGGCGCGCGAGCTGAGAGGCGCGGACCGGCTCGGCCGCATCTCGTCGCTCCCCGAGAGCCTGTGTGCAGCGAGTGGCGGTCGGGTCTCGACTCAACCTGGCCGCCGCTGTCTACCTGATCTGAGTCATGGCCGAGCCGCGCGGTGAAGCCATTTTTCCTGAGGGAGAGAACGTTCCAAGCAGGTGTCGTGACGTCTTCCCGCGGCCTCGTCTCGCCGAAGGGCGACGAGGTGACCTGCGAGGGATGTGCTGTTCCACGACGCGACGCCTGACGCGTCGGTGGGCCGTGGCAGCTGCAGTCAACAAGTCCGTGGGCGCTCTCAACTCTATGTACTTCGGTGCTCGTGCTGTGCCTGCGCCTCCTGCCGTTAGCGACTTGATGGCGCTGCCGCAGTGCCAGCGTGCTGCTCTTGATCATGTGACCCAGCGCGTGCGTGAGCTGGGCCCCGGGCCTCCGAGCGTCACTCGCCCAGGGGCCCTCCAGGGGCTTCGGGTTTTTAAGCATGATTATGCAGGGGGCCATGGGCAGGGTACCCGGGCCCCCGTGGTGTTGGAGAATCTGCCGCTTCCGGACATGGAGCGTTTGCTTGTTGATTTGGAGTCAGTCTTGGAAGGTTTACCTCAGAAGTGCCTTCGGAATTTTGAAGAAAAGATGCTCGTCGGGGCTGCGGTCTGGAGCCAGCTGTCCGACGAGGCATCCCGAGCGCCCCCCGTGCACGGACCCGCTTTTGAAAGCACCTGGGAGCTTCGCGGCTCTTGCCTCCAGGGTGGCTTCTCGGGGGCTCGTGAGGTTCACTCGGCGCCCCGCTGCTCGAATTGGGGCGTTCTCGGTTTTGAAGAAGTCGGGGGGGCAACGTCTGGTCCTCGACTGCCGTTAGTGTAATCTTAGACTCGCTCCTCCCCCTCACGCTGAGCTAGGTGGTTTAAGTTCTTTGAGTGACCTGGGGGCCCCCGTGGGCCAGGCCTTGCACGGGGCCGAAGGAGACATCAGGGACTGTTTCTACGAGTTCGGTATCTCGGAGGAGCTTTCGGATTTCTTCGCTTTCGAGGTCGATGCGGCCGTGGGGGACTTGTTCAAAGCTGGTTTGCCGGGGGAGCTCTTGCGCGGTTTCAGGGTTGATGAGTGGGTGTCGATGTGCCTGGCAGCTCCACCCATGGGTTTGACTTGGTCGTTCTGGTTGGTCCAAGAGTATCACATGCAGGTCGCCCGAAGGAAGGTCCCAGACGGTTTCGTTCTCGTGGGCGGGCGCCCCGTTCCGAGCCTGCAAGCAGGCGAGCGCGTCTACATGGCGTATTGCGGTAATTCGAATGCAGGTGCTTTTTTGTGTGAGCAAGCTGGAGGGCTGCGCGATGAAGTTCAGAGAGATCTGGAGCAGGACGGGCTCACTATACACGACGTGTCAGGACCCTCCCTCGTCACCCGCGTGCTGGGCTCGGTTCTTAACGGCGATGCTGGTGCCCTCAGCCCGGACCCCGACAAGCTTTGGGAGTTAATCGTGGTGTTTGAGTGGTTGAGTACTGGGCCCGTGGTTTCCGCAAAAGCCGTCGAGAGGCTGATCGGGCGCTACATTTATATCGCCATGTTGAATCGCAGCGCGCTCCCAGTCTTGCGGCACCTGTATGACTTCGTTGCGCGGTGTTCGGAGCCCGAGCGCTTTTGGCCGAGCTGCTGCAAGGGGTGTCTCATCATCGCTGGTCTTCTGCCACTCGCCGTTGCGGACCTTCGTCAGGAGTGGAATCCCACAGTCGCGTGCACGGATGCCTCGCCGACGGGGTGCGGAGTTTGCCAGCGTGATCTTGACGTTGAGGATGTTCGGGGGATTGGGGGGTGGAATGAGAGGTGGCGTTTCAAGCGACTTGCTCCCGAACAATGGGCCCCCAGGTCTCGCTCGCTAGGTCTGGGCCCCAGGAGGGCCTCGCAACTGCTGGGGGCGTGTGGGCCCCCGGGGTCTCGAAGGAAGGTCTGCGGGGCGATGCTGGCGATTGGGGCTCGTTCAGGTACTCCGAGGACCCCGATTTCCCCGAGGTGCCTCTAGGACTCATGAGACAGGAGAGTTGGGATGTGGCGTTGTATGGTGCCTGGAAGTTCCTGGGCGAACATTTTGCGATCAAGGAGGGTAGGGCGGCTATTCTGGCGCTTGGGCGCCTCTCTTGGGCTCGCCGGAATTTTGGGGAGCGGCATTTCTTACTCGTCGACAACATGGGTTTATGTTTCGCATTGTCGAAGGGTCGAGCTTGTTCGTGCGAGTTGCTCAGGGTGTGTCAGCAGGCGGGCGCCCTTTTGCTCGCCACCAACAGCCGCCTCCGGCCGCGGTGGGCGCCCAGCGAGTTCAATGTTGCAGACGAACCCTCGCGCCGTGAGGAGCGGGCGGACGCTCGCCGCCGGGCCCGCGCTGCCGTCGAGGGGGTACGGGGAGAGGCAGCTCGTCGGCAAGACGGTGGCGGGGGGAGCCACCGCTCGCGCGCCAGCGGCGGCGCCGCTTGGCCCCCGGAGCCTCCGGGGCTGGAGCGCTGGCGAGAAGGAGCTCGACCGCCGGACATCTCCCAAGGAGAATTGGCTGCTGACGGCGTTGGCGGACTCGCCGGAGGATCGTCCGCCTTTGCCCCCCTTGGGCGCGCGGGCGGCTCTCGACTTGACGTCGCGCGCGAGAGAGGCCGAGGAGGCGCTCGACCCGAAGGGGGAGCTGTTGGCGCGGCGGGGCACGAAGTCTCGCCTGGAGGAGCGCAGCGCCTCGGCCAGGATGAAACAGGCTTACGAGTTTTACCTGGGGGAGTTCAGGGACTTCTGCGCGGAGAACGGGTTGCCCGCGGCCATCTCGGCGCAGACCGATTTGCTGCTCGTGGACTACTTCGACGTGAAGTTCCTGGAAGTGTGCGGCCCCTCGCTCGCGGAGAAGACCATCGCGGCCGTGCAGTTCGCGGAGGCGCGCGCGAGGGGCAGTCAGATCTGGTCGCTGGCGCGGGGCCAGAGGCATCAGAAGGGTTGGGGGAAGGTCGCGCCTGCCACCAGCCTGCTGCCGCTGCCGTGGGTCATCCTGGCCGCGCTGGCGATGGACTTGGCGCAGCAGGGGGGGCAGGACATGGCTTTGTACCTGGCGGTGTGCTTCGCGTGCTACCTGAGGCCGTCGGAGGGGCTGAGCGTCCGCGCGAAGGATGTGGCTCCTCCCGTTTCGGGGGTGGGGCACGGTTTCGGCATTGCACGGTGATCATCGGGGGATGCGACGAGAAGGTGCTCAACATGGTCGGGGTGTACGACAACAGTCTGATCCTCGACCAGGGGTACTTGCCCAACCTCGGGGCGGCGCTGCACAGGCGAGCTCGGGGCAAGGCCATGGGCGCCTTTCTGTTCGATTTCCAGCTGAAAGAGGCAAACGATCTGATGAGCAAAGCTGCTCTCGGCCTCGGACTTCGCGACCGCCTGTCGCTGTGCCAGTGCCGGCGCGGAGGTGCCGCCCACGACCTCGTCGGAAAGCGCAGAGACAGGGCCGCGGTGATGGCCCGCGGCAGGTGGCAGACGGAGAGCTCCGTTCGTCGCTATACTAAGATAGGAAAGGTTCAAAACATGCTCGCGATGCTCGTCCCCCACGTTCTCGACCATGTGAAAAAGTGCGCGGCGGTTCTCGACGACGTGCTGATGGGGCGCAGGGCCCCTCTCCAGCCGCCAAGGGCGGCAGTGAGGTGAAGCGTGCGCGGTGCAGGTCCCCGGGTCCGCGCCCTGGTGGAGCTCGCTGGGGCTTTGTGGGTCGCCGTGGTTGCCTCGAAGTGTTCTCGGGATCAGGCCGTTTGACTGCGTCGTTGAGGGGCCGCGGGATCCGACCAGAGGGCTTGGGCATTCTGAATAATGTCGACCTGCTGGTCAAGAAGAACCAGCAGCGCGTGATCGCCCTCATTAGAAGCAGGAGGGTTGGCTGTCTCTGATTCGGGTTGCCCTGTGATACTTGGAGCAGAGCTAGGAGATGGGGGGGCACTGGTCCAGGGTATCTTCGGGGCGAGCAGAAGTAGATCACGGGCCTCCGTGGGCGCGGGGAAAAAGACGCCACAAAAGTCAAGGGGGGGAACCAGGTGATGTGGTTTGTTGTTCGTTGTTGCCGGGCCGCGTCCAGAGCTGGGAACCCCTGGGCTATCGAGAACCCTCGCGCGAGTCGTGTCTGGAAGGCCCCGGCTATGAACAGCTCGCCGAGCTAGGTTCGTTTGAGGCCGAGGTTTTATCTCCCGCGGTTGTGCGCCTTGATTTCTGCCAGTACGGAGAAGCCTTGAAAAAAAGAGTACTGCGTTAATGTCCCACGGGCTCGACCTTTCCTCTGCTGGCCGCCGTCTTGGAGGGTAAATATAGCTCTGGAAATTGGCGTGCGTTACGTGCTGAAGCTTATTCTACAGAACTGACAAAGGTGCTAGCTGAAGTAAGTTATAAACGCCTTTTAAGCAGTCCACTCCGTGGATAAGGGGGATCTCCGGGCCTCGCCAGACCAAGCTGTAAGCGTTTGCAGCCGCCCACGGCGGCTGTCCGTCTGCTCGTGCCATCAACCTTGTAACTTGCCGCGTAGCCCCGCTATGCGTCTGAAAACGTTGTCTGGCCAAGGGAGGGGGGGGGGTCATGAGAGTGCGGTGCGCAGCATTGATCGTGCCGCCCCGCGGCCGTTTGCCAATCCTCGAGGTTTTTTGCTGCGCCATCCCGAACCCCGTCCTGCCTCCCCTCTCTCTCTCTCTCTCTCTCTCTCTCTCTCTCTCTCTCTCTCTCTCTCTCTCTCTTTTTTTTTTGGGGGGGGATCTCCAGGCCTCGCCGTGCCAAACTGTAAGCGTTTGCGGCCGCCCACGGCGGCTGTCCGTCTGCTCGTGCCATCAACCTTGTAACTTGCCGCGTAGCCCCGCTATGCGTCTGAAAACGTTGCCTGGCCAATTGGGGGGATATCATGATTATGATGCGGATGATGATACTAATGCTGCTGGTGATGCCACTGCTGCTGATGATGATGGTGCTGATGCTTATGATTATGATGCTGATGATACTGCTGATGATGATGCTGCTGATGATGATGATGAATCTGCTGATGATGATGACGCCGATGCTGCTGCTACTGATGACGATGCTGATGCTGATTGCGACGATGCCTTTGATGATGGCTGATGCTGATGACGATGGTGATGATGCTGATGATGATGGGTGATGATGACGATGATGACGACGACGACGATGATGATGATGACTGTGCTGATGATGGTGATGCTAATGCTGCTGCTGATGATGATGATGATGGCGATGATGATGATGATGATGATGATGATGATGATGATGATGATGATGATGATGATGATGTTGAACGTGGTGGTGGTGATGGTGGTGATGATGGTGGTGGTGGTGGTGATGATGAGGAACATGAGAAGGAGCAGGAACATGAACAGGAGCAGGAGCAGGACCAGGAGGAGGAGGAGGAGGGAAGGAACAGGAGGATGATGATGAGGAGAAAGAATAAGGCCATGACACGTGACACTTTCCGTCTTGAGTGTTTGGGGAGCTTTTATGGAACTCGTTTGAGCCGTCTTGGGGCTGTCGTTCCTTCCTGTGAGGCAGTCTTGGGGGTCCCTCGGGGCCCTGTTGGCCGTATGGTGGGTGCCTGGGGGCCGTCGTGCGGTCGCCATGGCGCCGTTTTGGGTTGCGGAGGGCCTTCTAAGACCGTCTTGGTTCCCACGGGGGGGGGGGGGGGGGCGCTTGGGCCGTCTTGGGGCCGTCTTTTGAACTCCTGCTGGGCCATTTTGCGGCCCTCTCGGGGGCCCTTGGGGTCTTCATGGGGCCATCGTGGGGGCTTTTGGGGCCGTCTTGCTCTGATGGAATACCGAACATGCGGGACTTCGAACACCATTCAAACACCTAACTGACGTCAGCGAATTTGTCCTTTTCGGACCCTGTTAGAGGTACTCTTGGGGCTCCTTTGGGCCCTCTTGGATGCATCTTTGGGCCGTCTTGAAGCCATCTTCGGCCGCTGTGGGGCCATCTTGGGTCGTCTCCGAGGCATCTTGGGCCATCTTGAAGTCCTTGGTTGCCTGCGTGGGCTGTTTTGGAAGCTCGGGGCATATTCCATGCTAGCCATCGTTGACCTCAACCATTGTGTTTCTAGCAATCGATGTTGTGCAACACAGGTTTTACAATCTATGTTTTGCAATCTACTTTTTGCAATATACGTGGTGCAATCGGTGCGATGCAGTACATGCTGTGCACTCTATGTGGGGTAGATCATGTGATGCACCTCATGTGGTGCAATGTGTGCAATCTATATGGTGCAATGTATATTGTGCAATGGATGTGGTGATATATATATATATATGTTTATGGTGTAATTTATGTTGTGCTCTATATGGTCACGTGCATATATATATGTGTATACATATATATATATATAATATATATATATATATATATATATCATCCAAATAAGCTTGCCCTATAGGAGTTTTAATTCAAACCATACTAATTGGCCCGTTGCCCCTAATTCCTATGCCCCCCCCCAATTCCTATGCCTATGCCTATGCTCGTGTCTCCCACCTAACTCCAATGGCCCCTCCCTTATTTCCACTGGCCCCCCCAGCTAGTTCCAATGTCGAGTCCTATGGGTTCCTATGGATTTCTACGGGTCGCTTGCCCTTGCTTGCTCTTGCGTGCTCTTGCTTGTTTGCTCTTGTGGCTTGCTCTCGCTTGCTTGCTCTTGCTTGCTCTTGCTTGCCCTTGCTTGATTGCACTTGATCGCTGGCTTTTCCTTGCTTAGTATTCCTCGCTTGCGCTTGCTTGCTTCCGCTTGCTTGCTTGCGCTATCTTGATTTTGCTCCTCCCGTCTTCCTCCCGTCCTGCTCCCGTCTTCCATTCGTCCTCCTCCCATCCTCCCGTCCTGCTCCGGTTCTCCTATCTATTTGGAGTAAACGTTGGCTGATATCTATATATGTATGAACATGTATGTATGTATGTATGTATGCATGTGGGTATGTACGTATATGTACATGTATATGTATATACATATTTTTATGTGTATATATATGTGTATGGGTGTATATGTATATGCAAGTGTATAGGTATATGTATATGTATAGTTATATGTTTATGTATATGTATATGTATTTGTATATGTAAATGTATTCGTATATCTATGTGTAGGTTATTTTATCTGGATATGTATACGCATACGTAGCTGTATGTATACATATATATTTATATATTTTTATGTATATGTGTTTGTATTTGTATATGTATATGTATATGTATATGTAAAGGTATATGTACATGTATATGTATATGCAAATCTATATGTATGTGTATATGTTTATGTCTATGTCTATGTCTATGTCTATGTATGTATGTATGTATATGTATATGTACAGGCATATGTATATTTGCAGGCGTCAGTGAGTGTACGGCCCCTCCCGAGGCGGCCAGATAGTAGGCCAGAACCCAAGGAGGCCCTGGCGTGAGCGTTAGGCCCATAGAGGCCCTAGTGCATGATTTGGGCCCTAAGTGGTCCCCTGTGCAAGGCCCGTGCAGGCCTGGACTGAGTGGAGCGGGGTGTCCCCGCCGAAGCTGTTATGGCTCGAAGATGATCTATCGAGTGACATCGTCATCTCTGCATGGTGACAGATTGTGAGGTTGCCTGAACCCACCCTTCAGGCCAGTGGCGCCAGCGCGCCATGGCGGCCGACAGCGGAGCAGCTGGGGTGCAGTTGCTGGATTCTCGTGGGATCGGCAAGGTGCCGACATTCTCAGGCAAGAGGGAGCACTTCGAGGATTGGATCTTCCCGTTCGAGTCATACTGTGGCCTGCTGGGCTGGACGGCGGGCCTGGAGCGATCAAGGGGCGCTGAGGAGCCGCTGACCGCGGACGACTTCGGCGAGCAGGGAGTGCTGGCAGGCAGGAGTTTGTACCACCTGCTGGCGAGCACCGCGAAAGGCGCGGCGCAGAGCATCGTCAAGCTCTGCCCGCGAGGCGACGGCTTCGAGGCAATGCGGAGGCTGTACAAGGAGTACATGCCAAGGCTGAATGAGGAGCACGGCCAGATGCTCCAGCATATCCTCACGCCGACATGGTGGAAGGATCGCGAGGGGAAGGAGCGGTTCACGGAGGTGCTGATCGCTTGGGACGAGTTGATCTCAAGGTACGAGCGCGCGACCGGAGAGCAGGTCACGCAGAATATGAAGACGAGCACGATCATGGCCCACGCACCAGAGGAAGTGAAGGTCATGCTGCGCTCGGCGCAGCGCGAGGTACGCAGCGACATCGCACAGATGAGGAACTGCATCTTCGAGGCGGTGATCGGCCAAAGTGGGGTGGTCTCGCGACCTCCGACAGCAAATAAGGGGAGAAACGACATGGGCGTCGACGCGATCTCCAAGGGCAAAGGCAAGGACGGAACGGACAAGTGCCAGATCTGCCACAAGCCGAGCCACACGTCCCGCGACTGTTTCTGGCGTGACAAAGGGAAGCAGAAGGGCGACGGAAAAGGTCGAGGAGCAGCCGCGGGAACCCAGGGCGGAAAGGACGCCAAAGGCAAAGGCAAGGACGGCTGCACCTTCTCGGGGAAGTGCGACTATTGCCATAAGACGGGCCACAAGAAGGCGGACTGCAAGAAGCGAATCGCCGATGAGAGGTCCAAAGGCAACGCGGCCATTGAGCAGGAGAGCACGGACCCGAAGACGGTGGCCAAGATCGAGTACGCGGAGTGCGAGTGCGGGATCTGCGACGACGACCAGCTCTACTGTATGGCGATGGAGGTGGAGGATCCCGAGACGGAGTGCTGCGGCATGGAGCTCGTGGAGACGACCTTCATCACGTTGGACACTGCGAGTGACTGCCACGTGGGGCCGACTTTCTTCGGCGAAGGATGCAGGAAAGGAGATGATCACGGCCCGAGGCTGCTGGGCGCGCAGCGCAGCGAGATCAAGGTGGACTCCATCGCGACGGTGCCGATGGCGGTTACTGACGAGTGCGAGCAGCTGAAGTTGCTGAAAGCAGACTTCAGGCTAGGTGACACGGTATCGAAGCCAATCCTCTCGCTGCTGGAGGTGATGGATAAGGGTGCCGAGTTCTGGCTGAGCGCGAAGACGGGCATGTGCATGTACCCTGGCGGCGACCTCAGGGCATCCCGCTCACCAGGAAGAACGACACGCTGGGATTCAACGCGAAGACCTTCAAGACAGCTACGGAGGCGAAGGAGTTCGCGGCCAGCGTGAACGCGAATGAGCAGCAGGAGGAGGCGTTCGCGCCGACGCCTGGGGCTGCGGGCAGCGGAGCAGCGAGAGCGGCGCCGACTGCACCTGCGGCTGCCGCCTCGGCTCCAGAGCGAGGTGGGGCAGCTGAGAGCGCGGGAAGAGAGCGACTGGCTCGACATCCAGTGGTGCTACGCGAAGGGCAGGAGATCGTCCTGCACCCTTCCAGCCGCGTGGAGGACATGCGGGCAAGGCTCAAGGAGACGGGCCAGCCAATCTACGGCAGAAAGGACGAGTTGTGGGCCAGACTCAGCGATGCGGAGCGGAGGCTCACGGCGCACCACCTGGAGATGAAGGAGTTGGAGCGCAGGCACGAGGAGCCCGTTCAAGGAGGACCCACGATAGCACCACGAGAAGTAGCAGGGCCAGCAGCGCCCACGGATGCAGAACGAGCAGCTCATGAACTGCTGCACCTCACGAGGGCGCCGTGGTGCGAGGCCTGCGTGCGGGGGAACGAGACGACCAAGCCGCGCAAGACCCTCACGTTCGACCAGAAGGACACTGGGAAGGCGCAGATCACCCTGGACTTCTGCTACCTGAAGACCAGCGGCGACTGGGCGGAGATCGGAGATGAGGAGCCGCCAGCGGCGGACATCTTCGCGACGACGCTCGTGATGGCGGACAGGGACACGCTGATGTTCAATGCATTCTCGATGCCCACCAAGGCGGTCACGGACTACGCAATAGCCAGCGTGAGCAGCTTCATTGAGGGCGTGCATCTCGCGACGGCGGACATCAAGACGGACGGCGAGCCCACGATCGTGAACCTGGTGGAGGAGGCGCGGAAGAGGCTGAGCAAGAGCATCAAGCTAGAAGAGAAGCGTGGGAACCTGAAGGACAGCCAGAGCATGGGCGCGATTGAGGCTCCGATCAGATGGTTTCAGGCGAAGGTGAGGACATACAAGTTCGACCTGGAGAAGCGCTATGCCATGAAGATCACAGCGGATGCACCGATCTGGTGTTGGCTTACACGGTACGTTAGCTGGGCTACGTCTACGTGCCGACCGCGAGCCGATGGGAGGACGTCCCATCAGGCAGCATGCGGAGTGACCTACAACGGAGAGATTCCCCCCTTTGGAGAGACGGCTCTCTTCAAGACCCCGATCTCCCACACGAGGCAGATCGCGGCTACGTCCCTGAAGCGCAAGGGCGAGTCGAGTTTCGTGAAGGGCATCTGGATCGGGAAGCGCAGGGAGAGCGACGACCACTTGTTGTTGACGCCAGCGGGCTGGCACCGCGCAAGAACATGCAGGCGGCTGGAGCCAGCATTGCGGGCAGATGACAAGCTGATGAAGGCAGTGAAGGCCCTGCCCTGGGACGCGATGAGCGCCAAGCCGTGCGAGCTACTGCCCAGGCTTCAGAGGCCGATGCCCACGATCGTCTTGGCGGCGGCGGAGCGGAAGGCGAAGACCGAGGCGCAGGAGGCAGCGCGCGAGGCGGCGCCACCCCAGGGGGCGCCCGAGCAGGGGGCGCAGCCGGCTGCAGCAGCGAGCGCGGGGCCATCGGCGGCGCCCGCGGGACCTGGAGCTGGAGCGGCAGCGGCAGCGAGGCCAGAGGAGAAGAGCACGACGGATGCGGATGCGCCGATGACACCTCGAGGTCTTGTCAGACCTGCCGACGCCGAAGACTTCGGCGCACCAGGCAAACGCGCGAAGCACGTGGGCGCCATCTCGCTCGACGACCCTATCGACTACGGCATCCTGGACAGGATGGGCACCGACTGCTACATGACGGTCAGCGGACCGGAGCCAGCGGCGGAGCTCATCGGCAAGCGCGAGGCACTAGAAGTGCTGGCACACTACGGGGTGCACGGGGACGTCCCGAGGAGCGAGGGCGGTGAGTTCAAGAGGATCAGGGCGCGCTGGGGGCCGCAGATGCGAGGAGGTATCTGCAAGTGGCGGTATGTGGCGCAGGAGTTCAAGTGGATGGAGCAGCGTGACGACGTGTTCGCAGCGAGCTCATCGGCGCAGACGAGCAGGCTGGTGGACTTCGTCAGAATCAAAGAGGAGAACCACGGGACCTTCATCGCGGATTGCGTGAAGGCGTACTACCAAGCGGACCAGACTGAGAAGGTTTGTGTAGAGCCACCTGCTGAGTATCTGGCGATATTGGCGGAGATGGGCAGACCGACCGACATCGTTTGGGCGCTCAACAAGATGCTGCCTGGGCAGCGCGTGGCAGGCGCTGGCTGGGTGGACAAGGCGGCGAAGACCCTGAAGGGAGAGGGCTTCGACAGGAGTGAGTGTCAGCCGCAGTTCTTCTACCGCAGAGAGAAGAAGATCCTGATCGAGGTGCACGTGGGCGACTTCCACGGGGAGGGTCCAATCGGCAGCCTGGAGGGGATCATCAAGCGGCTGCGGGAGGTGTTCGACCTGAGAGCGACGGATGTCATCAGGCAGGGGCGCTACTCGCACCTGAAGCGGGGCAGGTTGAGGCTCATGAACGGCAACATCATGCTGAGGCCGAACGCGAAGCACATCGACGACCTGATCTACGTAATGGGCATGCCAAGCCGACGAGGGTACCAAGCTTGATTGAGGAGGGCCCGACATGGAGTCCTCAATTGGACGAGATCGAGAGGGCGAAATTTCGCACAGGAGTCGGGGTCGCGCTCTACATCTCGCCCGACAGAGCGGACATCCAGCGGGGCGTGCAGCTGCTGACCAGGAACCTGAGTCAGCCGACGGAGTTTGACAGGAAGCGATTGGTGAAGCTGGTGAGGTACCTGAAGGGGACAAAGACGTTTGGAGTGCTGATGGAAAAGCCAACTGGGAGCAAGCCTGGGGAAGTGAAGCTGCAGTTGTTCGCAGACGCGGATTTCGCGACGTGCAAGGGTACGAGGCGTGCGATGACCTGTGGGATCACAATGCTGGACGGAGTGCATTTTGCAGCGTTCGCAAGGAGGCAAGGAGTTCAGAGCACATCCTCAGGTGAGGCGGAGTTCTACGGCGCGACCTCGGTGGTGATGGACGGCCAGCTGGTGAAGAACATGCTAGAGTGGTTGGGCGACAAGGTGACCTGGGAGCTCGGGATCGACAGCAGCGCCGCGAAGGCGATGATCAACCGCGAGGGCGTCGGAAAGGTGAAGCACCTGGACGTTCGGGCGCTGTGGATCCAGCAGGAGCGAAAGGTCCACGGACTGATCACCAAGAAGGAGAGTGGAACAAAGAACGTGGCCGACCTAGGGACCAAGGCGCACACCACGGAGCGGTTCGAGTCCCTGCGAGAACTTGCTGGCATCATGGGCTGCAGCGAGATGGACAAGCATAAGGAGCTGGAGGCGTGCTCGGTGGCAACGAGCGCCTGGGCTAAGCAAGGTTTGGTGGCGACGCTGCTCGCGCGAGGAGTGACGGGCGGCGCGACCAAGGCGAGTGAATGCGCAGTGCGAGATCTCGACCAGGGTGCAGTTACCCCCTGGGAGGCTACAAAGCTGCAGGACTGGATCGACGACCACACGACGCTGATCATCCTGATCGTGATGACGACAACGTTCGTGGCAGGAGCACTGCTCGGGTGTTTGATTTGCAAGTGGTGGACGAAGATGGACAGTACCACGAAGCAAAACCTGGTAAAGCATACTAATACCCCGAAGCGGAGAAAGGAGCTGAGCAACAAGGTGAAGTTCACGGACAGGCCGACGACGGAGGAGAAGGCGAGTCAATCGCCATGCACGTACAAGTGGAAGCACGCGACGCCGAGGTTCATTGTGCTGCCCGAGGCGAGCCACGGGTGAGAACGAGCTTGCGGCCAATGGCAAGGTGAGCGAGGTGACGTGCCTCGACGAGGCGCCGTGGGGGCGTGCAGGCGTCAGTGAGTGTACGGCCCCTCCCGAGGCGGCCAGATAGTCGGCCAGAGCCCAAGGAGGCCCTGGCGTGAGCGGTAGGCCCATAGAGGCCCTAGTGCATGATTTGGGCTCTAAGTGGTCCCCTGTGCAAGGCCCTTGCAGGCCTGGACTGAGTGGAGCGGGGTGTCCCCGCCGAAGCTGTTATGGCTCGAAGATGATCTATCGAGTGAGATCGTCATCTCTACAATATTTATCTGTATTTGTATATGTATATGTATATGTATCTGTATTTGTACATATATACGTACATGTATATGTATATGTATATGTACATGTATATGCATACGTATATGTATATGTATGTTTGCATTCATTGTTATATGTTGTCTTATATGTTTATGTATTTGCATTTTTATATATATGTTTATGTACATGTATATGTATATTCACATGTATATGTGTATGTGCTATGTATATGTATATGTGTATGCATATGTATTTGTATAGGCATATGTATATGTACATGTATATGTATATGTATATGTATATGTATATGTATATGTATATGTATATGTATATTTGTTATACATATGTGTATATATATATAGATATATATATGGCTATATGTATATGTATATGTATATGTATATGTATATGCATATGTATATGTATATGTGTATGTATATGTATATGCATATGTCTATGTATGTGTGTATGTACACGTATATGTCTATGTATATGTATATTCGTATGTATATGTATGTATGTTTGTATATATGCATGTATGTCTTCATTTTTGTGTGCATGTGTGTTTGTTTGTTTGCATGTATGTATGTGTACACATATGTATATGTATGTATGCATGTATATATAATACTAATACTAATACTAATATTAAGAATATTACTAATACTATTATTATTAATAGTAATACTAGTAATACTAATATCAAGAGTAATAATTATATTATTATTATATTAGTAGTAACAATAATAATATAATTACGATAATAATAGTATTAATAATACCAATCATAATAATAATAATAATAATCATAAGAATAGATACCGCCCCCCCCCGGCCCCGGGCCCCGCACCTCCCCGTGACATCTCGGGGCTGCTCCCGGTACCGCTCCCCCAGCCTTTCCGGGGGGCCTCCGCAGCGCTCCGGGAGCCCCCAGAATGCGAAAGGATGGCCCAAGACGCTCTCAAGCAGCCCAAGTCAGCCTTTCGACGGCTCTCGAGGCTCCCAGGTGGCCTCCAAGAGACCCCAAGAGAGGTCCGAGAGGCGTCCTGGGACGGCCCGAAGAGGCCAACATCGTAGATTTTCATTGTTTTTTTCTACATTTGTTTGGCTTCTCGCGTTTTCGAGCTTCCAACGGTCCAAGAGCGCCGAAGAGGCTCCCAAGACCGCGCCAAAACCACCCAAAAGATCCTCTGGACGGCCACAAGACGGGCCAAGAAGGCTCCAAGACTGCCCGTGGCCATTTTGGCTCAAGCGTAAGATCTACGAGTACTTGCAGATATCTTTGTACTTGGCTTCGGGTCTTCTGGACACAATGGCCAAACTCGCGTGCGCCTGCGTTGTTGGCCTAGCACTGCAGAGCTCACTCGCCATCCAGATCTCGGAGGATGAGCCTGTTCGACGGAGGTCTGCCCGAAAAGAAAACCCCTCATGGCTTCGCGAGCGCCGCCAGGCAATGAGCATAAACACTCAAGAGATGGGCGCATGCATATCTTTCCCTGGAGTGTCCTGGGCCACGAGCACTCTGACGGAAGGGGTGGTGGCCTGGACGGACCGGGATTACTGGTATTACTCAGTCAGTTCCAGCGGCATCCCGTTGGGAACTCCGTTTTGGAAGGGCCCCCATGGGATCTCTTCGTCTGGCAGCTTCACGATTGCCGCTTCGCAGTCTGGCGCGCTGTACTTCTGGAGCGAGAACAGTGGCCGTGATGGCGGGTTCCGGTCGACGTACTCGGGCTACGCAAGTGGCAGTCTGACATTTATAAATAGTGGCTATACCATGACTACATATTCGATGCCAGTAACAGGTGGGTCGACCGTGTCCTTGTATAAGGCAACCGCTGGGTTTGTCGGCGGGTTCGCGTGGCTGGCTCAGACGCCGTGCCCGACGCCATGCCCGACGTCCAGCCCGACGCCAAGCCCGACGCCCAGCCCGACGCCCCGCCCGGTGGGTGGAGCTGGCGGCGCGTCTGCCACTGGCGATCCCCACATGACAAATGTTCTTGGTCAGCGGTTCGATCTCATGAAACCTGGCAAGCACGTTCTGGTGAACATCCCTCGCGGCGGGAAAAGAACACGTATTGCTTCGTGTGCAGGCCGATGCGCGCCAATTGGGTGGGTTTTGCGCCGATTTGGATTTCCAAGAATTGAATATCACTGGTGAGTGGGTGAAGGCGAAGGGAGGAGGCGATCTTCATTTCCATGCTGAGGGTGTACGCGACGAACATGCGAAGTGGATGAAGTTTCGCAGAGTGGAACTGAAGGTTGCCCATGGGCGCGCTCTGAGCGGCCTCCAGTATTTGAATTTCTATGTCAGGCACCTTGGGCACGTTGGGTGTGCTGTCGGAGGACTGCTAGGAGAAGATGATCACGGTGAGGCAGCGGCGCCATCGAAGGCATGTACACACCGCGTTTCCTTGCTTCAAATCGCGGAGGGTAGTGGACCTTTGTTTTCGGTTGCAGAGGCCAGCCTCGTTTGACGAGATGAGCACAGAATGGCCAAATTCCAACCATGCTCTCTCCTTCAGAAATGCAGGCCGATTTGCGTTCTGCATAGAAAATACCATTCAAAATGAGCGGGACCTCCATTAAGCTCTCGAGGGGCTCCCAGAAGCCCGAAGAACCTCCCAAAATAGATGTTCATCCACTCAGGACTCAGGACAGAAATTCACGCGCGAACCAAGCATGTCCATCTCTTGTTCAAATGCCGTGTGGGATAAGTAATGCTGGGGTATCTAATTGCATGGCGCTGCAGCCCAGGGTAGCAGCGCTTTTCACCCAGCAGTATCCAGCGAGCTGCAGCCCAAGGTAGCAGTTCATGTACAGCGCAAGCCGTTGCATCCCCGGCATTTTCAGCTCAGGGCAAACGAGAGAAGATGCACGCGGCAGAGCTATCATAGAGAAACAACATGGCGGGCGGACGGACGACGGACGATGGAAGGAGAGGAAGAGGAGGAGGAGGAGGAGGAGGAGGAAGGAGGAGGAATGAGTCACGCGGGGCGATGTTTCTTCAACATGATGACACAACACCACAGAACGGGTGAGAATTTTGCATGCTCAGCTCGCGTTTGGCGCGGCTCGCGTTAGGCGCGCATTTGGCGCTTCGACTGCTTTGCCGTCTGGTAACTGACTTGCTCCCTGGTTGCCAGAACGTGCGGCAAAAACATAAGAAAAAGGCTCCAAGACTGCCGAAGAGGAGGCGCCTAGGACAGCCCCAGACCACCCCAGAGCAGGCCCAACATGGGCCCAAGAGCGGGAGCAGGAGACTCCCAGAGACCTCGGAGAGGCCTCCAGGAACACCCAGAGGCCCCCAACACCCCCCCGAACTCTGAGAGGCCTCAAAAAGACTTCGACGAGGCTCCAAGAACAGCCCAAGACGACCCCTTTCCTGCGTAAGTCCGCATTTTTTGGGGGGAGCTTCCCAGATTTCTTCACAAATCTGCATGGTCGCAAGAAGTTTCATATTTCGGTG
This sequence comes from Prorocentrum cordatum, assembly GCA_963575745.1. Classification (NCBI taxonomy): domain Eukaryota; class Dinophyceae; order Prorocentrales; family Prorocentraceae; genus Prorocentrum; species Prorocentrum cordatum. The sequence continues at coordinate 407,218 of CAUYUJ010005880.1, forward strand.
TGTACAGTTCCTTTCACCTGGTGTCGACCACACCGATGCATGTATTACGTAGTAGTAAGCGAACTTGCCAAGCGCCCGCCGCGCTGGGATGAGAATTCGTTTTTCTTTCAGGCTTGTGCAGCTCACCCAGTAATGTCCCGAGGCTCCCTGGTGCAAGCCGTGTCAGGTCGTTTGCTTGCCCCTTTCGTGTGAGAAGTGCCGTGTCCGGCACTCTTTCCGATGCCGACTTTTCTCGACAATTCGATTCGAGGTAATGAAGTTGCGACCGAACTGCAGTTTCGTCGCCCCGGCTGCCTGTGGCGCCAAACAGGAGGAGTGTGGTTTCGGTCGATTCGATAGCGTGTCGATTGCCCTTCCGCCGATCTTCCGCCTAGTTCCCTGCTCTCTGCACGTGCTGCTCTTGCCCCGCTTTCCTGCTGTCATTTTTGCTCAAGCTGTTTCAGGGCCCTTGGCCTGAGAGCTACGCCTCGTCTCACCGCGTGAGAGAGAAAAAGCTTGCTGGCGCCGCGCGCCATTCCATATCAAATATGGTCCCAAGATATGGCGAGTATATGCCGAAGCAGTCAAAAACGGTCCTGCGGGTGTGTTTTTGTGCCCTTTCTTATTCTCCATTCTCCATTGCCGATTGGACTTAGGCATGCCGTATGCCTGATCGATGGTTAGATCATCGTCTGCTCGTCGGCCGCCATCAGTTCCAACGGATCAGTGATCGGCAGGCTGGCAGCATGGATTTTTTTTCTACCCGTAGCAGGAGATCTAACAACAATCATGATGCGGCAACTGCTCTAACGCGACGAGAATAGCCCAAGAGGCGCGTAGAAGGACCGCAGAGCCCCCCAACTGGGCCAGTGATGGTTTCCGAATGGCCCAAGAGGGGGCCCAGGAGGGCCTTTAAACGGCTCACGAACGTCCTTTGGTTAGGCCCGAGCCCCGACCGAATTGTACAGGTTTTGGCCTGTGATCGGGGCCGTTTTGGTCCCCGCTTTGGGGCCTACGCTTGGCCCAGAATCGTCCCTAAATGGATGTTGTTTGAAAGCATCCCCACAGCGTGTTGGGAGTGATCTGGTACCCCCCCGCGTCTTCACGTTGTCTTGGAACCGTATTGGGCTCCAAGAGAAGGGATATGATGCAATTGGGTGGTGGAATGGCGGAGCCTCTGGGGCGGGAATCTTGGGCCATTCTAGAGACTTTCGATGCCTTCGTGGATCTTCCTTGGTACCAGCTTTTGGGGCCATGGGCTCATTTGAGACCGCCGCTGATGGCGTCTGGTCCTTTGAGGGCCTGGGAACTGAGGGGGGTGCACGCAAGTGGTCAGCAGCAGGAGAGGGGGGGGGCCTCTCGAAGATTGCACAAGCCCGGCTGGACAGCCCTGGCGTGATGCCGCGCCTGAAGTGCCATGGGGCACGCTGGCGTAGAAGACCAGAGGGGTGGGGGAGACGATGAGAGACGCGTGGAGGGCAAGGAGGTGGAGATGGATGGTGGTGGTGGTGATGATGCTGGTTGTGATGATCATGGTGGTGGTGGTGGTGGTAACAGATCTGGTGTTGTGAGGATGATGAGCGCAGGCGTAGGATTGGGTAGTTAAGTTTTTTTGTTACCATTCAGTTGGAAACCAGCCAGAGCATGGAGGCATGCCCCAGCGCGCAAGGAGCCCTTTTGCTGGCGCCCGCTGTCGAACCGCCTTGGGCTGCACGCGTTCGCGCTGGACTTGTTCCTGTGGCGTACCAACATGACCGCGATCGGCGACAATTCGAGCAAGAAGGCACGGGTCACCTCAACTGCGGGGCGTGAGGAGATGCTGACGGAAGGACTGCAGTGTCAGCACAGTAGCACACACATACGTGTATTTTTTTTTGCCTGTCGCGGCTGGGTCGTGGACCAGATGCCTTTGGAGGCTTCTTGCGGTCTCTTGTGGGGACAGGTCTTTGGGATGGAGGCCTTTTAAGGGCCTCTTCGGGGCTTCTGAGGACCTCTTCCTTTGGGTCCCTTGGGCCTTGCTCAGGCGGCTCGGGGCCCGTCTTGGGGCGATGCTGGGAGCCTTAAACAGCCGCCCCAGACGCCCTTGTGCCCGAAACGGCGGGCATGTTGAAGCCACGCAAGAACACCAGATTCCGAACTCTTTCGGCCCCTTCTGCCGACTCGACACCCCTGGAGGGAGCTGGACTGCTTATGCTTGCAACACAGAGCTGCGGAGAAGCCTCGAGCAGAGCTTATGCGTGCAGAATTTTCATGAACGCCTCCATCTGAGTCGGAGGTTGATAGACCTCCCACCCTGACACGTCGATTAAGGCATTGGCCATCTTCGGTTCGCGAGAGGGCGCCGCGGCCGTCATTTTTGCGGGTCCAGGGCCGTCGGTTTCGGTCCCAGGCCGTTTTCACTGCGGGGAGGTTTACTAAAGGGAGTCTTGTCCACCGCCGACGCCACGCATGCCCCGCGCAGGGCCGGACCCCGAGCGCCCCAACAAGGACAGCCCACGAGAGGCCCCCTCCCCTTCAGGACGCCCCCCCCGGGCCATCTCACGGCACGGCCTCGCGTCGTGTCGGCCTCCGCGGCGAGCCCGCCGCTGGCGCTCCACGTGGCATGCCGCCGGCGACCCAGAATCGGCCGAGGACAGCCACGCGCCGAGGGGGGGGCCACGCGGGGCCGATCCCTTCGGGCTGGCCCGGGTTTGGGAGCCACGTGGGGCCAGCTCCTCCTGTCCGCCCTCCGCTGACCCGTGTCGGGGGTGGACAGATCTCCTACCCTGACACGTCGATTATCGAATTGGCCGTTTTCGGTTCGCGAGAGGGCGCCGCGGCCGTCATTTTTGCCGGTCCAGGTCCGTCGGTTTCGGTCCCAGGCCGTTTTCACTGAGGGGAGGTTTACGAAAGGGAGGTTTGTCCACCGCCGATGCCAGGCGGCTGGCCTGACCTCGCGACAGGACCCTGGCTCACCCGGGTTTTCGCTGACCTGGGGTGGTGCGTCCTCGACGACCGTCGGCCACGCGCAGATGGTGGGATGGGGGGAGTGGGGAAGGCTTCTTCGAGGCACCCCTGCTTCTTAGCAGGTGTTGGCCTTGTCTATATGTAGATGTAGGGCCCTCGCCTTCTAAGGAGCAGCCTCCTTCTAAGCAGCCTTCCCCCTCTCCCTAACCCCCTTGCGCGCGCCGTCAACGACGTTGAACGATCCGACGTTTCGGGAACCGTCGATCGTTCAGTGTGGAACGAGCCCCGCGGTGTCAGGGGCCAGCGCCCAAGTCGGTACGGCACGAGCCTGCCGTGGGGCATGCTGGAACTTTGGATTCCCCACCTCTCTCCCGAGGCCTCGGGACAAGCCGTGCAGAGCGCCCCAGGAGCACCCGGGGTTGTTCTCCGCAGCGCCCAGGATCTCGGGCGAGTCGGAGCTCTGGGGCCCTGGGAAGTGTACAGTCAAGACTCAGGAGGGAACAAAAAACACACACACACAGACACAATCAATCGTCGATTCCCCAGAAAATGTGGGAAAATATGGGAAGTGGGGGGGAAGACAAAAACCCTGGAAAAATGGGGAAATATGTGGATTTTTTGTTGTTGTGCGTATTTATTTGTGTGTCCCATGGCCCCTTCAAAGACGCTGAACCAAGGACCACTGGGCTCAGGCGGGGCTCCGGTTTTCGGGCCGGTCCTCGGGTCCGGGTCTGGGAACCTGTTCGAAGCTGAGGCTCGCTGCGGCCAGGAAAGCCCCTCCGTTCCTTCCTCAGCGTTCCTTGTGGTGTTGTAGCACGATGGCTATACTCGCAATGTTCTTCAACACTGAGGCCTTGCGGGGGCCCGATGATATCCAACTCAGTGTCTCGCGGCACGGTGATGGTCAATAAGTTGTTGACGCGTCGCTTCGTCAATAAGTTGTTGACGGTTCGTTGGCCACAGCCACCCTGGTGCCCACGCAGTCGTCTGAGGTACGGCATCGCGTTTTCTCTCTCTCTCTCTCTCGGTTCTCTCTCTCTCTCTCTCGGAGTTGTCCCTGGCCGTCGTTGACTTTCCGACGTATGGCGCACCCGACGGACTTGCAGCTTTGCACGCTGGCAGTTCCCCTCAGTCTCAGTCCCCTAAGCCACCCACCTGAGGCCTCGGCCGGCGCTTAGCCGTCGCCTCGCGCGTTGCTCTGCTCTATTTGTTTCCGCGTTTTCTGCCTAATTAGTCTCTGCGTAGCCCGCTTTGACCTGACTCGCCGCCGGCGCGCTCGCCCGCGGCCGCTGAATAAAAACAAGTATTTAATGGTCTTCGGCACATCCCACCACCCTGCCTGGGTTGTGGGTATGAAGCCTATTGGATGTTCGTTGGGATCTCGTGGAAGGCTTCTCGGAGGCCTCCTGGAGGCGGGTTTGAAGCTTCTTTGGGGCCGTTTTGTGGCTTCTTGGGGTCTTGGGGCCTCCTGGGGGCCTCTTGGGGTCTCTTGGGGGCCTCTTGGGGGTTCTCTTGGGGGCCTCTTGGGGGCGCCTCTTCGGGCCTCCTGGGACTCTTGGGGGCCTCTTGGGGCAGAAGGCTCGGATTTTCGGTTCGTGTTCCCTCTCTTGGGCCCCCTTTGCGGGTCGTCTTGGGCGCCTCTTGGGCCGTCTTGGGGCCCTCTTGGGCCGCTTTGGGGCCGTCTTGGAGCCCTCCAGGGCCGTCTTGGAGCGTCGGGAAGCCGAAAAGGCGAGACAGCCAAAAACCTTCAAGCACCTGACAACAAATAATTGTTTTTTGCCTCTTGCGGCTCTCTTAGGGCACTCTTGGGCGGCCTCTTGGAGGCCTCTTGTGGCGTCTTCGAGGCCTCCTGGGCTGCCTGGGGGCCATCTTGACCGTCCTGGAGCGATTGTTCGGCGACTCGGGGCCCTCTTGAACCGTCTTCGGGGCCTCTTTGGTCCGTCATGGGGCCCGGGCCCCAAAAAGTTACGCGGGGAGACGTGGGGCAGCCCGGGGAAGCCGCGCCAAGCCCCGCTAAATTTCGGAATGCGGGGTCTGGGTCCCTCAACGACTCTTCAGGGCTGAGGACTGAGGCTCCAGGGATCAGGCGAAGGACTCGAGGACACGCCCACTCCGTGCCCAGAGGCACGGTGGCAGATCGGGGTCCACACCCCATCTAGAAACGATGCCCAGGCGAGTTTCCCTGACCAGGGCAGTGTAGAAGCAGGAGCAAGCAGTGGAGCAAAGAGGGGGGCAGCCGTGAGAGTGAATCTCTGGACCAGCCTGCGCAGACCCAGGAGTCAATCATGAACGCTTCGCGGCTCTTTCGATCTAGGAGCTTCTCGGAAGCCTATGCTGGACTGTACTGGCCCTTTCAGGGGTTTTCTTGAGCGTTTTGGGTCTTGGGTCCTCAACCTGTGGTACGTTATTGTCCCGACGTTCTGTGCTGTATACAGGTGTTCCGATATTCTGTGGTCGATTTGTATTCAGGCTTCCTGTGGTAATTACCTGGAAGACTCCTGGGGATCTCTTGAGGCCTTCTTGGGGCTCTCCTGGGGCCCGCTTGGAGGCTATGGGGTCGCTCTTGGGAACATCTTGGAGGCCATCGTTGAAAATACAGAAGGACGCTTATCACACTCCCCCCGTCGAAGGTGGCTCCCAAGGCTCCAAGACGGTCCACGTGCCCCCTCAGAAGTTCCGAGAGGGCCTTCACGACGGCCCTGGTGCTCTCCGAGATGTCCGCAGGTCCCCCGGATAGACCCAACGCGGCCCTGGAGCCGCCCAAGACTTCCCACGGGCGCCGGAAAAGCATACCAGATCAAATTTGAGACTCCTTAGATGAATGGCTTTTGCATGCTCGCCTTTTCGGTTTCTGGAGCGTCCAGGACGGTCCAAGTCTGCCCTGAGACCCCTGGGATCGCCCGAACTTCCTGATTTCTTTGGAGCCAAGAGACGGTCCCAGAAGCCGAGATCCTAGATGGAGGTATGACGGCAGCTTTCGGCAAGAAACAATGTCGGAGGTCTGGATCCCTGGATGTATCCAGAGGTCCCTGGAGCTCCCTGGAGGTCTCTGCAGGTCTCCGCAGGCCTCCAGAGGCATCCAGGGGCCTCCCAAATGCAGGAACGTCAAAAACCTCAGTCCTGGATTCTCTTCGATCCTCGACATATGAGGTCTTAGCCCTCCTTCTTCTTGTCCTGACCCTGGCGGCCGCTCCCGCTTTGCTCCTCCTCCAGCCTGCTCCACGCCGCTGCCGCCACTGTGGCTCCTCGACCTCTGCCTCTTTCCCCTTCTCGCATTCGCCGTCATCGTGGTCAACTCTGAGGAGGAGGAGGAGGGGGGAGGAGGAGGAGGAGGAGGAGGAGGAGGAGGAGGAGGAGGAGGAGGAGGAGGAGGAGGAGGAGGTGGAGGAGGAGGAGGAGGAGGAGGAGGAGGAGGAGGAGGAGGAGGAGGAGGAGGAAGAGGGGGAGGGGGAGGGGGAGGGGGAGGGGGGGAGGAGGAGGAGGAGGAGGAGTAGGAGTAGGAGTCAAGCTAGCCAGCTCGAGCGAGTCAAGCATGGCATGCCCAGTCCCACCCGCCCTCCCACAACATAAGAAGCAAAGCTGGCACAACTGGGGGCCGAAGTCACACCGGCCAGCCGGTTTGGTACAGCTGATGCGGCCGCGATGGCGGTTGCCGACGGGAACTGGCGAGCGCGTGTTGAATGCCGCGCACGCATTGCCAGACGAGTCGAGAATGGCCCGGTACACCGCAGGAAGCCAGAGGTGGCCGTGTCGAGAACGGCCCGGTATTCCTGCCATGCATTTTGCGACGTGGACGACAGGACGTCCATGCGACGGTGCCAATGACGGCGACGACTCTAGAAGGATTTGAGCATGCGCTCGCGGCGACGCGCGCGCATGTCGCCCGCGTGGTATTTTTTGCACAGGATTCGCGGCCTGGGTGCATGACAGAGCATCGCGAGTGCACCGCGCGATGACGTGAAATCGCTGGATTTGACCGAATTCTTAAGATTCCTATGGTTTTCCTATGATTTCAGCAAGAGAGCCCGGGCAGGAAATGTGTAGTTTTTTTTTGTGAAAAAGCATTGGGTTTTTGATGTTTTTATGTTGAAATGCTTGCAAACACACGGTGTTCGGTAGGATTCATGAACAAACACACGGTGTTCTAGGATTCTGACATGAACGCCGCGTGTGCTCTTTGTGGTATTTTTTGCAATGGATTATCGCCGTGGACGACAGGACGTCCATGTCGAGAGGAAAAAATAAGAAAAATGTTGATTTTGTATTGTTTTTTACAGGTTAGGATGGGACCACCCGGATGCGGCCCCTATCTGCCGGCCTGAGGGGGGAGTAGGAGTATATTCTAATAGGAATAAGGATAGGAGGAGGAGGAGGAGGAGGAGGAGGAGGAGGAGGAGGAGGAGGAGGAGGAGGAGGAGGAGGAGGAGGAGGAGGAGGATGAGGAGGAGGAGGAGGAGTAGGAGTTAGGAGGGAGGAGGAGGAGGGAGGAGGAGGAGGAGGAGGAGGAGGAGGAGGAGGAGGAGGAGGAGGAGGAGGAGGGGGAGGAGGAGGTGGAGAGAGGAGGAAGGTAGTAGGAGGAGGAGAGGAGGAGGAGGAGGAGGGGGAGGAGGAGGAGTAGGAGGAGGAGGAGGAGAAGGGAGGATGGAGGGGGACGAGGAGGGAGGAGGACAAGCTAGGTGAGCTCGCATCATATCTGACGTCCTACCCCTCCCTCCCATCCCTTACCATGGCGTAAGTATCCCCTCTATTCGCACAGTCGGATGTCGAGCAGGGCAACGATCGCGAGAGGGTACGCGATGCATGGTAGAGTACGGCATGGCATGGCGTAGAAGAGCACGGCAGAGCGTAGCATGCCATAGCACGGCGTGGCATTGCACAGTGAAGCATTACATCACAAAGCATTGCAACGCCCCGCATGGCATCGCACAGCGGCGCAGAACACAACACCGCACAGCATGTCATGGCATGGCGCCGGGTTCCTTGGAGGGTAAGTGGATCGTCTTCGAGAGGTCTGGGCCGGTCTGGAGTCGTGGCTCCATGTCTAGCTCCTTGGGCTCCCCGAAAGCTCCACACGAGGCGGGGCTGATGGGGAGCACCCGCTGGCTCTGCTTTCAACATCGCCTTCTCAAAGCACAGAGGGACTCCACTGCGGCCCCAGAAATCAACGAATCGACACCGAACATGGAATCACTTCCGATGGTTTATTCGGGGGGCCATTTTATAGGTTTTCACGAAAAATGCGTGACAATTTTCACGAATTATTCGTGACAGTTATTTCCTTACAAATATTCGTCGAACATTTGGAAGGACATGGAACGCCCGCGCTGTAGCGGGTACACGATTGGGGAACAACCAAAGGCGCAGAGATGGGGCCAGCGCATCTTGGAAACAAAAACGGAAACCCATTTCCCGGGAATCTTGTGTGTAAACAAATAGTACGCGGAGGGGGGCCAGACATCGTCCAGACGTCGCCAGGGGAGAGAGGAGAGTAGTATTCATCTTGTGTAATTGGTGGAGCAGGAGGAGGAGAAGGAGGACCAGTGTAAACCCAAGACTCGTTAACGATGTTGAAGTACACCCTCCTTCCAGGATCCCTCTTCGCAGGTCCTTACAAGGGGTCATTCTCACTGGGGGACTTGCCCCTTTGGGAGACAACCGTGTGAACATCTTAAACCGTGTGAGACACCATTCCCAGGATTTCAACGCCACGAGTTAACCGGATTGTCACGTCTTGGCGATCCTGAATCGTGCCAGAACGCCGCTTCTGAGACGTCAACACTGCGAATCAACGTAATTGTTGCGCCCTGACAATCCTGAACTGCTCCAGAACACCATTTCTGACACGCGAACCATGAGAACCAGTGAAACCCTTACAACTGTTAAACAACGAATGTATGCGGCGCCAACGCAAAATGCCACACTTTGAAAAGGAACCGCCCTTAATCCGTAAATCCCTTGCAAGAACTATCAATGAATGTGCGCGGCACTAGGGCGAGAGCCGCATGTTGAAAAGGAGCCGCCCTCAATCAGTGAAACCATGACACATGTTTAAAAGAAACGTGCGCGGCGCTAGTGCGAGAACATTTTGAAAACAACCCGCCCTCAACCCGTGCAAATTTTTAAAACGGATGTGCGCGGCGTGTTTTCTTTGCTAATTAAAACTGTGCGCGTCCCGCTTAGCTTTCAGCGGAAGAGGTTCGCTCTCGCCCTGTAGATCAAACGTGCGCGGCGTCAAGGCCACAGTCGCATATTGAAAAGGAGCCACCCTCAACTCGTGAAGCTCTTACACATGTTTAGAACGATTGTGCGCGGCGCTAGGACGAGAGCCACATTTTGAGAACGACCCGCCGTCAAGCCGTGAAACTCTTGCAAATGTTCGAAACGAATGTGCGCGGCGCTAAGGCGAGAGCCACAGTTAAGCAACAACCCGCCGTCCATCCGTCAAACTCTTGCAATTTTTCGAAACGAATGCGCGCGGCGCTAAGGCGAGAGCCACATTTTGAAAACGACCCGCCCTCAACCCGTGAAGCTCTACAACTGTTTAAAACGAATGCGCGCGGCGCTAAGGCGAGAGCCACATTTCGAAAACGAGCCGCCCTTACCCCGTGACATGCCTGCACATTGTTAGCACGAGTGTGCGCGGCGCTGAGGCGAGATCCACATTGTGAAAACCACGCGCCTTCCATTTGTGAAACTGATGCTATTAGGTAACAAGATTTTTGGTCATACATGGTGACGAATTCTCAGGCGGAACGCCAGGCCCGCCCTTCCGATTGGCTTCGGGGCGTGGCAGGGAGGAGTTATCCACAAGGACAAGGAATGGAGGAGGATGGGGAGGAGGAGGTGGAGGAGGAGGAGGAGGATGAGGAGGAGGATGAGGAGGCGGAGGAGGCGGAGGAGGGAGGAGGAGGAGGAGGAGGAGGAGGAGGAGGAGGAGGAGGAGGAGGACGAGGAGGAGGAGGCGGAGGAGGAGGAGGAGGAGGAGGCGGAGGAGGAGGCGGGGAGGAGGAGGAGGAGGAGAGAGGAGGAGAAGGAGGAGGGGAGGAGAGGGGTGGGGGAGGAGGGAGGAGGGAGGAGGAGGAGGGAGGAGAGGGGAGGAGGGAGGAGGGAGGAGGGAGGAGGGAGGAGGGAGGAGGGAGAAGGAGGAGGAGGAGGACGAGGAGGAGGCGGAGGAGGGGGAGGGAGGCGGGAGGAGGGAGGAGAGAGGAGGGAGCAGGGACCATGGAGCAGGGAGGATGATGATGATGAGGAGGAAAAGGAGAAGGAGGAGGAGGAGGAGGAGGAGGAGCAGGAATCAGTTCTTCGGACGTGTGTTGCCCTTTTGAGCCTGGGATGCTGCTGGATGCCTCTGGGGATCTCCCGAGGCTTTTGGCGACTTCTTTGAAGACCTCTAGACACTTCCTTCTGCCTTGCCCTGCCAGGGCGGGCTGAGACCAGCGAAGCGTGGTTTCGCGGAGCGCGGCTCTGGATACGAGGGCAGCGCCGCGAACCTCCAGGGCTTCAGCACCGCGGACCCCGCAGGGGGAGGCGCTGGGATAGGGAATTCGGGACAGTGCCTCCTCTTGTCTCCTTCTGTCTCCCGTCTCCAGTTTATCGTTCCCTGCGGTCTGCTGTCTCCTGCATTTTGCCTCTCTTGCTCAGGCATCACGATCTGGCCGCGCATATCCAGATGTCAGTGCCACTCACACCCAGGCTCGCTAGTATCCAGAGGATCATCATGAAGAGAAGCGTAGTAGCAGAGAGATGCAGACATGGGCACCTCCACGTCGAGCAATCTAAGTCCGTGGGGCTCTGGAGCCCCCGATCGTCCTCTGATGGGCCCCGGGTCCGCAGGCCGGGGTCGCGAGCAAACACGCAGCAGGAAGCCACGACGTCCAGCGGTTTTGGACGTTGACCTCTCCAGCTTCCGTGCGCGCGTGGGCCCAAAACGTGCGGGGGGCGGCAGGAGGACGCGAAGAGGATCGCGTCTCATGCTCTCGCGCGGCGTGCAGCGCGGAGTTGGGGACCTGGTCTCCGACCTCCCGGTGTGCATGTCGGGGGACGCTGTGCTGTCACCCGCGCCGACCCTGGCCCCCTGGCCAGGCCAACCCCGGGCGCGGGGCCGGCGTGTATCATCTGCTGCCCAGGCCTGGAGCCTCCCTCCCTCCCTCCCTCCCTCCTCCTCCTCCTACTACTCCTCCGCCTCCTCCTCCTCCTCCTCCTCGTCCTCCTCTTCCTCCTCCTCCTCCTCCTCCTCCTCCTCGTCCTCCTCCTCGTCCTCCTCCTCCTCGTCCTCCTCCTCGTCCTCCTCCTCCTCCTCCTCCTCCTCCTCGTCCTCCTCCTCCGAGGTCGTTTTCGCCGATGCTGGGCCCAGGATGGGCCTCAAGCAGGAGCGGCGTCGGCGTATGGGGGCGGCGTCCGCGGACCGCAGTCCGCTCGGAGGCGTTCCCACGGTCCCCTCCCGGGTCCATCGTGGACCGTCTTCCCAGCCGCGCCCGTCCGTGGCGGCGAGCAGGAACGAGGAGGAGGAGGAGGAGGAGGAGGAGGAGCCCAAAAAGGAGGAGGAGGAGGAGGAGGAGGAGGAGGAGGAGGAGGAGGAGGAGGAGGAGGAGGAACGAGGCGAGCAGGAGGCCCAAAAAAGAGGAACGAGGAGGAGGAGGAGGAGGAGGAGGAGGACGAGGATGTCGAGGATGTCGAGGACGAGGACTGGTGTAAAGCCAAGACCCAAGACGCATCCACGACGTTGCCACGAACCCTCCCCCAAAGTTCCCTCATGGGTCCCTACAAGCATGTATCTTCATTGCGGGGAGTGCCCCATGAAAAGACGACCGTCTGAGAGTTCTCAACCGTGCCGAAACTCAATTCCTGGGACCTCAACGCCGCGACTCAACAAGACTGCTGCTTCCTGACAGCCCAGGGCCGTGCCCCGCCAGCCCTGGGCGTTCGAAGCCACGACTCAGCGTGACTGTTGCGCCCTGACAGTCCTAAATTCTAGACGCTTCGCGTATCCCCACCAGCCCGTCCAGAAATGAGTCACAGGGGAGTGGAGGTTATGAGGGAAGCGGGGGAGCATGCAGAAGAACAAAGGGCGGGGTGAGCCGCCATATACCCCAAGAGGGGGAGGATGTAGGAGGAGCCGTCGTCGTCGGAGTAGGAGGAGGAAGAGGAGGAGCAGGAGGAGGAGCAGGAGGAGGAGGAGGAGGAATAGAAGGAGGAGGAGATGGAGGACTGCGAGGACGAGGAGGACGAGAAGGAGGAAAAGGAGAAGGAGGAGGAGGAGGAGGAGGAGGAGGAGGAGAGGGGGAGGAGGGAGGAGGAAGAAAAAGAGGAGGAGGAGGAGGAGGAGGAGGACAATTGCGAACTTGGGGGCCTCTTGGGCCGTCCTTGGGGCCTCTTGGCGGTCCCGGGGGCCTCTTGCGTATCTCGGGGAGCCTCTTGTGGCCTCTTGTGGGTCTCTTGGGGGCCTCTTGGAGGCCTCTTGGGGGCCTCTTGGGGCCTCTTGGGGCCCTCTTGGGGCGCTCTTGGGGCGCTCTTGGGAGCCTTCGAGGCGCTCTTGGGGCCATCTTGGAGGAGATCTATCAAAGAAGGGGGGGTCCCCAATTAGCGCTGCCCCTCTAGAGTGCCTCGAGTCGCCTCTTGGGCCCCCCCCAAGAGGCCAAAATCCTTCCAAAACCTAGGTAAAATCAATGTTTTTTGTTTTCTCGCCTTTTCGCTCTTGGAGCTGTCTTGGGCCATCTTGGACGTTCTGACACCTCGCGACCGGCCCCGTCCAGGTCAGTGGGGAGGGGTAAGGGGAGGGGTAAACCCCTCCCCGAAGGGGAAGAAGGGGGTTGGCAGAGGAAACTCCCTAGACCACCTACGCCCTAAAGGGCTGGTGGGATTTCGACAGGAGGAGGAGGAGGAAGAGGAGGAGGAGGAGGGAGGACGAGGGAGGAGGGAGGAGGAGGAGTAGGAGGGAGGACGAGGGACTTCAACCATAATGATCCTGGAAACTGCTGTAACGCAACGAGACGACTGTGCGCGGCACCGCTGCGAGATCCACATTTTGAATCGGCGCCGCCCTGTATCATTGAGGGTCTTGCGATTTTCTCAGACGAATGTACGCGCGGCGCCAAGGCGAGAGCCACGCTTCGAGAATTGACCGCCCTCCATCCTTGAAGCAGCTGCTAACATTTAAGTCGAATGTGCGCGGCGCTAATGCGAGAGCCACATTTTGAAAAGAAACCGTCCTCCATCCCCGAAACTGTTTCGAATCTTTCAGGCGAATGTGCGCGCGGCGATAAGGCGGGTACGTACCACATTCTGAAAAGTCACCCGCCCTGCATCCTTGAAACTGTTGCAATTTCAAGTTTCAAAAAAAAAGTTTCAGGACCATAAATGGTGAGGAAGTCGCAGGCGAAACGCCTGGCCCGCCCTACCGACACGTCGTAGGGTTGCGACATGGAGGAGTTATTCCCTAAGCGGTGCTTGCACTTAAGGGCTCTTACTTCTGTTCTCAGGAACTGGGCTAGTGTGGCGGTCTGGCGGCTATGTTGTCGCCGTCGCCGCCCCGTTGCCGCCTCGTCGCCACACGTCCTCTGGGCCGGTGTGGCGGGGTGGTGGCTATGTGGTCGCTGTCGCCGCCCCGTCGCCGCCTTGTCGCCGCCCGTCGTCTGGGCCAGTGGCGGTCTGGCGGCTATGTTGTCGCCGTCGCCGCCCCGTCGCCGCCTTGTCGCCACCCGTCGTCTTGGTCCGTGTGGCGGTCTGACGGCTATGTTGTCGCCGTCGCCGTCCCGTTGCTTTTTTGGTGTAAATAAATACATAACATATACTGAAATCTCTTTGTTTCGATGGTCTTGCACACGTATGTATACACATTAATCTTTAGAAGAGACAGAAGAGTTATAGGATCCACCTCCCTCCCACCAGACTTAGCCGCTGCTCTTTTCGTATTGAAATTTACATATGATTCAGCCCCATCGTCCATTAAACTATGGTATCATATCATACCACCTCAGCCAAACCCTTGTCGCCCCCATCATCCTCTGGAAAAAAATGTGCGCGCACATTTGTTTATCACAAATCGCCTGTTTTCAAACATCCCGTGCAAAAAGTAGGGCGTAGTACACGGAAACGCGTCGTCGCGCGCGCATGCCGAATTCTTTCAAAAACCGGGTTTTCTGTAAGGATTTCAAGATCGAGTGCTCTGGAAACGTATCAAAATACCCGTTTTCGCAACAGCAGTTATCACAACAGCCTGCGCTTGCGCTCTTGCGAATTCTTGAGGAGCCACAGTTTTTTTTTTTTTTTTTTTTTTTTTTTTTTTTTTTTTTTTTTTTTTTTTTCCACATGTTCATTTAATCCTGCCAAGCGGGCCCCTCGCGCCGCATGTCGAAATCATGCGAACGCCCTTGCGCGCGTGTTGGGGGGGGGGCACGATCTGAGTCAAATAATACCATGTGGGCCACTCGCCCGTCGGCCGCGCGCGCATGTCGAATTCCTTCCCGAACCTTCATTACCGATGCGAGGACGCCGTCATCGTCGTCGGCGTGATCAGCATCGGCGCCGACACTGGCCGTGCCGTCGTCGTTGTCGTCATCGCCACCAGCATCGCTACTATCATCATCGTCTCTGCCGTTGCCGACATTGCCATGATACCGCGCCCGCTCAAGTCGCCAATTCGCACCAAAGTGCCCACTGGAAATGCCCGGCGGTCATCGCCACTGCGGCCGCGACGGTCGCTCCAAACTAGCTGGCTGCTGCGCGCGCGAGCATGCGCGGGCTAGCGCGGCCGCAGCGATGCTCCAGCCCGCGCCAAGCACTCATCGCAACCGCCGCCGCATGGGTTTTGCAGACCAAGTTGCGGGTGGGTGGGTGGGATGATGTCGCGAGCGCTAGAGTTCACAACTCACTGCGGATTCACTGCGAACAAAAAACACTTGCACCGCGTCGACTGAATCGCAAAGATTGCAGCGCATTGATTTATCGCACAAGAGATGTAGACTCTCCCCCCCTTCCCCCCGGACTTAAAGGCGACCCTTCGCGTGTTGCGTCGTCGTATTGATTCTGCGCTCGTCCATCGGGACACTGTGTTCACGTCGTCCCAGTTAGAGCAGTATTGCCACCGCCCTCGTTTCCCGGGAAGAACTTACGCGCATGTATCGAACTCAGAAGTTCCAATAACTTTCTCACGTGATGTAGGGCGAAGTGCACGCGCCTCGTTGCGCGCGCATGCCGAACTTCAAAACCCCTGTCATGTTTCGCGAGGGTTTCATAATCAAATACCCCGAACACATATGAACACATAACATAAAGTATCGCAGGCGAGAATCCCCCCAAAAAGCTGTCGCCCGCGCTCCTGCGAGTTCTTGAGAAAGCTATCGGTTGACCAACCTTCTCATAACTTGCTGCCAAGCGTGCTTCTCTCGCGCGCGTGGCGAAATCATTCGATCGCCCTTGCGCGCGCGTTGCCGCGGGCCCCCCCCGCCAAAACGCGTCGTCGTCGTTGGCCTGGTCAGCGTCGGCGCCGTCGCTGGCCGCGACCGTCGTCGTTGTCGTCATCGTCGCCAGCGTCGCTAAAATCATCGCCCTTTCTACCATTGCCGACGTCGCCGCTTTGGCCGCGTCGGTCGCGCCAAAAAGGCTGGCCGCTGCGCGCGCGAGCGCGCGCGGGCCGTCGCGGCCGGGGCGATGCGCCAGCGCGGCGACGCGCCAGCCCGCGCCAAGCATTCATCGCAATCGCCGCCCCGTGGATTTCGCAGACCAAGTTGCGGGCGGGTGGGTGGGGTGGTTGCGCGAGCAGTGGGTTTCGCAATTCATTGAGAACAAAATGAAACGCGCCGCGTTTACTGCGCCACGTAGTTGCGTCAATTCAACCGCAAGGATTGCGCGACGTGGATTGCGCCGCGTTGAGTGCGCGACGCTGCGCCGCGTAGGTTTTCACGCTTTCAAGAATCGGATCCCCCCCCCGCCCCCCTGGACTTAACGGCCCCCCTTCGCGTTTTCCAATGTATTTTTGATTCTGCCCCATCGTCCAGCCTAAATGCGGATGCGATTTTATTCGGCCCCCCTTGCATCCCCCGGGGGGGGAATATTCGCAGGCGCTCGCTGATCGTAAGACAACAGTTTTCAATAATCCCGCGCGGTAGAAGGAGACGAAGTGCACGCGCGCGCGCTGTCGCGCGCGCGTGCCGACATCTTGCAAAAACGCAAGGCGTCGCAGGGGTTTCAAGATCGAGTGCCCCGAAAACGCGTGAGCGCACATGGTTTCGCAACGCGATATTCAACGAACAATTTGCGCCCGCGCCCTTGCAGATTCTTGAAGCATAGGTTTCCCAACATGTTCATCAAATGCTACCGAGCGGGCCTCTCGCGCGCATGTCGAGATGGCTCGAGCGCCCTTGCCCGCGAGCTGTCGCAGGAATCGCTTGTGCAAGACGAAGCGAAATGCACGCGCGCGCGGCAATGTATTTGAACAACTGTAGGCTTCGTCTGGGTTTCAAGACAGTGCCCCGAAACGCACGCACACGCGCGCGCGCATGCGCGCGTGCGTGTTGGGTAGGGAGGGGGTCGGGGAGGGTGGGGGGGGGGCGCGATCCGCGTCAAAGAATGCCATGCGGGCCGCTCTCGCGCGCGGGCCGCGCGCGCATGTCGAACCCCTCCCAATGCGTACGTCGCTGGCGCGAGGACGCCGTCGTCGTCGTCGTCGTCGTCGTCGGCGTGATCAGCATCGGCGCCCTCGCTGGCCCTGCCGTCGTCGTTGTCGTCATCGCCGCCGTCGTCGCAATTAATATTATCGATGCTGACATTGCCATGATACCGCGCCCGCCCAAGTCGCCGACTAGCACTGAAGTGCCCGCTGGGGAGTGCCCGGCGGTCAGCGCCACCGCGGCCGCGTCGGTCGCGCCGATCTAGCTGGCCGCTTCGTGCGAGAGCATGCGCGGGCTAGCGCATCAGCAGAGATGCGCCAGCCAACGCCGAGCACTCATCGCAAACGCCGCCGCGTGGGTTTCGCAGACCAAGTTGCGGGTGGGTTGGCGGGGTGGTTGCGCGAGCAGTGGAGTTCACGAGTCAGTGTTAACAGAAAATCGCACCGCGTAGATTGCGCCACGTAGAGTTCATAACATAGGTTCTCCTTTCCAAGAAAAAGAGGTCCTGCCACCCTCCCCCCCTGGACTTTCGATGCCCCGGGGGCCCGTGCAAAACGCGCGTGATTTTGACCACTTTCCGTCCTACCTGTGAACTCATATTATCCCAGCCAGGCCGGTATCGGCCCCCCCTCGGCTCCCCGGCAAAGAATATTATGCGGTTGCATTTGTTGTGTTAACGCGGCACTTTTTGACGAGTACTTTGTAAAACATGCGATGCGGGGCGCGCGCGCGCGGCCGCTGCGCGCGCGTGTCGAAATCCTTCCAAGCAAATTGTGTTTTCAACAAGTTCAACATTTCGCTGCAAGAACCTTTGGAAACGAAAAACGTGCGACTGTCTCGCCCCAGAATTCTGAAACGTATGCCCGCGCGCTCTTGCCGAATCCATCTGAAAACATTTTTTTGTTTTTCAACATTCCTGTCAACTTGGGCTTCTTGGGCAACTTTCGCGCGCGCGCGTCGATCTTAGTCAATGACGGTCGCGCGGCTGCCAGGGCCACAATGCTTGGTGAAAAAATACAATGCGGGGCACATGCGCACGGCCGCCGCGTGCGCAGGTCAATATCCTTCCAAACGCATTGTGCTTTCAACAAGTTCAAGACCGAGCTTCATGACATCACGCGAATCGTACCATACATCGTCGGAGAAAAATATGCAAAACAATCACACATTCTACCCCTGCCAGGGCCGCAGTCCCTTGTGAAAAAATACCACGCGGGGCACATGCGCGCGGCCGCCGCGCGCGCATGTCGAAATCCTTCCGAACACACGGTGTTTTCAAGGATTCCAAGACCGAGTTCCATGACATCGTACGAATCGCACCATATTTCCCCGGAGCAGATTTCGGAGAAAAATATCAAACAGTGTACCCGCGCGCGCTTTCCGAACCCAGAAACATGTTTTCTCTTCTCACTACTTTTGTCATGCGAACAACTTTTGCGCGCGCTTCGAACTCCTTTCGCATCGGTCGCGCGCTTGCCATGGCCACAATCCCTTGTAAACAACATGCGGGGCACATGCTCGCGACACTCGCGCGCGGATGCCGGAATCTTTCTCGTCGTCGTCGTCGTCGTCGTTGGCGTCGTCGTCGCCGTCGTCGTTGTTCTTGTCGTCGTCCTCCTTCCGTCGTCGTCGTCAACGTCGCCGTCGTCGTCGGCGTCGTCCTCGTCGTCGTCGTCGTCGTCGTCGTCGTCGTCGTTGTCGCTGTCGTCGTCGGCGTCGGTGTCGTTGCCAAGTGCCATGTGGTACCTGCCGTCACGGTCGTAAGAGGTCTTGCGACCAAGTTACGCGTGGGAGGGTGGGATGTTTGCGCGAGCAGTGGGGGGATCTCTTGACATTCGAACTGAAATACAACACATAGATTGACCATTCAGACTGCACCGCATATCTTGCATACCACACATTGGACCGCATGTATGGCACACCATCTTTTGCACCACGTAGATTCTCTTTCAATGTGTTTTCAACAATTCCAAGACCGAACTTCATGAAATCACGCTAATCGTGCCGTACATCCTCTTTATTTATATATACAGAAACAGAGAATAATCAACATGCCTACCCGCGCGCGCTTTCCGAATCCTTCAAACAACCAGTGGTTTCCAATATTTCGGTCAGGCGATCAACTTTTGCGCGCGCGCCGAACTCCTTTATTATCGGTCGCGCGCTTGCCAGGGCCACAATCCCTCCTACAAGCCACCATGCGGGGCACATGCGCGCGGCCGCCGCGCGCGGATGCCGAAATCCTTTTTGTCGTCGTCGTCGTCGTCGTCGTCGTCGTCGTGGGCGTCGTCGTCGTCGTCGTCGTCGGCGTCGTCGCCGTCGGCGTCGTCATCGGCGTCGTCGTCGTCGTCGTTGTCGGCGTCGTCGTCGACGGTGTCGTCGTAGTCGTCGTCGGTGTCGTCGTAGTCGTCGTCGGCGTCGTCGTCGTCGTCGTTGTCGCTGTTGTCGTCGGGGTCGGTGTCGTTGCCAAGTGCCATATCGTACCTACCGTCACGGCCTGAAGAGGTTTTGCGACCAAGTTGCGGGTGGGAGGGTGCGATGTTTGCACGAGCAGTGGAGAGGACAGCTTCAAGATAATCAATGTGATCAAAAAAGAAGTAGGTTCTACCACCGTCGCCCCCCCCCCCGGACCCATCGACTCCCTGGGAACCTATGCAAAACACATGATTCGGACCCAATGGCCTTCCTACTTGTGAATTCACATTTTCGCAGCCAAACATGTATCCCCCCCATCGGTTCCCTTGCAGAAAATGGTATGCGCGCGCACTCCTTTATCAAACATCAGAATCATATTAACAATAATCAGAACAACATTAATTTTAGTAAGACTACTCATATTAATGCTAGTAGTAGTAGTAGTAGTAGTAGTAGTAGTAGTAGTAGTAGTAGTAGTAGTAGTAGTAGTAGTAGTAGTAGTAGTAGTAGTAGTAGTAGTAGTGTAGTAGTGTAGTAGTAGTAGTAGTAGTAGTAGTAGTAGTAGTAGTAGTAGTAGTAGTAGTAGTAGTAGTAGTAGTAGTAGTAGTAGTAGTTCTAGTAGTAGTAGTAGTAGTAGTAGTAGTAGTAGTAGTAGTAGTAGTAGTAGTAGTAGTCGTAGTAGTAGTAGTAGTAGTAGTAGTAGTAGTAGTAGTAGTAGTAGTAGTAGTAGTAGTTAGTAGTAGTAGTAGTAGTAGTCGTAGTAGTAGTATAGTAGTAGTAGTAGTAGTAGTAGTAGTAGTAGTAGTAGTAGTAGTAGTAGTAGTAGTAGTAGTAGTAGTAGTACTAGTAGTAGTAGTAGTAGTTAGTAGTAGTAGTAGTGTAGTAGTAGTAGTAGTAGTAGTAGTAGTAGTAGTAGTAGTAGTAGTATCAGTAGTACTGGTAGTGGTAGTAGTAGTATTAAACTTACGAATGCTATTGATACTGCGAACAACCAAGTCATGATTCCATCAAACATAATATCAATATTATCAGTAATGCTAATAATGAGAATCCTAGTGTCACTAGTAATAACGCTACTACTAATAATTCTACCCTTAGTAATGCGATTTACAATAATAACACTATAGCTAATAATGCACATGATAACGCTAATAACAATACTACTAATACTAAGAGCAGTAGTAATAATAGGAGGAGGAGGGGGAGGAGGAGGAGGAGGAGGAGGAGGAGGAGGAGGAGGAGGAGGAGTTGGAGGAGGAGGAGGAGGAGGAGGAAGAGGAATACTAATAATGGTAAGAAGACGAAGACGAGAACGAAGACGAATAATAATAATAATAATAATAATAATAATAATAATAATAATAATAATAATAATAACAATAATAATAATCATAATAATCATCATCATCATCTTAATAGGAATAAGATGAATAATGCGGATAATAGGAGTAATCATAGTAATGTTAATACTAATAAAGAAAATAATAACAATGGGAATAATACAACAAGTGTTGATACTAGTAAGCATACTAACAATAATAATAATCATAATAATGCAAACATAAGAATAATCTTATTAAGGCGAAGGAGAGTGATATTCATAATCGTAAGAGTAAGCATAGTACGAATAATAAGAATACTAATTTTCATAAGAAGAATAGTAATCACAATAAACAAATGAAGAGGAGGAGGAGGAGGAGGAGGAGGAGGAGGGGGAGGCGGAGGAGGAGGAGGAGGAGGAGGAGGAGGAGGAGGAGAGGAGGAGGAGGAGGCGGAGGAGGAGGAGGAGGAGGAGGAGGAGGAGGAGGAGGAGTGGGATCGGCGTCGGAATTCTGGGGAGTCGGCGTCCGCGTGGCTGTGGCCAGCAATCCAGCCGTGGCCACGAGGGCGTCCAGGAATACCCGGACCGATACAAAAACGGTCAATGTCTCAATCCTCGGATCCTCGAACGTCGATGACGGCGCTGAAGTCGGCATCGTGCCGCCGCGGGGGAGCCCCAGGCCCCAGGCTGTTCCGAGAAGGGGGATGAGTACGCAGGGCATCGCTCGGACGTGTGCAATGTTCTCGGCGAGGACCATCCAGGAGCCTTCTGGGCAATTTTGCGGAAAAAGCACGCACGAAACCAACCAATGCACGGGGAATGGACGTCCGAGCGATGGCGAGAGGCAGGAAGAGGAGGGAGGAGGAATCGGGGAGAGCATCACGGATGAATGACAACAGCGGGAGCCAGGGGGGGGAGAAGGAGGGGGGGTGGAGGAGCAGGGGGGGGAGAAGGAGGGAGGGGAGGAGGAGCAGGGGGGGGTAGCCCCCCCTGGCCCCAAAACCGTGCAGGGGATAGCGGGCCCGCGCCTGTCGCAGGGGAAGACGCTGGAGGGGGTGGGGGCGTTGGACCGCGCCCGCGAGCCGGGCCCGAGGACGCCTCGCTGCACTGTGGGTTCGTGGGGTACGTGGTGTCGGAGTTCCCCCCCCGCCGCGAGGAAGAGGGGCCATCCCTCTGTCCTCCTCCTCCTCCTCCTAGTCTTCCTACTCCTCCTCCTCGGTCTCCCTCTTCTCCTCCCATCCACTGTCGCCTCCTCCTCCTCCGTCCCCCCATCCTTCCTCTTCCTCTTCCTCTTCCTCTTCCTCTTTCTTCTCCGCCTCCCCGCTCCTCCCCCTCCACACCTTTTCCTCATCCGCCTCCACCTCGCCCTCCTGCTCCTCCGCCGTTTTCGCAACTGTGTGTACCGCCACAACACCCCAGGGTCCGGTGCCGTCCTGACTTAGTAGTGGGGTGTCGCAGTTTCCGCAGCGACGCCGACGTCGCGCCCGCACTCTCGGTTCGGTTCCGCCCGTGAGGACGATAGTTCCCCGAAGGGTCTCAGCCGCTTGCCGCTTAGGTGGGCGGTTCCGACCCTTCGGTCGCGCTCCGCGCGCACCGCCGCGCGGCGGTGCGGCGGCTGCCGCTGCCTGCGGTGGCTGCCGTCGCTGCGTCGCTGTCCGCCGTGCAGTGTGCCGTCTGCTCGGGCTCGCTCGTCGGGCCGTGAACTGCGGCGGCG
>CAUYUJ010005880.1:431699-474199 GCA_963575745.1 Prorocentrum cordatum
GAAGATGGTGCTGATTATATGCTGACAATGCTGCTGATTATTCAGATGATATGGTGATATAATGATATGATGATATGATGATGTTGATGATGATGATGCTGATGATGATACTTATGATGTTGGGGATGGTGGTGGTGATGATGCTGCTGATGATGCTGGTGATGCTTATGACGATGATGATGCTGATGATGAGGTTGCTGCTGCTGTTGATGCTGCTGCTGCTGCGGATTATAATGCTGCTGATGACGCTTCTCATACCGATGACGATTGTACGTGGATGCTGGTTCTGACGATGCTGATGATGCTGATGCTGATGCTGACGCTTCTGCTGCTGCTGCTGCTGCTGATGGTGATGCTGATGCTGCTGATGCTGATGCTGAGCATGATCAATATCATGATACTGCCGATGCTGATGATGCTGATGCTGATGCTGATGCTGATGCTTATGATGATGATGATGATGATGATGATGATGATGATGATGATGATGATGATGCTGATGATGATGATGATGATGATGATGATGATGATGATGCTGATGCTGATGCTGATGCTGATGATGATGATGATGATGATGGCGATGCTGCTGCTGCTGCTGATGATGTTGATGCTGATGCTGTTGTTGCTGGTGATGGTGATGGTGATGTTGCGTGTTGTGATGATGACGACGACGATGACGATGCTGATGCAGACGCTGATACGGATGATGATGTTGATGATGGTGTTGATGCTGATGATGAGGATGATGAGGATGGTGATGCTGATGATGCTGCTGATGATGATGATGATGATGATGATGATGATGATGATCATGATTCTGGTGGTGGTGATGATGACGATGATGGGAATGCGTATGCTGATGAGGGAGATGCTGCGGAGGAGAGGGCGTGTGATGCGGATGTTGATGTTGCTGTCGCTGATAATGGTGATGCTGCTGCTACTGATGTTGATAATGCTGACGTTGATGATGCTGCTGCTGATGCTGATGATGCCGATGCTGACGATGATGATGATGCTGCCATTGTTGATGGTGATGATGATGATGATGATGATGATGATGATGATGATGATGATGATGATGATGATGGTGATGGTGATGGTGATGGTGATGGTGGTGATGATGACAAACATGTTGATGTCATGACGACGGTGATGCTGTTGTTTGTGCTGTTGGTTTTGGCGGTGGTGACGAGGTGGAGGCGGACGAGGAAGAGGAGGAGGAGAAGGAGGAGGAGGAAGATGAGGAGGATGAGGAGTAGGAGGAGGAGAAGGATGTTGAGGAGGAGGATGACGAGGAGGAGGCGGAACAGGATACGCATGCGGAGGAGGATGAGGACGATGAGGAGGAGGGTGAGGTGGAGGGGGATGAGGCGGAGGAGAAGCAGCACGATGTTGCGGAGGTCGGGGGGGAGGAGGAGGAGGAGGGGGCGGAGGCGGAGGGGGACGGACGACGACGACGACGACGACGACGACGACGACGACGACGACGACGACGACGACGACGACGACGACGACGACGACGACGACGACGACGACGACGACGACGACGACGACGACGACGACGACGACGACGACGACGACGACGATGATGATGATGATGATGATGATGATGATGCTGATGATGATGATGATGATGATGATGACGATGATGCTGCACCTCCTGCCGCTAGCGACTTGATGACGCTGCCGCAGTGCCAGCGTGCTGCTCTTGCTCATTTGATCCAGCGCGTGCGTGAGCTGGGCCCCGGGCCTCCGAGTGTCACTCGCCCGGGGGCCCTCCAGGAGTTTCGGGTTTTTAAGCATGATTATGCAGGGGACCTTGAGCAGGGTACCCGGGTCCCCGTGGTGTTGGAGAATCTTTCGCTTCCGGACATGGAGCGTTTGCCTGTTGATTTGGAGTCAGTCTTGGTAGGTTTACCTCAGAAGTGCCTTCAGAATTTTGAAGAAAAGATGCTCGTTGGGGCTGCGGTCTGGAGCCAGCTGTCCGACGAGGCATCCCGAGCGCCCCCGTGCACGGACCCGCTTTTGAAAGCACTTGGGAGCTTCGCGGCTTTTGCCTCCAGGATGGCTTCTCGGGGACTTGTGACCCGCTGCTCGAATTGGGGCGTTCTCGGTTTTGAAGAAGTCGGGGAAGCAACGTCTGGTCCTCGACTGCCGTCAGTGTAATCTTAGACTCGCTCCTCCCCCTCACGCTGAGCTAGGTGGTTTAAGTTCTTTGAGTGACCTGGGGATCCCCGTGGGCCAGGCCTTCCACGGGGCCGAAGGAGACATCAAGGACTGTTTCTACGAGTTCGGTATCTCGGAGGAGCTTTCGGATTTCTTCGCTTTCGAGGTCGATGCGGCCGTGGGGGACTTGTTGAAAGCTGGTTTGCCGGGGAAGCTCTTGCACGGTTTCAGGGTTGATGAGGGGGTGTCGATGTGCCTGACAGTTCCACCCATGGGTTTTACTTGGTCGTTCTGGTTGGTCCAAGATTATCACATGCAGGTCGCCCGAAGGAAGTCCCAGACGGTTTCGTCCTCGTGGACGGGCACCCCATTCCGAGCCTGTATGCAGGCGAGCGCGTCTACATGGCGTATTGCGATAATTCGAATGCAGGTGCTTTTTCGTGTGAGCAAGCTGGAGGGCTGCGCGATGAGGTTCAGAGAGATCTGGAGCAGGACGGGCTCACTATTCACGACGTGTCAGGACCCTCCCTCGTCGCCCGCGTGCTGGGCTCGGTTCTTAACGGCGATGCTGGTGCCCTCAGCCCGGACCCCGACAGCTTTGGAAGTTGATCGTGGTGTTCGAGTGGTTGAGTACTGGGCTTGTGGTTTCCGCAAAAACCGTCGAGAGGCTGATCGGGCACTACATTTATATCGCCATGTTGAATCGCAGCACGCTCCCAGTCTTGCGGCACCTGTATGACTTCGTTGCGCGGTGTTCGGAGCCCGAGCGCCTTTGGCCGAGCTGCTGCAAGGAGTGTCGCATCATCACTGGTCTTCTGCCACTCGCCGTTGCGGACCTTCGTCAGGAGTGGAATCCCACAGTCACGTGCACGGATGCCTCGCCGACGGGGTGCGGAGCTTGCCAGCGTGATCTTGACGTTGAGGATGTTCGGAGGATTGGGAGGTGGAATGAGAGGTGGCGTTTCAAGCGACTTGCCCCCGACCAATGGGCCCCCAGGTCTCGCTCGCTAGGTCTGGGCCCCAGGAGGGCCTCGCAACTGCTGGGGGCGTGTGGGCCCCCGGGGTCTCCAAGGAAGGTCGGTGTGGCGATGCTGGCGATTGGGACTCGTTCAGGTACTCCGAGCACCCCGATTTGCCCGAGGTGCCTCTAGGACTCATGAGACAGGAGAGTTGGGATGTGGTGTTGTATGGTACCTGGAAGTTCCTGGACGAACATTTTGCGATCAAGGAGGGTAGGACGGCTATTCTGGCGCTTGGGCGCCTCTCTCGGGTTCGTCGAAATCTTGGGGAGCGGCATTTCTTACTCGTCGACAACATGGGTTTATGTTTCGCATTGTCGAAGGGTCGAGCTTGTTCGTGCGATTTGCTCAGGGTGTGTCAGCAGGCGGGCGCCCTGTTGCTCGCCACGAACAGCCGCCTTTGGCCGCGGTGGGTGCCCAGCGAGTTCAATGTTGCAGACGAACCCTCACGCCATGAGGAACGGGCGGGCGCTCGCCGCCGGGCCCACGCTGCCGTCGAGGGGGTACGAGGAGAGGCAGCTCGTCGGCAAGACGGTGGCGGGGGGAGCCACCACTCGCGCGCCAGCGGCGGCGCCGCTTGGCCCCCGGAGCCTCCGGGGCTGGAGCGCTGGCGAGAAGGAGCTCGACCGCCGGACATCTCCCAAGGAGAATCGGCTGCTGACGGCGTTGGCGGACTCACCGGAGGATCGCCCGCCTTTGCCCCCTTGGGCGCGCGGGCGGCTCTCGACTTGACGTCGCACGCGAGAGAGGCCGAGGAGGCGCTCGACCCGAAGGGGAAGCTGTTGGCGTGGCGGGGCATGAAGTCTCGCCTGGAGGAGCGCAGCGCCTCGGCCGGGATGAATCAAAATTACGAGTTTTACCTGCAGGAGTTCAGGGACTTCTGCGCGGGGAACGGGTTGCCCACGGCCATCTCGGCGCAGACCGACTTGCTGATCGTGGACTACTTCGACGTGAAGTTCCTGGAAGGCTACGGCCCCTCGCTCGCGGAGAAGACCATCGCGGCCGTGCAGTTCGCGGAGGCGCGCGCGAGGAGCGGTCAGATCTGGTCGCTGGTGCGGGGCCAGAGGGCTCTGAAGGGTTGGGGGAAGGTCGCGCCTACCACCAGCCTGCTGCCGCTGCCGCGGGTCATCCTGGCCGCGCTGGCGATGGAGTTGGCACAGCAAGGGGGGCAGGACATGGCTTTGTACCTGGCGGTGTGCTTCGCGTGCTACCTGAGGCCGTCGGAGGGGCTGAGCGTCCGCGCGAAGGATGTGGTTCCTCCCGTTTCGGGGGCGGGGCACGGTTTCGGCATTATTACACGGTGATCATCGGGGGATGCGACGAGAAGGTGCCCAACAAGGTCGGGGTGTACGACAACAGTCTGATCCTCGACCAGGGGTGCTTGCCCAACCTCGGGGCGGCGCTGCGCAGGCGAGCTCGGGGCAAGGCCATGGGCGCCATCCTGTTCGATTTCCAGCTGAAAGAGGCAAACGATCTGATGAACAAAGCTGCTCTCGGCCTCGGACTTCGCGACCGCCTGTCGCTGTGCCAGTGCCGGCGCGGAGGTGCCGCCCACGACCTCGTCGGAAAGCGCAGAGACAGGGCCGCGGTGATGGCCCGCGGCAGGTGGCAGACGGAGAGCTCCGTTCGACGCTAAGCCAAGATAGGAAAGGTTCAAAACATGCTCGCGATGCTCGTGCCCCACGTTCTCGACCATGTGAAAAAGTGCGCGGCGGTTCTCGACGACGTGCTGATGGGGCGCAGGGCCCCTCTCCAGCCGCCAAGGGCGGCAGTGAGGTGAAGCGTGCGCGGTGCAGGTCCCCGGCTCCGCGCCCTGGTGGAGCTCGCTGGGGCTTTGTGGGTCGCCGTGGTTGCCTCGAAGCGTTTTCGGGATCAGGCCGTTTGACTGCGTCGTTGAGGGGCCACGGGGTCCGAGCAGAGGGCTTGGACATTCTGAATAAGGTCGACCTGCTGGTCAAGAAGAACCAGCAGCGCGTGATCGCCCTTATTAGAAGCAGGAGGGTTGGCTGTCTCTGGTTCGGGTTGCCCTGTAATACTTGGAGCAGAGCTAGGAGATGGGGAGGCGCTGGTCCAGGGCATCTTCGGGGCGAGCAAAAGTATATCATGTGTCCCCCTGGGCTCGGGGAAAAGGGCGCCACGCGAGTCAAGGGGGGGAACCAGATGATGTGGTTTGTTGTTCGTTGTTGCCGGGCCGCGTCCAGAGCTGGGGCCCCCTGGGCTATCGAGAACCCTCGCGCGAGTCGTGTCTGGAAGGCCCCGGCTATGAAAAAGCTCGCCAAGCTAAGTTCGTTTGAGGCCGAGGTTTTATCTCCCGCGGTTGTGCGCCTTGATTTCTGCCAGTACGGAGAAGCCTGGGGAAAAAAAGGTGCTACGTTGATGTCCCACGGGCTCGACCTTTCCTCTGCTGGCCGCAGGTGTGCTATGTCAAGTGGGCTGTGTTCTCGTACAGGCTGCCGCCGCGCCGTCTTGGAGGATGAAGATAGCTCTGGAAATTGGCATGCGTTACGTGCTGAAGCTTATCCTAAATAACTGACAGAGGTGCTAGCTGAAATAAGTTACAAACGCCTTTTAAGCAGTCCACTCCGTGGATAAGGGGGATCTCTAGGCCTCACCAGACCAAACTGTAAGCGTTTGCGGCCGCCCACGGCGGCTGTCCGTCTGCTCGTGCCATCAACCTTGTAACTTGCCGCGTAGCCCCGCTATGCGTCTGAAAACGTTGTCTGGCCAAGGGAGGGGGGGGAGATCATGAGAGTGCGGTGCGCAGCATTGATCGTGCCTCCCCGCGGCCGTTTGCCAATCCTCGAGGTTTTTTGCTGCGCCATCCCGAACCCCGTCCTGCCTCCCCTCTCTCCCTCTTTCTTTCTATTTGGTGGAGATCTCCAGGCCTCACCAGACCAAACTGTAAGCGTTTGCGGCCGCCCACGGCGGCTGTCCGTCTGCTCGTGCCATCAACCTTGTAACTTGCCGCGTAGCCCCGCTATGCGTCTGAAAACGTTGTCTGGCCAATGGGGGGGGGGGTATCATGATTATGATGCGGATGATGATGCTAATGCTGCTGGTCATGCCTCTGTTGCTGATGATGATGATGCTGCTGCTTATGGTTATGATGCGGGTGATACTGCTGGTGATGATGCTGATGATGATGATGAATCTGCTGATGATGATGACGCCGATGCCGCTGCTGCTGATGACGATGTTGATGCTGATTGTGACGATGCTTCTGATGATGGCTGATGATGACGATGATGATGATTCTGATGATGATGGGTGATGATGACGATGATGACGACGACGACGATGATGATGATGATCATGATGACTGTGCTGATGATGGTGATGCTAATGCTGCTGCTGCTGATGATGATGCTGATGATGATGATGATGATGATGAACGTGGTGGTGGTGATGATGGTGATGATGGTGGTGGTGGTGATGATGAGGAGCATGAGGAGGAGCAGGAACAGGAGCAGGAGCAGGAGCAGGACCAGGAGGAGGAGGGAAGGAGCAGGAGGATGATGATGAGGAGGGAGAGCAAGGTCATGACACGTGACACTGTCCATCTTGAGTGTTTGGGGAGCTTTTATGGAACTCGTTTGAGCCGTCTTGGGGCTGTCGTGCCTTCCTGTGAGGCAGGGGGCCCTGTTGGCCGTATGGTGGGTGCCTGGGGGCCGTCGTGCGGTCGCCTTGGCGCCGTTTTGGGTTGCGAAGGGCCTTCTAAGACCGCCTTGGTTCCCAGGGGGGGGCCGCTTGGGCCGTCTTGGGGCCGTCTTTGAACTAACTCTCTTGGATCGTGAGGTCTTGCTGGGCCATTTTGCGGTCCTCTCGGGGGCCCTTGGGGGGTCATCATGGGGCCATCGTGGGGGTTTTTGGGGCCGTCTTGATCTGATGGAGTACCGGGCATGCGGGATTTCGAACAGTATTCAAACACCTAACTGACATCAGCGAATTTGTCCTTTTCGGACCCTGTTAGAGGTACTCTTGGGGCTCCTTTGGGCCCTCTTGGATGCATCTTTGGGCCGTCTTGAAGCGATCTTCGGCCGCTGTGGGGCCATCTTGGGCCATCTCCGAGGTATCTTGGACCATCATTCAGTCCTTGGTTGCCTGCGTGGGCCGTTTTGGAAGCTCGGGGCATATTCCATGCTAGCCATCGTTGACCTCGACCATTGTGTTTCTAGCAATCGATGTCGTGCAATCCAGGTTTTGCAATCTATGTTTTGCAATCTACGTTTTGCAATATACGTGGTGCAATCGGTGCGATGCAATACATGATGTACACTTTATGTGGTGCAGGTCATGTGATGCGCTTGATGTGGTGCAATGTGTGCAATCTATATGGTGCAATCTATATTGTGCAATGAGTGTGGTGATATATATATATATATATATATATATGGTGTAATTTATGTTGTGCTCTATATGTTCACGTGCATATATATACACATATGTATGTATCATCCAAATAAGTTTGCCCTATAAAAGGGGTTCTAATTCAAACCCTAGTAATTGGCCCGTTGCCCCCTAATTCCCGTGCCCCCTCCCCAATTCCGATGCCTATGCTTATGCTCGTGCCTGCCACCTAACTCCAATGCCCCCCCCCCCCCTATTTCCACTGGCCCCCCCCCAGCTATTTCCAACGTCGGGTCCTATGGGTTCCTATGGGTTCCTACGAGTCGCTTGCCCTTGCTTGCTCTTGCGTGCTCTTGCTTGTTTGCTCTTGTGGCTTGCTCTCGCTTGCTTGCTCTTGCTTGCTCTTGCTTGCCTTTGCTTGATTGCAGTTGATCGCTGGCTGTTCCTTGCTTAGTATTGCTCGCTTGCGCTTGCTTGCTTCCGCTTGCTTGTTTGCGCTTGTTTGATTTTGCTCCTCCCGTCTTCCTCCCGTCCTGCTCCCGTCCTCCTTTCGTCCTCGTCCCATCCTCCCGTCCTGCTCCTGTTCTCCTATCTATTTGGAGTAAACACTGGCTGATATTTATATATGTATGAACATGTATGTATGTATATATGTATGCATGTGGGTATGTACGTATATGTACATGTTTATGCACATGTATATGTATATGTATATGTATACGTGTAGGCATATGTATATGTACATATATATGTGTATGTATATGTAAATGTATTTGTATTTGTATATGCATATGTATTTGTATACGTATATGTATTCGTATATGTATATGTGTATGTATTTGTATATGTATATGTATACGTATACGTATATGTGTGTATGTATGTATGTATATATATATATGTGTTTGTATTTGTATATGTATATGTCTATGTCTATGTCTATGTCTATGTCTATGTATTTATGTATGTGTATATATATGTATGTATATGTACATGTATATGTATATGTATATGCATATGTATATGTGAATGTATTTGTATGTGTATCTGTATATGTACATGTATATGTATATGTGTATTTATATGTATATGTATATGTATATATATACGTATATGTATATGTATATGTACATGTATATGTATATGTCTATGTATTTGTATATGTCTATATTTGTTTATGTACATGTATATGCACATGCATCTGTACATGTATACGTGTTATGTATATGTATATGTATATGTATATGCAGATGTATATGTATATGTATTTGTATATGTTTATGTATATGTATATGTGTAGGTGTTACGCATATGTATAGTTATATGTATATGTATAGGTAGATGTATTCATTTGTATATATATATATATGTATATATAGATGTGTATATATATGTATATATACATATGTGTATATGCATATGTATATGTATATGTATATGTATATGCACATGTATATGTATATGTATATGTATATGTTCATGTATATGTTTATGTATGTGTTTATGTACATGTATATGTATATGTATATATATATATGTATATGTATGTGTATATTCACATGTTCATTTATGTATGTATGTATATATGCATGTATGTATGTATTGTTGTGTGCATGTATGTTTGTTTGTATGCAAGTATGTGTACACATATGTATATGTGTGTATGCATGCATGTATGTTATATATATATTGTAATCGTAATACGGATAATAATATGACGATTACTAATAATAGTAATAACAATACTACTAATACTAATAATAACAAGAGTATTCGTTATATTATTTTTATAATGAACAATAATATTAATGATGCTAATAATACTATTAATAATACTAACAATTATCATATTATTGTTATCATCATCATTATTATTATTACTATTCTTATTAATAATAATAATTGTAGTAATAATACCAATAGTAATAAGAATAAATACCGCCCCCCCCCGGCCCCGGGCCCAACACCTCCCCGTGACATCTCGGGAACGCTCCCGGTACCGCTCGGAGCCTCCACAGCGCTCCAGGAGCCCCCAGAATTCGAAAGGATGGCCCAAGACGCTCTCAAGCAGCCCAAGTCAGCCGTTCGACGGCTCTCGAGGCTCCCAGGTGACCTCCAAGAGGTCCGAGAGGCGTCCTGGGACGGCCCGAAGAGGCCAAAATCGTAGATTTTCATGGTTTTTTTCTACATATGTTTGGCTTCTCGCGTTTTCGAGCTTCCAACGGTCCAAGAGCGCCGAAGAGGCTCCCAAGACCGCACCAAAACCACCCAAGAGACCCCCTGGACGGCCACAAGACGGGCCAAGAAGGCTCCAAGACTGCCCGTGGCCATTTTGGCTCAAGCGTGAGATCCACGAGTGCTTGCAGATATCTTTGTACTTGGCTTCGGGTCTTCTGGACACAATGGCCAAACTCGCGTGCGCCTGCGTTGTTGGCCTAGCACTGCAGAGCTCACTCGCCATCCAGATCTCGGAGGATGAGCCTGTTCGACGGAGGCCTGCCCGAAAAAAAAACCACTCATGGCTTCGCGAGCGCCGCCAGGCAATGAGCATGAAAACTCAGAAGTTGGGCGCAAGCATATCTTTCCCCGGAGTGTCCTGGGTCACGAGCACTCTGACGGAAGGGGTGGTGGCCTGGACGGACCGGGATTACCGGTATTACTCAGTCAGTTCCAGCGGTATCCCGTTGGGAACTCCGTTTTGGAAGGGCCCCCATAAGATTCTTAGGCTTACGCCACACCGCCGACCCCTTGTTTATGCCAATCTGGGGGTAGTAGAAGCTGCGAAGGGGTGAAAAGGCGAGTGATATTTGTTTGGTGTCTGTTCGCCGCCACCGCCAGAGGGTCTCGGGCAGTTCCGCGGGGGGGTCCGAGCGGACGGCGACACCGCGAGTTTTGGAGCCACTTGGGGGCCGTTTCGGAGCCTCTGGGGTGCTTCTTGGGGGTTCCTTGGGGCGTCTGGGCGGCCTCGTGAGGGCCTCTGGGGGCCTCTTGGGGCACTCTTGGGGCCCCCTGGGGCTCCTGGGGGCAGAAAGCTAGAGTTTCAACATGTTTGGTCGCCCTCTTGGGCCCCTCTTGGTGCCGTCTTGGAGCCCTCTTGGGCCGTCTTGGGGACCTCTTGGGCCGTGTTGGGGCCGTCTTGGGCCGTCTGGAGGCCGTCTTGGGGGCCTCTTGGGCCATCTTGGGGCTGTCTTTGGGGCCTCTTTGGCCGTCTTGGAGCGTCGGGAAGCCGAAAAGGCGGAAAAGCAAAAAACATCGAAAAACACTATGGAAAATCAACAATTTTAGACTCTTGGGGCCCTCTTGGGAGGCTTGTTTGGGACCTCGGGGGCCGTCTTGGAGACCTCTTGGCCCGTCTTGGGGCCATCTTGGGCGTCTTGGAGCGGTCGTTTGGCGTCTCGGGGCCTTCGTGGGCCGTCTTGGAGGCCTCTTGGGGGTTTCTTGGCCCGTCTTGAGGCCCTCTTGGGCCCGGAAAGGCCCCGTGAACCGCTCGTCCCGGCCGTGCTGCGCTCGTGCCGGACCCCCCCCCCCCTCCAAATCGACCGGGCCGGGCTCCCGGGGGAGGGGTTTGGGGAGGGGGGAGCATCTCGCGCGCCGATGATCCCCAAGGGGTCGGCGGACTTATTCGTCTGGCAGCTTCACGACTACCGCTTCGCAGTGTGGCACGCTGTAGTTCTGGAGCGAGAACAGTGGCCGCGATGGCGGGTTCCGGTCGACGTACTCGGGCTACGCAATTGGCAGTATGACATTTATACATAGTGGCTATACCATGACTACATATTCGATGCCAGTAACAGGTGGGTCGACCGTGTCCTTGTATAAGGCAACCACTGGGTTTGTCGGCGGGTTCGCGTGGCTGGCTCAGACGCCGTACCCGACGCCATACCCGACGTCCAGCCCGACGCCAAGCCCGACGCCCAGCCCGACGCCCCGCCCGGTGGGTGGAGCTGGCGGCGCATCTGCCACTGGCGATCCCCACATGACAAATGTTCTTGGTCAGCGGTTCGATCTCATGAAACCTGGCAAGCACGTTCTGGTGAACATCCCATCGCGGCAGGAAAAAACACGTATTGCTTCGTGTGCAGGCCGATGCGCGCCAATTGGGTGGGTTTTGCGCCGAGTTGTATTTCCAAGAACTGAATATCACCGGTGAGTGGGTGAAGGCGAAGGGAGGTGGCGATCTTCATTTCCATGCTGAGAGTGTACGCGACGAACATGCGAAGTGGATGAAGTTTAGCAAGGTGGAACTGAAGGTTGCCCATGGGCGCACTCTGAGCGGCCTCCAGTATTTGAATTTCTATGTCAGGCACCTTGGGCACATTGGGTGTGCTGTCGGAGGACTGCTAGGAGAAGATGATCACGGTGAGGCAGCGGCGCCATCGAAGACATGTACACACCGCGTTTCCTTGCTTCAAATCGCGGAGGGTAGTGGATCTTTGTTTTCAGCTGCAGAGGCCAGCCTCGTTTGACGAGATGAGCACAGACTGGCCAAATTCCAACCATGCTCTCTCCTTCAGAGATGCAGGCCGATTTGCGTTCTGCATAGAAAATACCATTCAAAATGAGCGGGACCTCCATTAAGCTCTCGAGGGGCTCCCAGAAGCCCGAAGAACCTCCCAAAATAGATGTTCATCCATTCAGGACTCAGGACAGAAATTCACGCGCGAACCAAGCATGTCCATCTCTTGTTCAAATGCCGTGTGGGACAAGTAATGCTGGGGTATCTAATTGCATGGCGCTGCAGCCCAGGGTAGCAGCGCTTTTCACGCAACAGTATCCAGCGAGCTGCAGCCCAAGGTAGCAGTTCATGTACAGCGCTGGCCGCTGCATCCCCGGCATTTTCAGCTCAGGGCAAGCGAGAGAAGATGCCCGCGGCAGAGCTATCATAGAGAAACAACATGGCGGGCGGACGGACGACGGACGATGGAAGGAGAGGAAGAGGAGGAGGAGGAGGAGGAGGAGGAGGAAGGAGGAGGAATGAGTGACGCGGGGCGATGTTTCTTCAACATGATGACCCAACACCGCAGAACGGGTGATAATTTTGCATGCTCAGCTCGCGTTTGGCGCAGCTCGCGTTAGGCGCGCGTTTGGCGCGTCGACTGCTTTGCCGTCTGGTAACTGACTTGCTCCCTGGTTGCCAGAACGTGCGGCAAACACAGAAGAAAAAGGCTTCAAGACTGCCGAAGAGGAGGCGCCTAGGACAGCCCCAGACCACCCCAGAGCAGGCCCAAGATGGGCCCAAGAGCGGGAGCAGGAGACTCCCAGAGACCTCCGAGAGGCCTCCGGGACCACCCAGAGGCCCCCAACACCCCCCCGATCTCTGAGAGGCCTCAAAAAGACTTCGACGAGGCTCCAAGAACAGCCCAAGACGACCCCTTTCCTGCGTAAGTCCGCATTTTTCGGGGGGGGCTTCCCAGATTTCTTCACAAATCTGCATGGCCGCAAGAAGCTTCATATTTCAGTGTGTACAGTTCCTTTCGTCTGGTGTCGACCACACCGATGCATGTACTACGTAGTAGTAAGTGAACTTGCCAAGCGCCCGCCGCGCTGGGATGAGAATTCGTTTTTCTTTCAGGTTTGTGCAGCTCACCCAGTAATGTCTGAGGCCTCAGAGGTTCATCGGAAGCGAGACGACGAATAGTATTCCTTCTCTCAGGTGTGGGGGAGATTCTGGCCTCTTGTGAGCATCCTTGGGCCGTTCCGTGTCCATTCGGTGCCGTTTTGGGTGGTCTTGGGTCCTCCTGGAGGCGTTGTGGAGGCCATCTGGGGCCATCTTGAGATATCTTGAGCCATCTTAGAGGCCATCTTTTGTTTTCTGAGGCCATCTTGGAGCCATGTTTGCCCAAACGGTTCCCAACTACGCACCCGATATGCCAACTAGTGTGAGACGATATTGGCTTTGGGCGAAGAAGGGTGCCCCATCAAGGTCCCTCCCCCCTGGAGCCCTCACACACCTCTTGGGTCCTCTTGGGCCGCCCTCAGGGCGCTCTTGGGGCGCTCCTGTGCGCTCTTGGGGCTGTCTTCGAGCCATCTTCGGCCTCTCTGGGGGCCCTACTACACCATCTTGGGCCATCTTGAGGCTTCAGAAGCCCAGCGGAAGCGAAACGGTGAGAAAACACATGTCATTGGCTTCCGGTTTTTTTGTAGGATATTCGCCTCTTGGGGGCCTCTCCTTGGGAGGCTCCGGGGCCACTTGGAGCGGTCTTGGAGCGGTCTTGGTGCTTCTTGGAGGTATGTTGGACGCTGTGTTGAGTTGGGGTAGGTCGAGCCATCTTTGAGGCCCTCTTGGGCTTCCGAGGGGAACCTTGCTTTGACGCTCAAGCTGGTCGCCCCCCCCCCGTCCAGAGGGTAGGGGGGGGCTCCCCCGAGGGGGCGACGGGCGTTGGACGAGGAACATTGCTAGACCACATCAGCCCTCAATGGCTGGTAATACCCCTCGGTCTTCGAGGATTTCATAAATCTTGTATATCAGCGTGTTCTTGCGGAGGAAGACGCTCATGACCTGGACGTCGTATTTCGGGAGGCTCCCCGAAGGGGAAGACGGGGGTCTGACGCGGAAGATTGCTAGAGCACAGCAGCCCTTTAGGACTGGTAAGATCTCCCAGACTTTCAGAACAACTTGTGTGTCAGCGTGTTCTTGCGGAGGAAGACTCTCATGACCTCGAAGTCGTACTTCGGGGGGCTCCCCGATGGTGAAGAAGGGGGTTGGACGAGAAATATTGCGAGACCGCATCAGCCCTCAAGGGCTGGTAAGATTCCCCAGACTTTGAGGATGTCAGAACACTTGTAAATCAGCGTGTCCTTGCGGAGGAATGCTCTCATGACTTGGAAGTCGTGCTGTCGGAGTCGCGCTGGTGCTTCCTGGCGGTGGTTCTTCTGGCGTTCCTCCTGTCAGATCTTGGCGAAGGCAGCGTGGTACCTCATCGCCTTGGTGAAGTAGTCAGGGACACTCACGCGAAACACCTCATTGAGACGATGCGTGATGAGATCGATCGCCATCTCGTCTGAGATCTCTGGTCCGTCCTTTGCCTCGACCCGCACCGACGCACACTCTGGGTTTCTGGATCTGCTCGCTGGGGCCTGACGGGGCCGTCCAAGATGTTTGGTTTGCCCTTGCCGCGGCACTCCTCGGACTTGATCGTGACCAATGCGTTTGCTGGCGTCGTCCTCGGTGGTTTTGCCCTCCTGCTCGCCGGAGCCGGCCTGATTGGGAGCCTTGTGCCGCTGCTGTCGTCTACGTTGGTGGCGTCGGGGATGGGCGCATCCTCGGGCTTGAGGCTCGCGATGCTGTTTCGCAGCTGTTGAATCTCGAGCTGGGTCAGATCCGCGAGCAGCCCTGTCTTCGCCATCTGCTCGAACATCGGGAAACCCGAGCGTGCAGAAGACCGTGAGGGGCGAGGCGCTCCGACCTCGCCCCCCTGGGCCGCCCTGAGGGCCAGGCTCTGGGCCACGCTGCGCTCGCACTGGAGATCGTGCAGCGGGCCCCAGACGCTGTAACTCTTGGGCGGAAACCCAACTCGTTGGGTGCTTGCCCAAATGAGCTTGACAACGAACACTCTGTCGTAACGGCGACTGGGGGGCTGGAGCAGGGAGCCTGAGCTCCGGCGAAGGGGGTTTGACTTGTCCCCCTTTGCGTTAATCGGGCAGAGAGTGAGGTCAGAGCGTGAGCGAGGGCAGGTGAGTTTGGGCCGTGCCCACTGTGTCGGTGATGTCGGGGCCCGTCCGGGTCGTGAAAGATGTGCTCCGCAGTGCTGCGCCGAGCGCGGGCGGCTCCGCTGCTGCAGGGATGTGCGCCCTCCCGCTGGGCGGTTTCCGTGGTGATTGGCCCGACGTGCTTTGGCGCTCTCCTGAGCTTGGAGGACGGCAGAGTCGAGGATGCCGGAGGTGTTGGTGTTGGGTCCTGCGCCGCCGGTGCAGCTGATGGTGCTCATCTGGTTGATGAGCGCCGCGACGAGGTGATCCCGCCATATGTCCGCATCCCCCGCTTTGGAGTCGTGCCCTGGGATCTCGAGGAGTGGTGGATCAGGGCACCTGCCCGCCCGCATGTGCGGGCAGGCACCCAGAGTCCCCAGGACGCGACCCTGCGTTTGTGGTCGGCCCGCAAACTCGTTTGCTTGGTAAGCACCAGCGCGCGCCAGCGAACGGGAGCGCGGGGGTGTCGGCGGCCGTGCTCGCCGACGAGCGCGACGCCGCGCAGGAGCGGCCTGCGTGAGGTGGAGGGGGCCGCGCGCCGCGCCGCGCGGCGCTGCCGGCACTGTTTGTGTTCGTTGTTCTGGCCGCCGCTGCGATCCCGCGTCGCGTCGCGGCGGTTCGGCTTCGCGCGCGCGGCGAGCGCGGCGCGCAGGTGATCATTCTTTCCTGCTAGCCATCGGAGCTGGCAGCGGGGGGTGCGGCATTTTCTCCCACCCTCAACCGCCCCAGGGGGTAGTCGGCACCCAGGTGGCCCTGCCAGGGGGTGGGCGCCGCGCCGTGGGCGGCGATTGCGCAGGCCCACGCGCGCGGCCCGCCCCTTGGGGGCGCCGCGCCCAACGATGGGGTGCTGACGGCCTCGCAGGGGCGGTCGTTACAAGGCGCGCGCTGCGTTTGTGGCACGTCCTGCTTTTCCTCGTCCAAGAACGTGTAATTGTCCTCCAGCTCCCAGTTCAACAGGATCACTTTGCCATCCAACGAATTCGGGATGACCCCGTCCTGCTCCACGAAGTCCTGGCCCTGCAACTTCCACCACCGAGAGCCAATGGTGACGGCCCGGTCGTGCTGAAGCTTCTTGGCTGACGCCAGC
Source organism: Prorocentrum cordatum (assembly GCA_963575745.1). Lineage (NCBI taxonomy): Eukaryota > Dinophyceae > Prorocentrales > Prorocentraceae > Prorocentrum > Prorocentrum cordatum. The sequence continues at coordinate 448,008 of CAUYUJ010005880.1, forward strand.
TGCCGTTCCGCGTTGATCATGACCGCTCCGTCTCCGGGGAAGTCCTCTCAATTGGATTGGCCGAAGTGGCTCCACACCTTCAGTCTCCCGGCGTCCGGGGTGGGAATCTTCACGGCTCGTCCTCCCCTGGCCACCAGCCGCAGTCTTCGTGCTCCATCGTGTCTTCGGCCCGCCTGCGTACCATCTTCTTCCGTTCGGGTAGCTCCCCCTTGAGACGAGCTCGCTGCCGGCGTCCGCACCTTCTGATCCCTGGGCCGATTCTGCTTGGGATTGAGCTCCCCGAAGACCTCCTCAATCGTCTCGGTCGTCAGTCTGTGCAGTGCCTGCGCCTTCTCCTTCGACAGAATCATGTGGGCTCGTGGACCCTTTTCCCAGCGGCCCCCGCATTGCGTGCGCGGTATCGCTGCCTAGACTCCCCCCGTGCCCTTCAGTTCCCGACCAGTACTTGTCCGCCTTCTTCTCGAACTGGCCCGTCGTCCTCTTGAGCTCATGTGCCAGAAGCCACTGCCAGTACCGACGAAAGGTTGGAATAATCTCCCACTGGTAAAATTTGCACACATTCATCTCGCACCGGTGGTAGAACTTCCTGTAGTTCCCCTGCTTGTCGTCCGTCACCACGCACTTCTGAACCACCTTGAACTTGCCCTTCGCGCTCTCCGCGGCGTCCGTGCACAGGCAATTGACCTTCTGCCACTTGGGTTAGTACGCTGGCCTCCCCCGACTCAGAGCCGCCGGCTGCTGCTTGGACCCTGCCGCCGTCCCCGTCAGCCGACTCATGAGGCCCAGCACCTCCTCCTCGTTTTCTCTGCCGTTCCACCCGTAGCGTATTCCCCAATGTATGCTGCAGAAGATGCCCGCAAGCGGTCGCGCAGACGCCAAGGGCACCAAGCTGGCAGCGAGACGGACCCATCCCTGGCGCACCGGGGTGTGGGCTCGATGGAGAGCGATCTGCTTTTCAGTCAGATACGGAATTGCTGAAAGCATGACTAGCCCCTGCGGCTGAATCCTTGCTGCCTTGACTCAAGTGGCTATCGCGCCGGAAATCTTCACCGCGATACTCGTGAGCCCCTGCTGGAACATTCCATCTCTCGGTCCTGGATTCAAGCACTGCGACTGCCACGTTCCCGTGGTGAACCCCTCTCATTGGGACTCAAAGCCCGCTCGTCTCAGGATCAGCTTCATCGCGTCGAGTTCCACAAGTGCCTTCAACTTCCTAAGGGTCTTCACTGGCAGCAGCATTGGAACGCAGCCCTCTGCAACGGTGAGCTCCAGAAGCCGGGCACCTCCGATCCCAAACTGCGTAACGACAACTCCTACCGTGCGTGCTTTTCCCTCTATTCCTTGGGCTCGGGCTTCCTTGTTTACCCACTTGAATTTGAGTCCCCGTTCACGTAGTGCACTGGCGAGTTGTTGAAGAGCTTCCGTCCCAATCAGGCCCGATTGGGCTGCAGTGTCCACCTGAGCCTCTCCATCCTTAAAAGATAGCCCACACCACGGCTCGGATTCCCCACCTTCAGCTTCGCGTCTTTCCACAGAATTGAGATCCCGCTGAGGACCTCGTTCCAGCTTCTCTTGAACCCTCGACAAGCACTCAAGGTCAACTCCCGCTCTATACTCCCAGGAACTCCCAGCACGCAAATCAGCGCCTGCCAGCCTCCGAGACGTCCCAGATGATGGACCTGACAAGGCTCCCTTGAGGCTCCACAGTCTCGATGAGGATCGATGTGATGCATGTACTCCGACTCGCACTCGAGAAACACTCCTTCGCTGGCCAGGCTGATCTCCCTGCGTGCCATCGCACCCGCGAAGAAGCCAGTCTTGTGCTTTCCTGCGACAGCGGCCCCGCGAGCGTCCGGCGGGTTGGAGCACTCCTTCGCCCAGTGGCCCGCTTGTCCGCAGCGCGCGCACTTGGTGCGCAGTCTGATCACGTCGATGTGCACCCTGACCTTCCTACCCTGTCCGTCCTTGTACCTCGCGCTGTTGCCGAACCGGGCCACTGGCGCAGGAGCGCAGCAGGAGACGGGTAGCCGCCGCCCTTGTCTTCCCCGACGCTCTTGCCGTCCTTGTGGAAGCCGCGGATTTTTTTCTCCTGGCGTAGCGACTCACGTGCCACTTGGTAGGACGCCTGCGCCGTAGTGACGTCGGCTTCTTCGTGCACCTCCCACAGGTCATCTTCGAAGACAGAGATGTGCTCCTCATCGTCCTGCCCATCGCTGTCCTCCGTCGTCGGGAAGTTCTCGGCCTCATTTTGCTCAGGGTTCCCGTCGTTGCCGAAGAACTGGCGGTCTCCCTTGTCAGTCGTCGAAGTGCTTTGATCACCTCTTCCTCCTTGAAGCTCCCGGTGGTCCAGGCCTTGATCACGTCCTCGCCCTTATCTCCGAGCTTCGCGTGCCGCATCATGATGCAGCCGCGCGCCTCAGCTGGTAGCAGCGCGCCCATTCGCTTCAACTCATTGAACCTGCAAGCCGCCGCCAGTGTATACTCTAACATCGACTGGCCCTTCTCGCGGTAGGACTTGTACACAGCCTTCTCAAACCCCCGGGGCATAGTCTTCTCCAGGTACGGCGCGAACGCCTCGTCCGGGTCTGGATGATATTGCCTAGCCCGTCCTCGGACGTGACCTCCTCAACTTCCATGTCCGCGATGGCCTCCTTCGCGCTGCCGGTCAACCTGCGCGTCAGCTTTACACCCCACTTCGCCTTGGGAATGTCCGTGGTCGTGACCCACAGCTCGAGCTCCTTCTTCCACACCTGGTACGTATTCTCTCGCTTGACGCCATCGTACCTGGGCGGTGGTTCCTTGTCCTTGCCGAAGGTCTGTGTACCCTCCTCACCTTCGACGCCGTCCTCGCCTGGCATGGCATTCCTGAGAGCTGGTGGATCTCACCGGCTCCGCTACCACTGTGAACGCCATTGATCGTGATGATGCGGTATCACGTGCTCCGCGCAGTATGCCTAACTCCCACTTGTACAGCACGCAACGGAATCAGGCGCTCGCTATGAACGTGTGGAAAAAGGAAGGGTAGAGGATGCTACTGGTAGGTTCTTGGTTAGGAGTCTGGAGGAACGGGGGTAAGCCAGCCCGAGCAGGATATGGCTGCAGCGGACGTCGGGCAGGGAACACAGCTGGGCTGAAGGGAAGGGCGGAGGCAGATGTAGCACCATGTAAGCACATGCCGAATCATTCGCGGGAGGGGGAGCAGCTGGATGTTGTCCTCTGTCCCAGAAGACTGCCAGTTGTGCGCTTCGGCGCCTGCCTTGATCGCCGAGCGCGTTCCACTACTCGCAAACGCCCGAAAACGCACATGCCTGCTTCGATGTAATTTATCGTAGACCCCCCGCGGCGGATCCAGGCCATTTGCGAGTAGCCTCTTTGCGAGTAGTTGAACGCGCTCGTCGACTTGAGGCATGATCAGCGTGCTCTACGCCAGGAGTTCTTCTGGATAACGAGAGAGCCGGGAGGGAAACAAAGAGCATCGATGATACGCCGCCATTGGGCACCCGCCAGCGTGTTACTCTTTCGTCTTTGCCCCCCGCGGCGATGCCATTCAGGAGGGGACAAAAACACACAGACACAATTCATTGTGGATTCTCAGGAAAATATGGGAAGGTATGGGAAGTGGGGGGGAAGACGAACACCCAGGAAATGTGGAGGAGAATAGGGGGAATCCTGTGTTTTGTGTCTACTTGTGTGCGTGTCCCAGGGCCCCTCTCATCACCAGTAGCACTGCGACGGGTTCCCCGCGGCGATGTCCTCGATGCCGTCTTTGCTCGCCTGGCGGGCAGCCCGCGGGAGGCGGCGAGCCTGCCGCCGCCGCCCAGGTTCCCAGGAACATGTGAAAAAATATGCGAAGTGGGGGGGAAGGCGAAAACCCAGTAAATCTGGGGATACACACATATATACACACATGTATATATATATATATATTATATATATATATGTTTGTGTATATATATATGTATATATCTATGTTTTTGCTCGCCTGGCGGGCAGCATGCGGGAGGCGCCGAGCGGGCCGCCGCCGCCCAGGTTCGAGAAGATCTGCGGCTCCGGCAGCGACTTCTGCTCGCCGCGCGTCCTGCTGCCCAGCAGCCTCCTCGTACCGTTCCAAGGCGGGCCCACGGCCCCCGCCGCCGCCGCCCCGCGCACGGAGGGGGGGGGACCTGGACCTCCAGAGGCTCGAGCAAGTGGGGCCTGCGTGTTTCTGCATTCTCGCACTCTGGAGGCCTCTCCGGGTCTCCAGTCAGGGGGTGGGGGTACCTGGACCTCCAGAGACTCGAGCAAGTGGAGCCTGTGTGCATGCACTCAGGGACTTCTCCTGGTCTCCAGTCAGGACCGTGGAAAACCTGCTCGGGGTCTACAGGGGGAACATTCAGAAATAGTTCAAAAAAAAACTGGGGGCGATTTTTGATATTTAGTGGGATTTTTTTGTGCATTTTTGGACTGTTTTGGATTTTCCCTCCAAAATCCCCCTGTAGGGGGACGGGCCCGACCTAAGGCCAGTTTCAGGGAACTGGCCGAAGGTCGGATTGAAACAGATCCATCCGCCAGGAGCCTGGGGAGAGGGGGGGGTGTCAGCGTCACGAAAGCTGGGCCCAGGAGGAAGTGGGGTTCTGGATCTGTTCGTTGCTTCCTGGCTCTCGGGGCCCCCCCGAGGCTCCGGAGCCGTGAGACACGACTCAGGATGGAAGCCTGGTCCAGGGAAAGCCCCAGTGTCCAGGTCCCGTTTCCACCAGTACCCCCTGTTGCCTTTCGAGCAAAATGAGGGGAGGTATCCTCCAGACGCACCTGACCACCGCCACCGCTGAAATCCAATGGCAACGCTCCCGCGGTGGTAAGCCTACCGTTGGAGACCTGACCATCGATCGGGGTTTCTTTCCTTGGTGGATAGGTGGAACTTGGCCTGAGATTTCCCAGAGCTTGGTTCGCCGCGTGGCACGATTAACTTCCGATGTGTGTGTGTGTGTGGGCGTGTGTGTGTGTGTGTGTGTGTGTGTGTGTGTGTGAGTTGCTGCGCCTGCCCGTCACCTCTCGGTTGCAGTGTGGTTCACTCGTCGTCCGTATCGTCATTGTCCGTTCGACGTATCTCCTGTCCCCGACCCGCGCCACGTCTCCGCTGATTTCCGTTGTTCAATGGCGCGTATTCTCCTTGCCATCCAGGCCCGCATGGTTGTGCTTCTCTCCACGCTTTCGCGCTGCGTCCTCGTTGGGTCAGCGTGTCTCCTCCTTGCCATCCACGCCCGGATGGTTTGCTGCTAATGGCGTGCCCAGAATCTTCGGAGATTCCCTTGAGGGGCCGACCGACCGCGCGCGCACAGGATCTGACCTTTCTCGCCGCGACGCTGCGCGCGAGGCCGCGACCGCCCAAAAGTGTACTCCGAGGCGCTTCGGAAGGTGGCAGACATTCGAAAGGCTGCCGGGAAGCCCGACATTTGGCTGGAATTCTTGGGCATCGCGATCGGCACCCAGGGACTCTCCTTCCTTGCCGACCCCAGCTTCAACCACCCTGAATTCTAGGCCTCCTAGATGGGGTCCAAGTAAATGGGGTCGGAGGATCGCGCCGCATCGCCGATGCATCGGCGATGCGGCTCGATGCGGAGACCGTGTTTCCCCGTGCTGGCGTCGCCGATGCACCGCCGACGTCAGCGATGCATCGCCGATGCATCGGTGATGCATCGCCGATGTGTTGGCGATGCGGCGCGTTCCTCCGACGCCATCTATTCGGACCCCATCTAGGAGGCCTCTATGAATACGCTGCCGCTGTTGTGGCTGGCTGGGAATCCAGAGAGCTCAACGGCAGGCGCACGCTCCCCGCTGCCGAGCGGCGCGACCTCGCTCGGCGGCTGGTGCGGTTCCCAACCCAAGCCCGGCACCTGGAGCCGCCTGTGGGGCGCAGCGCCGTCCGATCCGTCCTCTCAGGCATCGAGCGGGGTCCGTGCCGAAGTCCCACCCAGTCATGCGGCTAAGTTTAAGTCGGGTCTGTCCTTCTACAGGAGAATATTCAGAAATAGTCAAAAATAGTCTGGGGACATTTTTTTTTTTTTTTTTATTAGTATTTTGAGTGTTCTTTCTCAGCATTTCTGGGGTATTTTTAGTTCTTCGTCCAAAACCCCCTGTAGGGGGACATGCCTGACCCATGGCTGAGTCGCCTGCCCCAGCCGCGAAGGGGGTCGAGTAGGCCGACCGCGTCGCGGCTGCACCGCCTGCCGAGGCCGCGCGGTTTCTCGCCCCCATCGGCGCCGCCCCACGCCCCAAGCTCGCTGCCGCCAGCGGGCGCCGGGCGGCGTCCGCTGGCCACTCGCCAGACGAGGTGTGCATTTGTCGTCGCGTATGACAGGGTCCGTCCGCCAATAATCAGCCACGCGCAGGGATTTAGTATTAAAAGCAACGATGAGTTCATGCATAATTTTATTCATAAATGAATCAGGTACTAAAAATCCCATGTTTAAAAACAATCCAATGTATTCAAAACTGCCCTGTAGGGGGAGGCGGGAAGGCTTCACAGAAGCAGGCTGCTTCTCGGAAGGCGCGGGCCTTGTCTGTAGACGCAGGGCCGGCGCCCTCCAAGAGGCAGCCCCTTTTCCGAAGCCTTCCCCCCTCCACCTAGCCCCTTGTGCGCGCCGCCAAGGGAAGCGCGCACGACGCACTTCCCGTCCCACCGCCGCCACCGCGGCCTCGAAAGGCAGACGCGGTCTCGCGAACGCCCGAGGCCTGGCGCGCGTAGCAGCTTCGACACGCACCGTCCCGATGGGCATCGGACGCCGCCAGCCCCGCAAATCGCCTCTTGGACCCCTCTTGGAGCGCTCCTGAAGCGAAAAGGCGAGAGAGCGACATTCATTGATTTTCCTCATCTTCGTGAAGGATTTTGGCCACTTGGCGGCCTCCGGGGGAGGCTCCGTGGCCACTTGGAGCCGTCTTGGAGCGGTCTTGGGGTTTCTTGGAGCATCTTGGGAACCACACTGAGCCATGTTGGGCTATCTTGGGCCGTCTTGGAAGTTATCTTGGGCTCTCTGAGGCCCTCTTGGAGCCGTTTTGGGCCGTCTTAGATGCTCTGACCGCTCGCGGGGCGCCCCGTCTAGGTCCAGGCGAGGGGGTAGAGGGAGGGGTAAACCACTCCCCGAAGGGGAAGAAGGGGGTTGGAAGAGGAGCCTCCCTGGACCACCTACACCCAGAGGGCTGGTGGGATTAGCACCAGACTGCTGCTTGCGCTTCAAATACCCGCGTCGTGCTTACGTATGTTCTTCGTTTTTTTTGGCTGCTGCACTTTGGCATTACAGCGTCTCCCGTTCTTCACCACCAATCTGTCTGGCCGTGACTGAACTCTGTCATGATGGCGAGTTCGACCAAGTTCGTTCGCAATTGGCACATTCACCTGCCGACCTCGCCTGAGGTCCCTCTGCGCCACCGACTTAAACATGTATGTGTGTGTGTGTGTGTGTGTGTGTGTGTGTGCGCTGCGTCCCCTCGCTGCTTTCTCGGTCCCCTCCTCCCTGATTGATCCTCCTTCCTCCTTCCTCCTTGCTCGTCTTCGTCCTCATCCTTGACGTCGGCGCCCGCCTGCTGCTAAGGCTTTGTCCTCGTCCTTGTCCTCGTCCTCGTCCTCTTCCTCGTCGTCGTCGTCGTCGCTGGCTGTCGTCATCGTTGTCGTCCTCGTCCTCCTTCTTCTCTTTCTCTCCCTCGCTGCTCCTCGTCGGCTTCTTCTCCCTCCTCGTGCGTGGAGGCTACCTCGAGTCCGACGGGCTACGCTCGGGAATCACCTGGGACATTTGCGAGTATTCTGGCGACAACCCGAGGAGCGTCCTCGGGCAGTGGGAAGACGAGAGGAGGAGCAGTACAAGGAGGACGAGGGTAGCGATGACGACGACGATGATGATTCTGACGATGATTGTGGTGGTGGTGGTGGTGGTGGAGATAATGATGGTGGTGATGATGGCGGCGGCGACGACGATGATGATAAGGTTGTTGATAATGACGGTGGCGATGACGATGTCGGTAATGATCATGCAGATGATGGTGATGATGAGAACGATAATGATAATGCTGATGATGATGCTGATGAGATTCTGCGGATGATGTTCTGACGACGACGACGGTGATGATGTTGCTGACGATGCTGTTGCTGATGAGGATGATGCTGATGATGATGCGGATGAGGATACTGCTGATGATGATGCCGATGATGATGGTGATGATGCTGATGCTGATGATGACGATGATGATAGTGACGACGATGGTGGTGGTGGTGGTGATGATGTTACTGATGATGGTGATGGTGATGGTGATGGTGATGATGACGACGATGATGATGATGACGATGCTGATGATGGTGATGGTGACGAGGATGATAATGGTGGTGATGATGCTCATTTTGATGGTCGTGGTGATGGTAGTGGCGATTCTGATGATGATGGTGGTGGTGGTGGTAATGATGATGCTGATGATGATGCTGATGATGATGTTGATAATGATGATGATGGTGATGGTGATGGTGATGGTGATGATGCTGCTGCTGCTGACCGCGATGCCGGTGGTGCTGCTGCGACTTCTGCTGCTGTTGATGTTGATGATGACGATGGTGATGATTGATATGATGATGATGCTGATGATGATGATGATGATGATGATGCTGATACTGATGATGATGATGATGATGATGATGGTGATGATGCCGATGATACTAATGATGATGCTGCTGATGATGATGATGATTATGCTGATGCTGATGATGATGATACTGATGATGATGATGATGAGTATGTTGATGTTGGCGTTGGTAATGATGATGATGATGATGAGGATGATGATGATGATGCTGATATTGATGTGGATGATGATGCTGCTGCTGCTGATGATGAAAGTGATGATGATGATGATGATGATGGTGATGATGACGACGATGATAATTGTGGTGATGATGATGCTTATGATGCTGCTGCTGCTGCTGCTGATGATGATGATGCTGATGCTGATGATGATGATGATGATGATGATGATGATGATGATGATGATGATGATGATGATGATGATGATGATGATGATGATGATGATGATGATGGTGATGATGACGATGATAATGGTGGTGATGATGCTGATGCTGATGATGATGGTGATGAGGCGGAGGAGGAGGAGGAGGAGGAGGAGGAGGAGGAGGAGGAGGGGGAGGAGGAGGAGGAGGAGGAGGAGGAGGAGGAGGAGGAGGAGGAGGAGGAGGAGGAGGAGGAGGAGGAGGAGGAGGGAGGAGGAGGAGGAGGAGGAGGAGGAGGCGGTCCGTTGCCATTTTGGCTCAAGGTGGATCAGGTCCCATTTTGGGCGGGCAGCTCTGTTTCGAGCGATCCAGCGTGTCAGGCGCTGGCTGCACCCTCGTCTCTCTGTTTCTGCTTTGCTGGAATTGTTACACTTCTCGGGAGCCATCACAGATTCTGTGGCGGCGCGGCATGGCAGTTTCAGCTCCTCCTCACGATGCGCACCCTGAAGGAGCACGTGATCGATCTCGCTCTGCGCCGCTGGCGCACGGTGGAGGCTACCCCGATGACGAACACTTCCAGGAAGCCTTGGAAGAACCTCCGCCCATCCCTGGTGGCAGTAGCAGTGGTGGCACTGGCAGTCCTGGTCGTCGGCAAGGTGGTCAGCAACACAGAGGAGAGCTCGACCTTCGAGCTCATGTCTACGCCACGAAGTCCGAGGTCATGGCAGCCATCGCATCGATCCAAACAAGTGTCACGGCTCTCTCCAGAACATGTGCATCGCACGCTGAAGGCATCGATCGTCAAGTGGAGGCCAGAATGCACAAAATGGAAGCTCGAGTGGATTCACATGATACGCGTATCAACTACATGGAGCAGCAGATCAAACACCTCCAGAAGCAGCCCCCCCCCGACTGTGGAGCTCCCAGCCAGCTTCGATCGCCCGACGGACCCGTCCATATTGGTGGCTCGCTCGCGTGAGTTGGTCTCCCATCAGGCAGTATGCAAGGGCATCCGTGACTGGATGCAGGACGCAGCCTTGGACGTGGATGGCTACGAGGTCAAGCCCCCCGACGAAGGCCCCACGGCTAAACGGTTCATTATTCAGTTCACAGGACAAACTCATCTTGCTGCACGTGCAGTACGGCAAGCCATGCCGGCCATCAAGCAGAGGAACAACACGTGGAGGCGCTTCTATGCTGAGCTCCCCACTGGCGGCCAGACTGACCTGTTCATTAGCGTGGACAAAAGCCAGGCGACAATCCGCAGGGAGCTTGGGATCAAACTTATCAGAAGGGAATTCGAGTCCGCCTATCCCAACAAACGTTTCTGTGTTGACAAGGGTCGAGGTGCGATTTCACTGGCATGGAAGAAGCTCTTGCGTTTTACACCCGCGCCGACGGGAACAGCGCCCTCTGTGGAGTGGAACATCCCCAATATCGCGGCGCTCGGCTTGGACAAAAATATTCTTGCTCCGCGAGTCGCACAGTGTATCAAGCCTCCCTCGGCAGACGAGGGCGAGTGGTCCATTTAGCAAGTTCATGAAGCCTTGGTTGGGTTCTGGCACCACCACCGCTTCCCTGTGCTTTGCCAGTTGGAATGCGAACTCTCTCTTTCACTTCGACCCCTCCACCAAGTCCAAGAAGTTCCACTACCTCTCCTCCCTCATGTCTCCCACGAGTGTTGTAGCAGTACAAGAGACTCATGGCGCAGAAGAAGAATAAGCCATGAACATGATTCATTTTTTACGCAAGCCTTACAATTGGCATGTCGTTTTTTTGCCGAATGCCGCTGGTGGGGTTCTCGCCATGATACCAATTCCCAAGTTTGAGGACCTAGAGGTTGTCTCGGACTCCTTACCGCTTGTTCAGGGTAGAGCTCTTTTTTACGGATATCCAGATTGACGGAGGTTCGGCTTGGATTGCGCACTATAATATCCATAACTATGGGCTCCAGAGGCATGAGAAGACCCGCATATCGGAGCACGTTCTTGGGGAGCTCCAGGGGGCTAAAGAGGACCCGCTCAACACAATTGTCGTCGTCATAGGTGACTTCAACATCGCTGCTGCGCCGCCGTCCCCAGTCAACCCAGCTAGTTTTGTTGCTCCTGGTGAGGGGTGCCAAACTTGGAGGGCCACTCAGGGCGCCAGCTGGAGGGGCCTTCTTGGGAAATGAGTTTAAATGCACCAGCAAGACCCCGCCCACGTGTGCAGGCCGAATGACACGATGAGCATCGTAGAGAGGGTCTTTGCCTCTCTCCCTGGGTGGGCGCTCAGGCAGTTTAACGTATGCGGGGTGACGCAGGGTCTCGCCGAGGTCGTCATGCACCAGCGGTTGTCAGACCATGCAGCGATCAAGGTTGACTTCCACCCGAGTGGCCAGAAGCATCGCAAAGAGCGTGCCGTCAATCTAGACCTTCGACACCCCATAATACGCTGGGTTTGTACAGGCTTATCTCCAGTGCGGCGACATTGAGCTGTGCTCGCCGCCGATCCGTTTGCTGTACCTTCAGACGCTGATGAAAGAGGGTGCCAGATTTGCTCGAAACGCATCTTTGGGCCAGGCCTCGCACTCGACCTTGGGTCGATTCATTCTATGCCGCTCGATTTCCAGGGCCGTCTGGCGTCAGGACCGTACCTTGGGCCAGAAACGCATCAAGGCGTACCCTCTTGCTCAACAGCACCTCAAGTTTGGCGAGGAGACGGAGCTTTGATCCTTGGTTAATCCTGGGGCCTTCGCTGACCTTATCAATGCTCTGGAGGAATATGATCACCTGGGCGAGATTAAAAGACCGGGGACAAATCTCTCGGCTGCCCCAGAATCAGAGCAGAAAAAACTCAGGCAACGTCTCCGTCAACTCCAGGAGCGAGCTAAGCTGTGGGCACCGTTTGACCGTCGCCTGCACGTTCGCGGTATTCGCCGCTATGACCAACTTCTTTCAGACCCGCTGGACATGGCTCCACCGATTGGCGAGCACTGGGGCAAGGTCTTCAGCGCCAAAGATACTCCTGAGCATAAGGCTCGGATCTACATTCAGAGGTTCACAGGTCACATCGACCTGAGCGACATCCCGCCCCCGACCAAGAGCTTGATGTCTGCTGTCTTACGTCGACAGACCCGCAGCGCCCCTGGTCCTGACTGTATTCCTTACGCCGCTTGGAAAAAGACCCCCAAGGCTCTGGAGACCCTCTCGGAGATGATGTTCTGGCCCTTGGAAGGTGGTTGTGCGTTCTGGGGATTTAATCACCTACTGGGCGTCTATATCCCGAACGGGGAGGAGGAAGGTGATCTCGAAGGAGGCGGATGTGTCCGTGAATGTGACAAACTTCGACCCCTGGGCCTCAAAAGCGCCGACAATAAGCTGATCACGGCTGCTATCATGTTCTCGTTTTCAAAGGAATGGTCGACGGTTGCCAATACATTGCAAAGAGGCTTTATCCAGGGTCGCCAATTTGGAACCAACATCGTCGAACTTGACGCTCTGGCCAGGTGTTATTCGATGGTTCCTTCTGCAGGCACGGACCTGCCGCTTGTTGCCGCCTTCGACTTCGCGCAGGCGTTTCCATCGATATCTCATCGGTGGATGCTGCTGGTGCTAGAAGAGATTGGTATTCCGCCTCCGCTGCGTGCTTATCATCTTACTCTACCAGGGGGTGGTTTGCTACTCTGAGTTAGGGGGCATGCTTTCCTTTGTGTTTCCTATACTAGCTGGATTATTCAAGGGTGCCCTGGGTCGGGAACGCTTTTTGCGATCAGTATGGAGCCTTCTGTTGCTGATGTCGATTCGACGATTGAGCAAAAGCATCGTGGGATAGTTAGACTCTGCGCCGACGATACAGGCACCGTCATCATCAAGTTGCAGTACTTCTTGCAACTGTCCCGTATCTTTGGTCTGGCGGCCCAGCTTGTTGCTCTGTACCTTGATATTTCCAAGTGTCAGATCCTCCCTCTCGCGGACCCGAGCACTGAAGCGATTGAAAAACTGTGCATTCTGAAGATCAGAGCTCTCGTCCCGTCCTGGGCTGCGTTTGAAGTCGTCGAGGTTATCAAAGATCTGGGAATGTATCTAGGGCCAGGAGCGGAGCAGCACTGTTGGAGGAACCCGCTCAGAAAATGGCGCCACAGATCGTTCGAGCTCTCCAATGTCGGGGCCTCGAGCGCGACTGCTGCGAACCTCTACTCCACTCGTGCCGCCTCGGTGATGTCCTACATTGCCCAATTCATCCCTGCGCCGCCCGAGCTTGCCAGATGTGAAGCTGCGATGTTGTCCAGAGTATTCCTATGCCTTACTGTGGGTTCTCGCAAGGGGCTTGGTATCGGTGGCAGGAATGGGGGGGGGGGGGGGGGGGCGAGGATTCGTTCGCTTCCAGCTATTTGTATGGCGGCTCGCGCTCGTGCAGCTATCTCTACTTTCGAGTGGCGCCAGTCTCTTGATTGGCTGCACCGTGCTGCTGTTCGACACCGCCCATTTGTGTCGGTTCTGCAGCGAGAGTTCTCGCCGTCGTGGTGGAAGTCCCCAGCTCTGTGCCAGCACATGTCTGATGCATACCACGGGGCCCATTTCCCAGATAGACTGAGAAACGACATTCTCCCTGCCCTCTCGGAGGCCCGTCTGCAGCTGGTTCAACATCTTCAAAGTTCCGTGAGAGGCCCCGCCCCAAAATCCAACGCATGCCTGTGCAAAAACTGTCTGCGTGTATGTACACTAGCTCGCTTGGAGATCTGTTTTCCCGTCGCCTGATTAATTTGCTCCCCGAGGAAAGGGCTCGTATCCTTATCGTTGACTGGTCTGCTGTGCAGGCTGCTCTTGCTTCCATGCCTGTTGCCCTCTTGGCTGCGGCTGCTAGGACGCTCTCGAAAAACTGGTTAACCCAACGTAGGTTTCAACAATATGTGAATTCGTTTTGTCTCTGTGGGTGTCCTCCCGAGATCGGAGGCGAGGGCGCGTTTGCACACTATTGCAATTGCCCCATCTTCGGAACTCTTATGGAGGCTTTGTCTGGCCCCCTCGCCCCGTTCCCTTTGGACAGGTTCGGGATTTTGTTGCCCGCAGGATCTTCTCTTAGAGTTCCAGCCTGTGCTTATTTCCTTTGCAACGAGATTCGAGCAAAGTCCTTACGTCTCGGCGGTCGACCGCTGGAGCTGCACGAGGCAAGAGGTCTCGCCCCCACGGTGCGGCACCAGTTGCTGCGCTAGGACTCCGAGGACCGCCCCCCCTTTGGCCACGCTGCAGGAGGAGGAGGAGGACGAGGAGGAGGAGAAGGAGCAGGAGGAGGAGGAGGAGGATGCTGATGCTGATGGCTGATGCTGTTTCTGCTGCTTCTGATGATAGTCAGGCCCCATGTCATGACGCATGAACGCTGCTTGACTTACCCGCGAATAGCGTCAAATGTGCTCAGGGCCACGAGGGCCCATCGGCGTCGAAGAGCAACGACCCGAAGGACGCCCGTGCCGACGGCCACGCGGGGCCGCCAGCCCAACAGGCAAGCTGTCCAACTATGAATGGCCAGACAGCTCAACTCAACGCGCGAGCCCGCGGGCTCGGCGGCGACGAGAGTCCCAGACCCTAGAGGCGGACCGCCGGTGGTCCGCACGAGGCCGCCAGGCGCCAACGGCCCCCGCGGGCCGTCATCGGAGTTTTTCGAGCGGCGCCCGGCGCCGCCACGGGGCACGGGCGGGCGAGTAGCACCGCCGAGCCGACAGCGTGCCAGGCGCGGAGCTGGCTCGGGCGGGCCAGCTCACCGAGCGCCGCGCCGCTGCCGTCGGCCGCGTCGAGCGCCCTCGGAGCCGTCGCGCCGCCGTCGCTCCGCCGCGGGGACTGTGGCGTGGCTGGCGCGCGCGTGCCGCACGCGTCGCTGGCGGCCCAGACTGGCGCGGAGAGGATGAGTGCAGCGACGGACGGCGAGTGGAGCGTTCCGAGCAGGGCCAGCAGCGGCTCCACAAACTCGGCGCGGAGCCTTGCCCCGCGCGGGGCAGGCCCGCAAGGGCCATGCCGTCGAGGGCGCGCTGGGATGCTTCCGCATCCGCCCGCTCCGCGTGCTACACCTGGGCCGAGTGGCCGAGTCGCCGCCAGCGCGATTGTGCGCCGTGACGACAGCGGCAGGTTTGGAGAAAAGCGTGCGCACGTCGGCCTCCGTGAGTGAGCACTCGGTCTCCAGCCTCCTCGACCCATACGTACAGCTCGACCGCGCCCTCGGGTGCTGCTGCCACGAGCACAGGGACCGCGATGACGGGGATTCGAATGAGGAGCGCTCTGCGAGCCAGGGATGACCTAATTCTGGCGAGCGCGCGCCGACTCCATTCCGGTGCTGATGATGGTGATGATGATGATGGTGATGGTGATGATGATGATGATGATGATGATGATGATGATGATGATGATGGTGATGATAACGGTGGTGGTGGTGGCAGGGATGGTGGTGATGATGATGGTGGTAGTGGTGGTGATGATGATGGTGTTGATGCTGATGATGACGACGACGACGATGATGATGATGATGATGATGGTGGTGGTGACGACGATGATGGGTGTGGTGATGCCGATGATAATGATGATGATGCTGATGGTGATGGTGATGATGACGACGATGATGATGCTGATGATGACGATGGTGACGAAGATGATGGTGGTGGTGATGATGCTGATGATGGTGGTCGTGGTGGTTGTGGTGGCGGTTCAGATGATGATGCTGATGATGATGATGATGATGGTGGTGGTAATGTTGATGATGATGCTGCTGCTGATGCTGACGATGATGATGGTGGTGGTGATGATGATGATGGTGATGCTGCTGCTGATGATGATGATGCTGATGCTGGTGCTGATGATGATACTGATGATGATGGTGGTGGTGATGGCGATTGTGATGGTAACGGTATTGTTGATGATGATGGTGATGGTGTTGTTGATGGTAACGATGATTATGATTATGCATGACGATGAGGAGAATGGTGGTGATGGTGGCTTTGGTGATGCTGCTGCTGATGATGCTGCTGCTGATGATGATGATGATGATCTGCAGGATGATGACGACCATGATGATGATGACGACGATAACGACGACACCGACGAATATAATGACGGCGATGACGACGACGGCAATGATGATGCTGATTATGACGATGATGATGACGATGCGGATGCTGCTGCTGATGATGGTGACGACGACGATGATGCTGATAATGATAATGATGATGATGATGATGATGATGATGATGATGATGATGATGATGATGATGATGATGATGATGATGATGATGATGATGATGATGATGGTCATGATCACAATGATGATTACGATGATGCATAGGATGATGGTTCCATCTGATTCTGATGATGATTGTTTTGGCGAGGACGATCGTGGTGGTGGTGATGATGTTCTTGGTGATGCTGATTTTGATGCTGATGAGGATGACGACGGAGGAGAAATACCAGGGTCAAGCGATGATTGGAGGGATAGTGTGAACGCTTCGCTGATCCCCATCATCCCAGGCGAACGTGCCTTGACCAGGAACGTGCAAGTGGGGGGATCGGAGGGGAAAGGGCCCGGGCTTCCGACTTCGTAGTGCTCCGTGGCGACGACGACGACGGCGATGACGACGACCGCGACAGCGACGACCCCAGACACCAAACTCATCGAAATCGGTCCCAGCGCCGACCTTGAAGTACGTGTAGCGCGCAGGCGCCTCGGAGTGCACGCAGACCAGCACGTGCTGGGCCTTGTCGACCCTCTCGGCCCAGCGCTTCTGCTCCTCGGGCTGCTGGGCGGCGGGTGCGTCCTCGCCCTGGCCCTCTCGAGCCTGGCCAGTTTTTCATTCTGGATCGATCTCTGACGGTCCAGGGGCACGTTCAGCGAGATCCCCGAGGTCGAGGCTTCTCTCTGAAGCCCCGACGACGACGACGACCTGCCTGCCAGGAGCGACATGCTGGTGACGGTGCGACACTCCGTGGTGATCGTCGTGAGGGAGGAGGACTGGTCCTCGCCGGAGCGCGCCTGGCAGCTGCACGCGGACGCCATCGGCGACGAGGAGGGCCCCTCTCTTCCCTCCCCTCTCATCACGTCCTGCCTCTCTCTTCCCTGGCTCTTCTCGACCTCCTCTCTCCTCCCTTCTCCTCACACCCCCTGTTCAGCCATTGACTGCCGAGGTGGGGCCCGACAGGCCACCCCGCCCAGGAGTGTGCGGTTTTGCTACCTGGCGCTTATCGCCGATCCATTGGCAGTGTACCCCCGAGTGCAGGCGGGTCCCCCTTCTCGTTGCACCTCAACTTCTGGACGCCGCTGGCAGCGTTGTGCAGATGGCCAGCCAGATGCTGCTGGAGTGCGCCCGCGATGCCTTCCGTGCACACGCAGACCATGGTGTTGGGGCTCCCTGGGATCCCAGCGCTTACAGCCCACGTCCATGGCCGCCTGCAGCGCCCTCTTTCTGCCTCGCAGGCCTGTGGTCTGGCACTCGCGCGTACGAGCTGCATGCTCGGAGCGTGCTCCGCCGCGCGCGGCTTCCTCGTCCGGCTCCTGGCCGTGCCCCACTCGGCCCCGCAGTGCCCCATCGGCTGCCTGGTCCGCGGTTGGGGCCAAGCCGCTGCGACAAGAAAGCGCCCGCGATGCTGGGCAGGGCCAGAATTGTGGGCGCGCGGCGCAGGTTGCTCAGATCCGCCGCGGGCAGTGCCCCCCCCCCCCCAAACAAACAGATCCGCGGCGGGTTGGCGGGCTCTTGGACTCCATCCTGTGCAGCGCTGACCTCCTCCCCCCTCCTCCGCGCGCGCGCGCCCTCCCCTTCCTGTCCAAACCTCTGGCGGATTGTCTCCGGGTCCGGGGACCGTCAGGAAGATCCGGGATCGGACCGCGGGGACCCGACTCCAGAAGTCTCCAGAGGTTTCGGGAGGCCCTCGGAGGACAGGGTTTGGGGGTTGGGAGTGAAGCAGGCAAGCGGTGGCGGGGGTACACGATTCGGCGCGGCGTTGCAATCTTACAGAGTAACGGAGTGCTCGGTCTCCATCAGGGCTTCCTCCGTCTGGACTTGGCGTCTCCCGATCGGAGGCTGAGTCGATGCGGACCAGGTTCATACGGAGTGCTGGGTCTCCGTTTGGGCTTACTCCGTCTGGACTGAGCCTCTCCTGAGCCAGGATGTGGCCGGTCCAGCTGCGGCCCCGGTGGTGGTGCTCACCTGCATGCAGCACGGCGTGGAGGTCCCACCCCTTGGCGGCCCGGCCAGTGTGAAGAGGATGCAGGGGCAGGGGGGGGCGGGGTCGGGGGCAGGGGCGGCCGTCTTTCTCGGATGGTGCTAGAACTGCCCCTGGCCCAAGATGCCCCGAGGATTTCCAAGGAGGCCTCCACGGCCTCCAGAGCACCCCTCCCGAGGCCCAGAGGGCACCTGGCGGTTCAATATGGAGCGAAAAGCTGGGGGCACCTTGGGCCAGGGACACCTTTAGCAACCCCCGACTTTGATCTTCCTCAGTTGGCATTGCTGGGTGGCGCTGGGACGTGTCGTTTTGTGTGGTTGTGGTGCGTTTTTTCATGGATCCACTTGTTCCATTTGGGTTGGCCCGTGCAAGCCGCTCTGTGGAGCTGCGAAGACGTCGACCGTCTTAGTCAACCCGCGTGGAAAAACACGCACACATACTTGTAAGTGAGCGGCGCAGAGGGTCCTCAAGCGCGAACAGCAGATGGGAGTGCTAATTGCGACCGAGCATTGTCGGTAGCGCAGTGTACAAGCGTCGTACACTGCAAAATACGAGCGATGGGTGTGTTAGAGAAACTGTAAGTCCAAACGAATCTGCAGCGGCCAGAAGACGAGGAAGCTATTCAAGTCAACAAACCGAAGCGCGACAGCCCGAGGCTAATTGCGGCCGTTGAGTAACCATAGCGGTGTCAGACAGTGAAGCGCAAAGAAACAATGCAGCTAGGCAGATTGGTGGTGTGGCCAACCCAGCGGCCTGCGAGTCATGTTGGTAGGGTGTTAGCCTCTAGACCAACGACAGCGGCCGCTATGATGGGTGAGGCAGAGCCCACGACGCTTGGCAACGCCAGCCGCAGCGAACCAGAAGCGCCACTAGCCGCGCCCAATACATCCAGCACCAGAAATGAAATGCGTGAACACATTTGGATCGCACAACTTGCCAGCAAGCATATAACCTGTCGCGAAACCTGTAAGGACAGACGGATATGTCCAAGGTCAATCCGCCGTGCCACTGCATGGGTGGGGTGGAAAGCAATGGACCTACGACGCAGGGCAACAAGACGTACGACAGCCGTCGCGTGGCAGCGTTAAGCGCAGCGCGCGTGAACTGTGTCATCAGCCATGCAGAATACTACAAGCACCACACACGCGCACAATACACACGAACAACTCGTTCATGCGACGGCGAGCTTAGGTGTTTCCCGGGGGTAAGCATGATGAGGACGAGGAATTCCTGGATGAGGAGAGGGAGGCGGCGCATCAGTGTAACGAGGAGGATGGGGATATCAAGGAGGAAGATGAACATTAGGATGGGTACGATGCTGATGGCGATGGTACTGCTGATAATTTCTCTGCTGACGCTGCTGCTGCTGATGATGATGACGACGATGATGAATGATGAATGATGAATGATGATGCTGCTGTTGATGATGACGATGATGATATGAGCATGAGTACGATGATAATACTGTTTCGGCGATAGCGGTGGTGACGACGAGTCAAGCGATGTTGAAGACGGCGGTGACGATGACAACGATGATGGCGACGATGATGACATTGATGCTGTTGATGATGATGAACATGAGGATGGTGATGCAGATGATGATGATGACGATGATGATGATGATGATGATGATGATGCTGATGCTGATGATGGTGTTGGTGCTGCTGATGATGATGCTGATTAAGGTGATTTTGATTGTGATAGTGGTGGTCACGGCGACGATTGCGACTATGGCGATGATGATGATGATGCTGATGATGATGCTGATGATGATGATGACGATGATGATGACGGTGGCGGTGATGATGATGAGGATGATGATAATCATTGGGATGCTGATATGATGGTGTTCATGATCATGCTTCTGATGATGCTAATGATGATGCTGCTGATGATGATGACGACGATGCTGATGCCGATGCTGATACTGATTCTGATGATGCTGCTGCTGCTGATAGTGATGATGATGCTGATGAGGATGAGGATTCAGATGGTGTTGATAATGTTGATAATGTTGCAGTTGATGACAATGATGATGCTGTTGATGATGACGATGATCCTGCTGTTGATGATGCTGATGCTGATGTGCTGATGATGCTGATGATGATCGTGGTGTTGATCATGAGGATGATGAGCGTGCTGATGATGTTGCCACTGCTGCAGATGATGATGACGACGATGATGATTTCGGTTTAGTTGATTCTGATTCTGATGATGACGACGATGCTGCTGCTGATGATGACGATGATGATGATGCTGATACTGATGATGGTGTTGGTGCTGCTGATGATGTTGCTGATTAAGGTGATTTTGATTGTGATAGTGGTGGTCACGGCGACGATTGCGACTATGGCGATGATGATGATGATGATGATGATGATGATGATGGTGATGATGATGATGATGACGGTGGCGGTGATGATGATGAGGACGATGATAAGCATTGGGATGCTGATATGACGGTGTTCACTATGGTGCTACTGATGATGCTAATGATGATGTTGTTGCTGATGATGATGATGATGACGACGATGCTGATGTCGATGCTGATACAGATTCTGATGCTGCTGCTGCTGATAGTGATGATGCTGATGAGGATGAGGATTCAGATGATGTTGATAATGCTGATAATGTTGCTGTTGATGACGATGATGATGCTGTTGATGATGATGATGATGATCCTGCTGTTGATGATGCTGATGCTGATGTGCTGATGATACTGATGATGATCGTGGTGTTGATCATGAGGATGATGAGCGTGCTGATGATGTTGCCACTGCTGCAGATGATGATGACGACGATGATGATTACGATTTAGTTGATTCTGATTCTGATGATGACGACGATGATGCTGCTGATGATGACGGCGATGATGCCGATGATGATGATGAGGATGATGATGATGATGATGATGATGATGAGGATGAGGATGAGGATGAGGATGAGGATGATGATGGTGATGCTGATAGGAACGATCAGGGTGAGGGGACCCCACGTTCACTCTCTGTCCCTGGTTGCGTGGCTGAAGTGGGGTTCCGCGGGGCGGATCGTTGTGGCGTTGTTGCGTTGCGTTGTTGTTTTGTTGCGTTGTTGTCGACGTCTTCGCCCGCGACCCGCCCGCGACCCACCCGCGACACACCCCGTGACCACCCTGCGACCCACTCCGCGATACACCCTGCGACCCACCCGCGACCCATCCGCGACCTACCCACGTTGCTTTGACTAAACATCGCGGTAGAGAATTCTAAATCGGTGGCCGGCTTCTTCAGGGCTTCGCAGATTGCCGACGACCTCCACCACCCCCTCACTCTTATCCGCAGTTGCGGAGTGCTATGTTATGGGGATGACGATATACGTGGTGGTGATGATGGCGACGACGAGGATGGGCAGGAGGATACGGATGACGAGGGTGGGGGATGATAAGGAAGATCAGGAGGCTCAAGATATCGAGAACGAGGATAAGGAACGGGAGTGAAATCGGGGATGGGGAGGGGGAGGGGGAGAGCACGAGGACAGAGGAGGAGCAGAAGGACGACCAGCAGGAGGAGGAGCAGAAGGATCATCTGGAGGAGGAGGAGGAGGAGGCGGAGGATGATGGATGAGTAGGGGTAGGATGGTAATGATGATGCTGCTGATGATGATGATGATAATGGTGGTGGTGATGATGATGCTGATGATGATGCGGATGATGCTGATTATGATGATGACGGTGGTGGTGGTGATGATAATGATGACGATGATGACGACGATGCTGCTGCTGATGATGATGATGGTGGTGGTGGTGGTGGTTATGGTGGTGGTAATGATTGTGGTGATGGTGAGGATGATGGTGATTGTGGTGACGTTCATGATGATGACGATGACGACGATGACGAGGACGGTGATCGCGCTGACACGGATGACGATGATGCGGACGATGACGACGAGGACCATGATGACTACCATGATGGTGGTGATTACGATGTGTGTGCGGATGACTGGCCGGAGGCTCTGGAGGCCGACGTGCGTGCTCTTCCTTCTGCTCCCCTGCTGGGAAAGGCTGAGTGGCTTGGGTCGCGGCGGCCAGGGTTTTGTTCCCCAGGCTTCTGGTCCTAGCCTGGCCGCTGGATTTGTTCTTGCATCGCAGGTGGGCGAGTTTTGCCCCGTGGAGCTCGCTTCCTTGGGACGTAGAGGACATAGAGGATGAGGAGGACGAGGATGCAGAGGAGGGTGAGGAGGAGGAGGAGGAGGAAGAGGAGGAGGAGGAGGAGAACGAGGGGAAGGTGGAGGAGGAGGAGGAGGAAGATGAGGATGAGGAGGAGAAGACGGGGAGGAGGAGGAGGAAGAGGAGGAGGATGATGATGATGAGGATGAAAACGAGGAGGAGGGGGTGGATGAGGATGAGGATGGTGATCCTAATGAGGCTGATGATGATGCTGATGCTGATGATGCTGATGATGAGGATGATGATGCAAATGATGATGCTGGTGATGCTGCTGCTTCTGCTGCTGATGATGACGATGCTGATGACGATGATGTTGATGCTGATGATGCTGATACTGATGCGGATGCTGATGCTGATGCTGCCCATGATGATGATGCTGCTGATGATGATGATGATGATGATCATGATGAGGATGATGATGAGGATGATGATGATCATGAGCATGAGGAGGAGGACGAGTGTGCTGCTGATGATGATGGTGGTGGTGGTGATGATGATGCTGATGATGCTGCTGCTGATGAGGATGCTGATTATGATGCTGATGCTGATCATGCTGATGCTGACCATGCTGTTGATAATGATGCTGATGATGATGATGCTGATGCTGATTACGATTCTGCTGCTTCTGCTGCTGATGATGATGACGACGACGATGCTCATGAGGATGCTGCTGATGATGCTGCTGCTGATAATGAAGATGCTGATGGTGATGATGCTTCTGATAATGCTGCTGCTTCTGCTGCTGATGATGCTGATGATGCTGATGACCATGCTGCTGATGATGATGCTGCTGATGCTGACGATGATGATGCGGATGATGGTGATTATGATGCTGATTCTGATGATGCTGCTGATGATAATGATGATGATGATGCTGATGCTTATGATGTTGATGCTGATGAAGATGCTGATGATGATGATTATGATGATGATGATGCTGATGATGCTGATTATCATGACGGCGACGATGCTGATGCTTATGATGATGATGATGATGATGAGGATGATGATGATGATGATGATGATGCTGATTATGATGATGACGATGATGATGATGATGATGATGATGATGATGATGATGATGATGATGATGATGATGATGCTGATTCTGATAATGATGCTGCTGATGCTTATGATGAGGAGTATGTTGATGAGGATGAGGATGAGGGTGAGAATGATGATGATGCGGAGGAGGAGGAGGAGGTCCGTATCAATTTTTGGCTCAAGGCTCGGCGCGTGCTGCTCTGCACCACTGTCACTTCCTTTTTCCGTATAATTGCATGATTTTCTGCAATGGAAAATCCGGCTTCTCGCATCGGCCATGCCCATGGCCGACTACTTCGCCTCCTTTCAAATCGTGTGGAGGGGTACATTTCCAAGGGCTTCAACAGGCGGCAAGGTGTTCGGCGCACCGCAGTTTTCAGACCAAGGTCAAGAAGAAGCTGTTCAACATTGACATCGCGTTCTCCATTGTTCGGCATATCGCTATGGTGTCGGTGGAGGAGTTCGTGGAGGCTGTCGAGGGCTTGTGCGTTTCGCACACGGACGAGCCTAGCACGGGCGGCAAACTACCGAGTGCCAGCTTTTCAATCTGGAGAGCGACGAGCAGCAAGGCAGAGATGGCGTTTCATCTTTCAGCTCTCCAGGCGAACCGGATTATATGTTAATTGCGGACAGGCTGGGCGACCATGAGTCTATCTTGCTGGAGCTGCACGCGGACATCTTGAAACTTGCCCGCCACGAGCAGCAACAGCAGCACAACGTCGACACAAATGAGCAGGAAGTGCTGCAAGGCCATTCCAGGCGGATATGCAGCAGGAGGTGCATATTAGCACCCAGCACTACGCGAGTGCGCCACATTCAAGGCGGAAGTGGTGGCGGACGCAAGCGGAATGGCCGAGCCGTTGGAGGCGAAGACCAATCTCGAGAACTATTGCCACCACGTGCGGGAGAACCCGCTCAGTTCAAAGATCACGAGCGCGGCTGTCCTGAATGAGTTTGGACACCTTGGCAGGGACGTGATGCGTATTTCCGAAGGGCTGAAGGTCCATTCTCGTGCTAGCCAGAACGAGCGTACATCAAGCACCGGGTGCTCGCAGATATAGTAGACCGCGTCTATGACAGGGTCCTCGGGCATGTGTAGTCGCAGAGGCTGGCATTGAATGGTAGTGAGGGGTGAGAGGGCGGAAGAGAGCACTTGCATCCCGCGGCTTGGAGTGTGACGGTCCCTTAGGGGGCCGCGGTGTAAAGTCGATGGATCCGTCGTAACAGTTCTTGCGCCGAGCATTTGGATGCTCATCGGTCGCGGCTTGCTGCTCAGTTTTGCAATCTTCACCTTGCCCCCTTGTCGTACTTGATTTCTCCTTAACTTCTGGCTACCCTTCTTTTGCCTTAACCATTCCCAAAGTTTTTAGCACTTTGCCAGCCCTCTCTGGAGGAGGAAGGGGGCGGAGGATTTCGAGTACTATTGTGCGTGCGTGTGTGCGTGCTGTGCGTGGGAGTTTGCGTGCTCAATTGGAAGGGGAATGGGGGATCACCTCCAGTCCTCCTAATCACGAAGGGTTGTCGTAACGGCGCTGGCTTGTTTTGGCCCAGCAGTGCTTCAACATTGTCTAGAGAGCGAGGCTCTCGCGCTCGGGTTTCCCAAACAGCGAAGCTTTGGGTCCTCTATTTGCAATCCGACCCCAGCCTTATTCTTTGCTGTGGTGTATCTTCGCTGTTTAGGGCTCCTGTCGGGGTGCAGAGTGGACGGGGCCGCGCTCATCTCCTGCCCAACTACCCAAGAGCAGGTTCCCACCCTGGAGGACGAGGGGGGAGCGGAAGTCACAGGTGGGGGTGGGAGTGTGGAACACCCCTTCCCGCCGCTGCGTTGCCCTGCTGCCAGCCGTAACTTCGGTCAGGCAGCCCAAAGGCATCCATAGCTTCTGTACTTCCCCGGTTCCCCTTTCTCCAGGGCGGTTTGAACGGTCTTAGCATTATTGCTCTATGGTGTTCGCTGGCCTGTTACGGTTTTTCCGTAGGGGGAGGATTAGGATGGTGATGGTGGTGCGGATACTGATGGTGATGATGCGGTTGAGGATGCTGGTGATGCGGGTGATGATTCCGACTATGCTGAGGATGGTGACGAACACGATGCAGATGCTGATTGTGATGATGGTGTTGATTTTGCTGGTGATGGTGATGATACCGATGGTGATGATGAGGCTGATGACCATGGCGATGGCGGTGACGATGTTGGTGATGATGATATTGATGGTCATGGTTAAGCTGATGATGGTGCTGATTATGATGAGGCTGACGGCGATGATGGTAATGATGGAAATGGTTCTGATGATGTTGTTGCTGATGCTGGTGATGATGCTGCTGATGACGGTGGCGCTGATGCTGATGATTGTGTTGATGCTGACGATGATGGTGTTGATGGTACTGACGATGATGCTGATGATGCCGATTGTGCTGATGATGACGGTGATGATGATGAATCGGATTCTGTTTATGAGGTTGATGTTAATGATTGTGATGTTGGTGGTGATGATGCTGATCATGCTGATGTTGATGGTGATGGCAATGATGATACTCAAGCTGATGCTGATTTTTGTGATGGTTATGGTGACGGTGATGCAAATGCTGATGATGCTGACGATGCTGTTGGTGATGATGATGGCATGACCAGGTTGATGTGAATGACGACGGTGATGCTGGCGCTGATACTGATGATACTGATGATGTTGATGCTGATGATGATAACCAAGATGCTGATGTTGATGGTGGTGTGGATGATAATGATCATGGTGATGCTTGTGTTGCTGATGCTGTTGCTGAGGATGATGATGATGATGATTCC
>CAUYUJ010005880.1:479199-509199 GCA_963575745.1 Prorocentrum cordatum
AGTAGTTGTAGTAGTAGTAGTAGTAGTAGTAGTAGTAGTAGTAGTAGTAGTAGTAGTAGTAGTAGTAGTAGTAGTAGTAGTAGTAGTAGTAGTAGTAGTAGTAGTAGTAGTAGTAGTAGTAGTAGTAGTAGTAGTAGTAGTAGTAGTAGTAGTAGTAGTAGTAGTAGTAGTAGTAGTAGTAGTAGTAGTAGTAGTAGTAGTAGTAGTAGTAGTAGTAGTAGTAGTAGTAGTACGCATGCATGTACGTTTATGCATGTATACATTTGTGTATGTATGACCATGCATCTATGATTGTGTGCATATATCTATGTATATATACGTATTTTTATACACATATATTCAAGTATGTGTGCGTGTACGTACGTATGCATGTCTGCATGTATGCATGCAAGCATGCACGTATGTATGTCTCTATGCAACTATTCAGGGATGCATGTATGCGTGTATACATGTATGCATGTACGCGTGCATGTCTGTCTGCCTGCCTGTATGCATGTATGTATGTACGAATGCATGCACGCATGCATGTATGTATGTATTGTAATGGCCTCAGGCCAGTGCCGCTGATCCGGGGGGCTCCGGTTTCGGTGATCTTCGCGGCTCTGTGGCCTCCTGAGGAGGCCGCAGAGCCGCGATATGCGCAAATGCGCAAATCATTAAGAAAACGCCAGATGGGGGACCGCCCCCCCCCCTTCCCCCACTTCCCTGGGGAGGGTCTTGGGAGGGTTCCGAGGGGAGAGTCCTGGTGGCGGTAGCGGCTAGATCTGAGGGGGGTCCCTCGGATCCCCCGAAACATTTTGGGGATGCGCAAATCATTAAGAAAACGCCATATGGGGGACCGCTCCGCCCCCCTTCCCCCCCTTCCCCCGCAGAGCCACCCGGGCGACCCCCCCAAGCAGAGCTGAAGCTCTTGCTTAGGCTCAGAGCTGGAGCTCTTGCTGAGGCTCTTTGTAGTTCACACGCCGCCGATCGATTTCTTCGTATATGTACATATTTACATACATATATACACGCGTAGAGAGAGAAAGAGAGAGAGAGAGAGAGAGCGAGAGAGGCAACACCTATATATATAGAGAGAGAGAGAGAGAGAGAGACAGAGACAGAGACAGAGACAGAGACAGAGACAGAGAGGGAGACCGATAGAGAGAGCGGGGGGGGGCAGTGACCACCTCCCTGAGGTCGGGGGGAGCTCTGACGAGGAGGTGGGAGCGCTGGCAAAGGAAGGGGTGTTTCCAGCAGCGGGGCCGCCCCGAGACTTGGGCGTGGATCACGGAGAAGGACGCCGTCCGCGGAGAGGACCCCGGGGGAGGGCAGGTACCCACCAAAGCCAGGCTTCCAGAGTCTTGGCGTGGGGTCCCTGATCTTGGCGGATGTCGGCCCGAAGTGGAGGACCAGCGAAACGACATAAACATATGCAGTCGGAGTGCCGCGCGGAGCCTGCTGGCGGTGCCTCTGGCGCCGACCAATGCAATCAGCGGGATGCGCGCCAGGGACGGCGCCAGTGGCGCCGCGGGGAGGTACAGCCCTGAAATCCGTGCGTAGCTCCGAATGTCTATTTTTGGATACTGATTTCTTGAGTATGGCATTATTCTTAACAGCTGGTCTGCTTCGTCTCACCTTCGCCTTTCTCCCTTTTAGACCCGCCCATGCTCAGACCCACTCACGACCAGACTCACTCACGATCGCTCAGACTCGTACTCACTCAGACTCAGATCCACTCATACTCAGACTCGCACTCTGAGACTCATTCATACTCATACTCGGATATACTCGGCTTTACTCATGCTCAGACTCATTCATACGCAAAATACGCAGACCCAGACTTACTCATACTCTGTCTGGCTCACACTCAGGCTCGTATTCAGAGTTAATCTCACTTCGCCGCATTCATATTCATGCCCAGACTCACTCATGCCCAGAATCCATAGACTCAGACACACTCATACCACGGCTCGCTACACTCAGACTCGTACTCAGCGTTGCCCACGCTCGTTCGCACTCATGTATATGTTTTCAGGCCCCCAAGGTCACAGCGATGTAGAAGGCATGGCGTTTGGGCCTCCCCAAGGGGGGAGCCAGCCACAGCTGCATCACGGAACCGTTCGCGCTCATACAGGGGACCTCTCAGGCGAAACGCATGTTTTGGCAGAGTATACGTGTCTCTTTGCAGAGCCTAAGTTTTACCGGGATGCAGCAGGCATGCCGTTTGGGCCTTGAACGCGGAGCGGACCAGGGGTGCATCACGGGCCCGTTCGCCGCCAGCAGATTGCGGGGACTCCAGGCGAAACGCATAGTATTTGCGAGACTTTTCTCAGAGCCCCGAGACCAACGTGAGGCAGCATGTATGGCATTTTCGCCTCCCAAGGGGATGTAGAACAGGTTCGTTCGAGGCCGGATTGGGGTGGCGCCACGGCTCTGGGGCGCGCCCCTTCAGCATGCCTTTCTGTCACGGCGTGGCCCGATCTTCGGCTTGCTTGCCGAAGCCGCCCCAGAAGTCCTAGGCTGCCAGTCGGGCGTGCTTGCGCCGCCAGCTGCCTGCCACGCTCCGTTTCGCCGCCCGTGCCGCAGGCGGCAGCGGCCTGCGTCGGCTTCGGATCGCTCTTCGGCTTCGTGCGTTCCCCTTCCCATGTGGCAGGCAGGTGTTTTTGGTAATTTTGCGTGCCGTTTTCGTTTCGACTTCGTTTGCAGTAAAGGCGGATTCGAGACCAAAGCGAGGGACAACGAAAACAAAACGAAAACGAAAAACGCCGTTTAGGTTCAGCCTTGCCATGTGGTGTTCGATCATGGATCTCTTGTTAAACGCAGGCGTCCAGCTCTCACGCCGAAGGCTGCCAAAGGCTGGGGGAAACCACCGAAGACCGCGGGGAATCGCCGAAGGCCGCCAGAAACCGCCGAAAACTGCCCCAACAGGCGTCCGAAGATCGCCCGCCGCGGATGGGTAACAAGGGGTCCGTGGTCGAACTTGTAGGGGAAGCCGGCAACTTTCGTGAACATTCCCAGTTGATTTTGTGATTTCTGTATTTGCTGTTCGGATGGTCCCTCGCCTTCGGTGGGCACCTCGAGGGCTCGAATGGTGAATGGGCCCTGCGCGCCCCGATGTCGTAGCGGGCGAACCTGCTTCATCGTGTGGGTTCCCTCCTTGTTTCCCGCACTCTCTGCCTTCCTCCTTCCCTCTCTGCCTCCGTCCTTCCTCCTCCTTCCTCCCTCGTCCTCCCTTTTCCCTCCGTCTCTTCCTCTTCTTCCTCCTCCTTCTTCTCCTCCTCCTCGTCTTCCTTCTCCTCCTCCTCCTCCTCCTCCTCCTCCTCCTCCTCCTTCCCCTCCCTCTTCACTTTTCCTTCCTCCCACCTCCCTCCCCGCCTTTCTTTTACCTTCCCTTCCGAGGATATCACCCCGTGGTCGTTCTTCGCGCCGGTCGCTGGAGCGATGCAGGATCGCGCCTTTCCCCGTGCGCTCAGGCATATGGTTTAGAGGTAGGAGGAGCTGGGAGGAGAGATGATGGAGGAGGAGGAGGAGGAGGAGGAGGAGGAGGAGGAGGAGGAGGAAGAGGAAGAGGAGGATGAGGCAGAGGAGGAGGAGGAGGAGGAGGAGGAGGAGGGACCAGTGTAACTCTAAGACGCATCAGCGATTTCTCAATGAACCTTCTTTCAAATTCCCTCTTCACAGGTTCCTGCATTCTTTGCGTGAAGTGCACCATGCTAGAAGACAACAGTTTGAGAGTCCTCAATCGTGCCAGGGCACCGTTTCTGGGATTTCAACGCCGCGGATCAGGGCGATTGTTGCGTCCTGACAATCCTAAACCGTACCAGAACACCATTCCTGGGACTGCAGCCGTAGGCCCGTCCCCCGGATGATTCTTGGGCTTGCGCCACACCACCGACCCCTTGGGGGGGCTCGCAGCGCGTCGCCTTCGCTCATGTTGTCGGTGTCGGTGCCTTTGGGAGCTCGTTTTGAAGCATATCTTGTGCCTCAAAGGTGTCTTTTTCGGCTTCGTGTGCGCCTCTTGGTGGCCTCGCGGTGCCTCTTAGAGGCCTCTTGGTACTTCCTGTGGCGTTGTGGGGCTCTGTTGGGCCGTCTTGGCCGCCTCTTGGGCTGTCTTAGGCATTTGTTCGGACTGTCTTGGGTCTGGGCCGTTTTGGACTGTTTGGAGAGGTTGGTGCCGCGGAAAACATGCGGGAAATGTCGGAAAGTGAAGGAAAAGGCTGAATTCAGCACGAATGAGTTCGGCGCGAAGTCGGGCCCGAGCTTCTGCTGCGAGTGCACGGAGATGTTGAAGGGAGCAGGGGAAAAGTGGTGCACGATTTGTGACCAATGGGCCGAGATGGTCTCCAGAGTGGCGGGGGCCGAGTCCGAAAGGATCAGAGTGTTCGTGCGGACAAGCAAATGCGACAGGTGCGCAGGGCCACCAGCCCGGAGGAAGTCGCGGAAAGAGTCTCAGGGGTGGCAGCAGAATGTACGAGACAAATTCAATATCCGTTGCGCTGAGTGCTGTGAATTCGTGAAGACGGAGGCAGAAATTACGGCGAACCAGTACGCTACGAAGGGCGCAGGGGAGAAGCTCTGCAAGAAGTGCGCCGGGAAGAGGACAGGCGGATGGAACAAGTGGAGCCAATCGCAGAGGAAAACGGGGTGGATGAATGCAACGAACACTGCTCGACAAAGCGCGCGCCAGGAACAGCCGCTGAGGTGTTCGGACTGCCCAAAAGACACAGACGGAAGAAGGCGGGAATTCACGGACGCGGCGCATCTGACAACAGAACAAATCAACCACGATTATAAAACGGGCGCAGCCCATAGGCCAGTGAAATGCCGCGACTGCGACGCGCATCACAAGCGATCGCGGGTGTTCAGGTGCTCCGCGTGCCCGAAAGGAACAGATGGGAAAGAGCGAGAATTCACGGACAGGACGCACCTAACAGATAAGCAAGTGAAGCATTTCTCCGCGAAGGGTTCGGACCATCGCCCAGCCATGTGCCGCGCGTGCCAGGGAGAACGCAATCAGCCGCGAGCGCTGACGCGCTCCGCGCGCCCGAAAGAAGCAGATGGACAAGAGCGAGAATTCGCGAACAGGACGCACGTAACAGATAAGCAAGTGAAGCATTCTTCGCGAAGGGTCTGGACCATTGCCCAGTCATGTGCCGCGCGTGCCAGGAAGAACGCAATCAGCCGCGAGTGCTCACGTGCTCCGCGTGCCCGAAAGAAGCAGATGGAAAAGAGCGAGAATTCGCGGACAGGACGCATCTGACTGATACGCAAGCGAAGCACTTCCTCGCGGCGGGTTCGAACCATCGCCCAGTCATGTGCCGCGCGTGCCAGGAAGAACGCAATCGGCCGCGAGTGCTCACGTGCTCCGCGTGCCCGAAATAAGCAGATGGCACAGAGCGAGAATTCGCGGACAGGACGCATCTGACAGATAAGCAGGTGGAGCACTCCTTCGCGATGGGCTCGGAGCATCGCTCGGCGGTGTGCCGAGCGTGCCACGAGCAAAGGCAGGTGGCGAAGAAGTTGGACTGTTCCGCATGTCCCCTGAAGAAGGACGGATCAAAGCCTATGTTCACTGACGGCGGCCATCTGTCGATAGCCCAGGGGGAGAATTATTTCCACCGAGGCGCTCTGGTGGTTCGCGCCAAGTGCTATAAGGCGGGGCGGGCGCCGCGGAGAGACCCGCCGAAACGCCCTGCGGAGGCAAGTGACGAGCGCGGCGGGAAGCAGCGCAAGTTGCGAGGAATCTAACCGCGAGTCGCGCGCGCGTCGTCTTCGGGGCTCTCTTGGGCCGTCCTCGGCCTCTCTTGACCCGTCTTGGCGCCCTCTTGGCCTGTCGCGGGGCCCTCGTGGAGGCTTCTTGGACCGTCTTGGTGCGGTCTTGGGGGGCTCTCGGGCCGCCCCGGAGCAGGGGGCGCCCCAAAAGGCGCGCGTGCGAACAATATACGTTTTACGAAGGGATCGGGCGATTCTACACAGCTAGAGGCCCTCCAGGGGCGCATCGTGAAAGCCTCTCGGGGCGTTTTGGGCGCCTCTCAAGCCGTCTGGGGGCCGTCGTCAGCGTTTTGGATCGCTCTTGGACCGTCGAGGACCATGTGGAGCTCTCGTCGAGGCCGCTCGGACCGCTCCTGGAGCGCTCTCGGAGCCGTTTTCGGGGCCCCTTTGGGGCGTCTTGGACGTGTGTTGGCCCGTCTTGGGGCCCTCGAGGGCTCAATGGGAACCCTCTTGGAGGCGCCTTGGGCCGTCTGGGAGCGGGTTTGGGTGGTTCTGGGGCCGTCCAGGAGCGGGGGGCACCCCCAAAGGCGCACGTGTGGAAAAAATATACGTTTGACGAAGGAAACGAGCGATGTTTTGCGTCTAGAGGGCCTCTTGGAGGGAATCTTGGATGCCTGTGGGGGCGTCTGGGGAGGCCTCGTGAGCCGTCGGGAGGTCGTCGTCGATGTTTCTGATCGCTCTTGGACCGTCTGGGACCATGTGGAGCTTCGTGGAGGTAACTCGGAGCGCTCCTGGAACGCTCTGGGGGCTGTTTTCGGAGCCCTCTTGGGCCGTCTTGGACGCCTGTTGGCCCATCTTGGGCCCTTTAGGGGTCTGTGGGGGACCCTCTGCGAGGCTTCTGGGGCCGACTGGGAGCGGGTTTGGGAGCCTCCTGGGCCGTCGGGGAGCATCGGACAGATCCAAAGCTGAATTTCTAAAAAATGTACATTTTCACAAAGGGAATGGCACAATTTTTGCGTCTGGGGACCCTTGTGGAACGCATCTCGGAGGCCCTCGGGGGGGCTCGTGGGGACCTCTTCTGCCGTCGAGGACGCCTCGTGGCCCGTCTTCGGGCCAACTTGGACGTCTTGGAGCGCTCGTGGGGCGTCCCAAACCCATGTCGAGGCCACCAGACGCGTCCCTACACGATTTTCACGTGTTTTTCCGCGATTTTCGGGAGCGGATGAGACCTCCGGGGGGTTCCGGGCCGCCCGGGGCCGTCCGGGGCCGTCCGGCCGGACCCCCCCCCCTCCAAATGAACCGGACCGGGCTCCCGGGGGAGGGGTTTGGGGAGGGGGGGCATCTCGCGCGCCGATGAACCCCAAGGGGTCGGCGGATAAAGCATCCTCCCCCTTTCCCGTGGCATCTCTTTGTCCACGGGATTGAATGTGGTTCAAGTGAAACCGCAGGCAGGGAGGCCGAAGTGTATTGTCTCTTCTAAAGTTCCCATCGTAGCTCTGATTTCCGTCTCCTGCGTGGCACCATGAATATCCTTGGAGGATCTGCCGATTTCGCGACTATCCGTATTTCGATGATGTCGCAAGCAAAATGTTGGTTTTTGTAACATGCACTGTCGCAAACATATCATTTTTGTAGGGATGTCCCAGGCGGAATTCACATTTCCGACGAGTCGCCCAGTTCGGCACGATCAGTTTTTCGATAATGCTTTAAGCAAAACGGTTGTATGCGTAAATTGCAGCTGTCGCGAACATGTCATTCTTGTGAGGACGTGTCGGGCGAGACGCACATTTTCAAATATTCGCCTTTTCGCGACTGCCTATCAGCTTCCCGAGGATGTATCAAGCAAAGCGCTTGATCTTCTCCTTCCCCTTCCCCCCTCCCCGCTGCTGTTCGCGGCTCAGGCGGTTTTCGAGCCCGGACGGTTGGCGAGCTCTTGCCGGGCTTTCCTCAGCTATCCACCGAGCTTCCCCGAGCGCTATGGCGCTCTCCGAGAGTTCGGGGCGCGCCGAGGTTTCCCAGACCCAGAGCGGCGAGGTGGTCGAGCTGCCCAAGAAGATGGCCGAGCAAGGCGAGCAGACCAATCAGCTTCTTCGGTTACTTGGCTGAGGAAGCGAACTGCGCCGAGATGCGCCAATGCCAGCTTGCAGGCGAGGCGATGGACGCTTCGATAATGATCAACACCTACGTCCGAGGACAGTCCGCCTTGTAGCCGAGGGGCACAAAGTCGGCCATCCTCGAGACCATCTACAGCAAGAGCACCCTGGCGAGCATCATGTATCAAAGGGTTCTCGCCGATAAAGACGAGGAGGGCCGAGACGATCGCGGCGGTGTTCTACGGGGCGTTCGTCGAGAAGTCCAAGGTGCTTTACAGAGGCCGGGCTGTTCTGGGAGCCCCCATCGGCCGCGCAGGCCGTATCAAAGTTGCATTTCGGACGGTGAAACATCGTTCGACCTCTTGGGGGCGTTGCTGTTCGCATATAAAATGTGAATCTATGGTTATGCTTCCAATGAGTATACAAGAAGAAGTGTACATGTGGAATGCAATAGGAATTCCCCACCTCACCCCCCCCCCCCCCCCGCGCCAACCCCCCGCCTCCCCCCCCTCCTGCCATGCGCATCCAATATTATATGGTAGAAATGCAATATGAATTCCCCGCGCCCCCCCCCCCCCTAACTCCCCGCAGCTCCTCCCTCCCAACAGGAACGCAATAAGAACGCGATGCGAATTCATACATTCTCTGCACCCTCTTCCACAATCGAGCCCCTATTGTGGTTAGTCCTATTGCAGGAAGAAGGGGGGGGGGGGGGCGGAAGTTTGTATCTCCGCCCCCTCGAACGTGGAATTTTGCGACTGTCCGACGCGAATTCCTCGATGCCTCCTTCCCCCCTTTCATCCTATAAGAATGCGCGTTCCTATTGTGTCTCCGATTGCATTCCCATCGGAGGAGGAGGAGGAGGAGGAGGAGGGGGATGGTTGGGAAGGGGGGCGGAGGGATTGGGCGGATGAGCGGGGTGTGGGAGGGTGGGGCGGGGGGCGGGGCGTTTTTTTTTTTTTTTTTTTTTTTTTTTTTTTTTGGGGAGGGGGGGGGCGGGGGTGCGTTGCGTTTCTTTCTTTTGCAGTCGAACATCGTTTCTATTGGAGGTAAGGGTGGCGGCGGCGGGGGGGGGGGGGGAGGGGATGGGGGATTCTATTGGTCTCTAGTGCGGTTCCTTATGGTTCCTATTGTATTCCACATTGGGAAAGTGCGGGGGAGGTGGGGGGGGGGGCGGGGGGGGCATAAGGAGGGGGCGGGACTTCCTATTGTAGCATTTGGATTCTCGCGTGGAATTTCCTTCGCGCGCATGTCTATATTGAAGGGGGGGGGGGGGGGGCGGGGGGGAGGTGTCAAACTTGCACTCTGGATGCGTTCTTGTTGAGCCCCAGTTGGGGGGGGGGGCGGAAGCGGGGGGGGGTGCGTTCTGTATGTCGATAGGTTTCCCATTGTATCCCCGTTGTGCTCCGGTTGGAGGTGGGGCGAGAAAGAAGGCGCCATTCTTATTGCATTTGTGCGCTCCCAATGCGTTCATATCATATTCCGATTGGGGGATAAGGAAAGGAACGGGGCGGAAGATGGAGGATAGATGACAGGGGAAGGTCGGAGAAGGGGCGGGTGCGGAGGACGGGGGGGAGAGTGGTGAGGGGGGCCAGGGGGAGGAGAAGGGGGGGGCGCTGAAAAGAAGATCGGGGGAGGGATTCTGATGGCGATTGTGGCGAGGGGGAATAGAGGGGGCGACGGCGAGTATCGTCAACGAAAGCAATCAATATGTCAATCTTCCACGCGAGGAGTCAATGCATGGTGCGTGGAGATCCCTCCGCAAAAGGGAATGAAAGGTGGAGCGTGCTTCGCAGAAAAGTTCATGCAATTTATCCGCGCAATAGAATCAGCGCTGGAATTTCCTCGCGCAAGATCATTCAATGCGTGGGGGATCCCGCGTTCCTCCCCGCATCTCCTCACTCCTTCCCTCTGGGCCTTGGGGGAATTGAAAAATGCGCATTCGCGTTGCGTTCCCCGCTGTGTCTTATTGGAGGGGGGCGGAGGAACAGGGGGGCGGAGGGGTGGGGGGATGTGTGTGTGTGTGTGTGTGTGTGTGTGTGTGTGTGTGCGTGTGGGTGTGTGTGTGTGTGTGTAGTGCGGTGGGCGCATCGTGTTGTGGTGTGTTGTGTGCGTGTGTGTGTGTCGGTGTGTGTGTGTGTGCGTGTGTGTGTGTTGTGTGCGTGTGCGGTGGTTGCTTGCATTGCTATGTCTCGCAATGTATTGTTAAATGGGGGGAAGGAAAGGGGGCGAGAGCGGAAATCCTCTTGAATTCCTAATGTGTTCCTGTTGTGTGTTGATATTCCTGTCGTGAAGAGCACGTAGAGAGAAAGGATGGGCAAGTTTTCTTTTTCTTTTTTTGGGGGGAGGGGGGGGCGGATGGGCCCGAGGGGGGCTTCCCTCTGTGGGGGGGCGACGGGAGGGGGAGGGAACTGCCTATGTTTAGTATGAGCTTTTCGCTTGGATTCTGAATAGCATTTTTAAATGGGGGTGGGGTGGGGGGTGGGGAAGGGGTGGGGGGGCGGAGTGGGTCGGTGGGGGTGAGGTGGTGGGTAGTGGGTGGGTGTGGGTGGGGGTGGGTGGGTGGGTGGGCGGGTGTGTTGGTGGTGGGTGGTGGTGTGGTGGCGTGGGGGGGTAAATCAACGTTGCATCTTCTTCAACGTTGCATGACATTGTTTGGCCTCTGGTTGAATTCCAGATGATGTTGCTGTGTGTGTTGCGTGTGTGTGTGTGGTGTGTGTTTGTGTGCGGGTGTGTGTGTGTGTGTGTGTGGTGTGTGTAGTGTGTGTGTGTGTGTGGTGTGTGTGGTGTGTGTGGTTGGTGGTGTGGTTGTGTGTGTGTTGTGTTGTGTGGTGTGTGCGTTGTGTGTGTGTGTTGTGGGTGTGTGTGTGTGGTTGTGTGTGTCGTGTGTGTTGTGTGTGTTGTGTGTGGGTGTGTGTTGTGCGTGTGTGTAGTGGGTGGTGTGTGAGGGGAGGGGCGGGGAAGGGGGGCGGCGGCGGGGGAGGGATTCTTTCGGTGTTCCGATTGCTTCCCCGCTGCGTTCCCGTTGTGCTCCAATTCGAAGTGGGGCGAGGAAGGGGGCGCAATTCTTATTGCATCAGTGCGCTCCCAATGCGTTCATATTGTATTCCGATTGGAGGAGAAGAAAAAGGGGCGGGGCAGAAGATGGCTGGTAGGTGAATGGGGGAAGTCGGAGAAGGGGCGGGGGCGGGGGAAGGAGATGAGGGGGGCGAGGGGCGCCGAGGGGCCGGGGGGCGGGGGCAGGGGAGAGGGCGCTGAAAGGGAGCCGAAGGAGGGAGAATCGGATGACGATGGTGGGGGGGGGGGGGGGAGAGGGAGCGACGACGGGGGTCGCCGACAGACGCAATCGCCATGTAAATCTTCCACGAGGAGTCAGTGCATGGTGCGTGGAGATCCCGCCAAAAAATGACTTTGCGGGGTGTAATCCGCAAAATAGTTCGTCATGTAACTTATCCGCGCAAATGAACCAATGTTGGAAAGGGCCCTCCACAAACTAGTTCAATGCGTGGAGGATCCAACGTTCCCTCCCGCCCCCCCCCCTCCCCCTTCTTTCCCTCTGGGAGTGTGGTGTGTGGTGTGTGTGTGTGGTTGTTTCGTGTGTGTGTGTGTGTGTGTGGTTTGTGTGTGTGTGGGTGTCGGGTGTGGGTGTGGGTGTGGGTGTGGGTGTGGGTGTGGGTGTGGGTGGGGTGTGGTTGGAGTGTGGGTGTGGGGTGTGGGTGTGGTCGTGGTACTGTGTGGGTGTGGGGTGTGGGTGTGGGTGTGGGGTGTGGTGTGTGGGTGTGGGTGAGGGCTGGTGGGTGGGGTGGGTGTGGGTGGGGTAGTGGGTGTGGATGGGGCGCGGTGGTGGTGTGGTGCATGCGCGGGTGGGTGGGCGGGTGGGTTGGGTAGGGGGGGGGGGGGCGCGGAGGAAGGAGGGGTGATAATTGTCAAGGCAAAAAACTGGTAGTTGTTTTGGGGTGGTGGTGGTGGTGGGGGATTGGGTGGGGTTGCGGGTGGGGGGGGGTTGGTGGTGGTGGTGGTGGTGTTCGTGGTGGCGGGGGGGCCTGGCCCATTGGCGGGCCCCCTCCTCCCACGTCCTCGCCCCGTCGCCCTTCTAAGACGCGCGGTGGATATCGTTTTCTTTTTCTCCTCTTTTTTTTCATTTTTTTGTGGGGGGGGGGGGGGGGCGGGGGTGGGGGGGGGGGGTCGAGGAGGGGGGGGGGGAGGGGGGGGGGGGGGGGCGGCTTTGCGTATTGATTAGGGTTCTTTGTGCGGCGGCCCTGGAAAGGGATTCTGTCGGCGGCGGCCTTGCAGGCGGATTCTGCCAGAGGGGGCTTGCCATATTTTCCGGTCATTGTAAAATATCATTTTCCAAGCGTCTTACATGGGGAAGCAAGGCTTCGCTTGAGACCCCCCTCCATTTTTCCCTAACCCTCCTTGATGGGGTATTCGTTTTGAATAGAACAGTGTGGTTTTCACTCCCTTCTTCCCGCCCCGCCTCCCTCTTGCCTCCTCTTGTCTTGCCTGCAGGGGGCTGCGATCTGTGAAACTGTCGCCACTTTCGAGGCCTGCTGGGGGGGCCAGCGCAGTGGCGCCGCGTGCGTATTCAAATCTGACCTCGCCATTCCTGGGGGGGCTGCGATCTGTGAAACTGTCGCCACTTTCGAGGCCTGCTGGGGGGGGGCCGGCACATTGGACCTCGCCATCCCCGGGGGGCTGCGATTCGTGAAGCTGTCGCAACTTTCGAGGCCTCCTGAGGGGGCCCAGCACAGGGGCGCCACGCGCAGATTCAAATTTGACCTCGCCATCCCTGGGGGGCTGCGATGTGTGAAACTGTCGCCACTTTCGAAGCCTGCTGGGGGGCCCAGCGCAGGCACGCCACGGGCGGATTCAAATTGGACCGCGCCATCCCTGGGGGGCTGCGATCTGTGACACTGTCGCCGCCTTCGAGGCCTGCTGGGGGGCCCAGCGCAGTGACGCCGCGGGCAGATTCAAATTTGACCTCGCCATCCATGGGGGGGCTGCAATCTGTGAAACTGTCGCCACTTTCGAGGCCTGCTGGGGGGCCCAGCACAGCGACGCCACGCGCTGACCCAAATTAGACCTCGCCATCCCTGGGGGGCTGCGATCTGTGAAACTGTCGCCACTTTCGAGGCCTCCTGAGGGGGCCCAGCACAGGGGCGCCGCGCGCAGATTCAAATTTTACTTCGCCATCCCTAGGGGGACTGCGATCTGTGAAACTGTCGCCACTTTCGATGCCTCCTGGGGGGCCCAGCGCAGTGGCGCCACACGCGTATTCAAATTTGATTTCGCCATTCCTGGGGGGGGGGCTGCGATCTGTGAAACCGTCGCCACTTTGGAGGTCTGCTGGGAGCCCAGCGCAGTGACGCCACGGGCAGATTCAAATTAGACCTCGCCATCCCTGGGGGCTGCGATCTGTGAAACTGTCGCCACTTTCGAAGCCTGCTGGAGGGGGGGGGGGGGGGGCAGCGCAAGTGACGCCACGCGCGATATTCAAATGGGACCTCGCCATCCCTGGGAGGCTGCGATCTGTGAAACCGTCGCCACATTCGAGGCCTGCTGGGGGGCCCAGCACAGTGGGTACCCACGGCGGACTCAAATGGGACCTCGCCATCCCTGGGGGGCTGCGATCTGTGAAAATGTCGCCACTTTCGAGGCCTGCTGGGGGGCCCAGCACAGTGGCGCCACGCGCGGACCAACATTCGACCTCGCCATCCCTGGGGGGGTGGGGGGGCTGCGATCTGTGAAACTGTCGCCATTTTCGAAGCCTGCTGGGGGGCTCAGCACAATGGCGCAACGCGCGGACACACATTCGACCTCGCCATCCATGGGGGGCTGCGATCTGTGAAACTGTCGCCACTTTCGAGGCCTGCTGGTGGGCCCAGCACAGTGGCGCCACGGGCAGATTCAAATTAGACTTCGCCACCCCTGGGGGGCTGCGATCTGTGAAACTGTCGCCGCTTTCGAAGCCTGCTGGGGGGCCCAGCGCAGTGACGCCACGGGCAGATTCAGATTTGACCTCGCCATCCCTGGGGGGCTGCGATCTGTGAAACCGTCGCCACTTTCGGGGCCTGCTGGAGGGCCCAGCACAGTGGCGCCACGCGCGGACCAGACTTAGACCTCCCCATCCCTGGGGGGCTGCGATCTGTGAAACCGCCCCCCCTTTCGAGGCCTCCTGGGGGGCCCAGCGCAGGGGCGCCGCGGGCAGAGTCAAATTTGACATCCCCATCACTGGGGGGGGGGGGGGGGGGGCTGCGAATCTGTGAAAACTGTCGCCACTTTCGAGGCCTGCAGGGGGGCCCAGGCACAGCGACGGCCACGCGCTGCCAAATTAGACCTCGCCATCCCTGGTGCTTCGGATCTGAAAGCTGCGCAACTTCGAGGCCCTGCTGGGGGGCCAGCGCAAGTGAACGCCGCCGCAGACCCCAAATAGACCTCGCCATCCCAGGGGGGATTCGAATATGTGAATCAGTCGCCACATACGAGGCGTGCTGGGGTGTGGGGGGGGGGGGCAGGCGCAGTGACGCCACGCGCGGACCCAAATTAGACCTCGCCATCCCTGGGGGGCTGCGATATGTGAAACCGTCGCCACTTTCGAGGTCTGCTGGGGGGCCCAGCGCAGTGACGCCACGCGCAGACCCAAATTAGACCTCGCCATCCTTGGGGGGATTCGATTTGTGAAACTGTCACCACTTCTGAGGCCTGTTGGGGGGGGGGCAGCACAGTGACGCCACGCGCGGACCCAAATTAGACCTCGCCATCCCTGGGGGGGCTGCGATATGATATCCCCGCTTTCGAAGTGGCTAGGGTTGCTCAGTGATTGTAAATAATTAGCTTTATCTAGTCCTTGTCCTGTAGCCAGTGTCCTGCGAGTCTCCCGAATTCCGCTTGCAGACATATGTAACCCTCGCCCCGTCACCGCCCCCTGTTATCAAGTGTCCTGAACTATTTGCGCCCTGCGTTTGCGCAGGGGTTGGGTGCGTCGCATTATATATATATATTATATAATATAATATATATATATATAAATATAATGATGTGAATAAAATCCATTAACATTATCGAAAGGGTTCGCTTGGGATTTTGGAGGGGTCTCGAGCGACATAGTGCTTTCTTGCGAAACTAATGGGAAAACGATGAAACATTTGGTTTCGCTTGGGACTCCCTCCGAATTGCGCGCGGGCCAAGCCCGGCGGATTTAAAAAGTTTGGAGGGGGTCTCAAACGAAGCCTTGTTGTTCGATTCGGTTGTTATTTAAACATGAGAATAACGACCTGGCAGACTCCTCTGGCCCCCCTCCCCCCCGTCCTCTCCCCGTCCCCGTCTGTTGGAATGCAGTGGGGATCGATTGGGGGGAGGGGGGGGGGGGGCCTTGCGCGCTGATTCCATGTGCGGCGGCCTTGCAGAGGGATTCCTTTTGCGGCGGCCTTAGAAAGGGATTCTGCTCGGGGTCTTGTGTGATTAGGACGCCGTCAATTCGCGGCGTGCCCGCGGGCCCTTTTGTTCGAGCTGCGTCGGAGGAAAAAAGAGCCCCAAGATGCGCTCTCCCCGCGCGTCCGCGTAACTTCCGCCATTCTAGCGGAGAGCGTGGTTCTTTGGTGAACTGCGCAGATTAGATCCACGGGGGGGCTGAGGACGTGCGCTGCCCAGGGCAGCGGCGCCCAGAGAGCAGCTGGTGGATTGCAGAGGCGACGCCAAGCTGCCAGAGTTCAGTGGCAGAGATGAGGACTGGCCCAGCTGGTCCATCAAAGCTCACGCGTTCTTCGCGTTGATGGGCTGGGATGACATGTTGAGGCCCAGCCAGCGCTCGCGGCGGACAACGCCAGCATGGGCGAGCGCGCGGCAGCGACGAGCAAGCTGCTGCGTGCCATGCTGTTCACCAAGACCCAGCGCAAGGCGCTGGCGATGGTTGCGCTCGCAGGCAGGCGCGAGGTTTTTGTCGCCTGGCGGGCGATCAAGAACGAGTGCGAGCCTGGGGTGGGCAACAGGTTCGCAGCCATGCTCAGCGACCTGCTCAACCCCAGGTGGGGCGACCAGAAGCCGTTCGCCGACCAGCTTGTTGACTGGGGCAACGGCGTGGCGAGGTGCGTCGCGCAGACATCTGTAGCCCTCGCTCCGTCATCGCCCCCCCTTTATAACATGTCATAAACTATTTGCGCCCCGCGTTTGCGCAGGGGTTGGGTGCGTCGCATTTTTTCTTTATTTCCAACCCTCCTTGGTTGGGTATTCGTTTTGAATAGAGCAGTGTGGTCTCCACTCCTTCCTTCCTTCCCCCCCCTCCCTCCCTGCCTCTTCCTGTCTTGCTTGCGGGGGGCTGCGATCTGTGAAGCTGTCGCCACTTTCGAGGCCTGTTGGGGGGCCCAGCAACGTGAGGGCGACGCGCATCTTGAAATTTTGACCTCGCCATCCCTGGGGGGGGGTGCGATCTGTGAAGCTGTCGCCATTTTCGCTGCCTGCTGGGGGGCCCAGCACAGTGAGGGCGACGCGCACATTCAAATTAGACCTCGCCATCTCTGGGGGGGCTGCGATCAGTGAAACTGTCGCCATTTTCGAGGCCTGCTTGGGGGCTCAGCGCAGTGAGGGCGACGCGCAAATTCAAATTCGACCTCGCCATCCCTGGGGGGCTGCGATCTGTGAAACTGTCGCCACTTCCGAGGCCTGCTGGGGGGCCCAGCACAGTGAGGGCGACGCGCAGATTCAAATTAGACCTCGACATCCTTTGGGGGCTGCGATCAGTGAAACCGTCGCCATTTTCGTGGCCTGCGGGGGGCCCAGCAAAGTGAGGGCGACGCGCAGATTCAAATTTGACCTCGCCATCCCTGGGGGGGGGGCTGCGATCAGTGAAGCTGCCGCTATTTTCGAGGCCTGCTGGGGGGCCCAGCACGTGAGGGCGACGCGCAGATTCAAATTTGACCTCGCCATCCTTGGGGGGGCTGCGATCAGTGAAACTGTCGCCATTTTCGAGGCCTGCTGGGGGGCTCAGCACAGTGAGGGCGACGCGCAAATTCAAATTAGACCTCGCCCTCCCTGGGGGCTGCGATCTGTGGAACTGTCGCCACTTTCGAGGCCTGCGGGGGGGCCCAGTCCAGTGAGGCCGACGCGCAGATTCAAATTAGACCTCGCCATCACTGGGGGGCTGCGATCTGTGAAACTGTCGCCATTTTCGAGGCCTGCTGGGGGGCCCAGCACAGTGAGGGCCACGGGCAGATTCAAATTAGACCTCGACATCCCTGGGGGGGCTGCGTTCTGTGAAACTGTCGCCATTTTCGAGGCCTGCTGGGGGGCCCAGCAACAGTGGGCAGTGGCGCCACGGGCGAATCAAATTAAACCCTCGCCATCCCCTGGGGGCTCGATCTGTGAAACTGGTCGCGCACATTCCGTAGGCCTGCTGGGGGCCGCGCGGCATGGCACTGCCACGTCGGCCTCAAATTGGAAACCTCGCCAACCCTGGTGGGCTGTCGATCTGTGAAAACTGTCGCCACTTTCGAGGCTGCGGGGGGCCCAGAAACACAGTGACGCCACGGGCGGATTGAAATTAGACATCGCCATCCCGGGGGGTCTGCGATCCGTGAAACTGTCGCCACTTTCGAAGCCTGCTGGGGGGCCCAGCAGAGTGACGCCACGGGCTGATTCAAATTAGACCTCGCCATCCCTGGGTGGCTGCGATCTGTGAAACTGTCGCCACTTTCGAGGCCTGCTGGGGGGCCCAGCACAGTGACACCACGGGCGGGTTCAAATTAGACCTCGCCATCCTTTGGGGGCTGCGATCTGCGAAGCTGTCGCCACTTTCGAGGCCTGCAGGGGGGCCCAGCACAGTGACGCCACGGGCGGATACAAATTAGACCTCGCCATCTGGGGATCACAGGAGCATCAGTGACGCACGGCGCTCACGGCGGATACAAATAAGATCTCTGCGCCATCCTGGGGGGCTGCGATCCTTTGAAACGGTCGCCACTTTCGACGCCCTGGGGGGCTGCGATCTGTGAAACTGTCGCCACTTTCGAGGCCTGCTGGGGGGCCCAGCGCAGTGACGCCACGGGCAGATTCAAATGAGACCTCGCCATTCCCTGGAGGCTGCGATCTGTGAAACTGTCGCCACTTTCGAGTCCTGCTGGGGGGCCCAGCACAGTGACGCCACGCGCGGACCCAAATTAGACCTCGCCACCCCTGGGGGGCTGCGATCTGTGAA
This sequence comes from Prorocentrum cordatum, assembly GCA_963575745.1. Taxonomy (NCBI): domain Eukaryota; class Dinophyceae; order Prorocentrales; family Prorocentraceae; genus Prorocentrum; species Prorocentrum cordatum. The sequence continues at coordinate 497,176 of CAUYUJ010005880.1, forward strand.
GCTGTCGCCACTTTCGAGGCCTGCTGGGGGGCCCAGCACAGTGACACCACGGGCGGATTCAAATTAGACCTCGCCATCCCTGGGTGGCTGCGATCTGTGAAACTGTCGCCACTTTCGAGGCCTGCTGGGGGGCCCAGCACAGTGGCGCCACGGGCGGATTCAAATTAGACCTCGCCATCCCTGGGGGGCTGCGATCAGTGAAACTGTCGCCACTTTCAACGCCTGCGGGGGGCTGCGATCTGTGAAACTGTCGCCACTTCCGAGGCCTGCTGGGGGGCCCAGCACAGGCACGCCACGGGCGGATTCAAATTAGACCTCGCCATCTCTGGTGGCTGCGATCTGTGAAGCTGTCGCCACTTTCGAGGCCTGCTGGGGGGCCCAGCACAGTGACGCCACGCGCGGACCGAAATTCGACCTCGCCATCCCTGGGCGGCTGCGATCTGTGAGACTGTCGCTACTTTCGAGGTCTGCTGGGGGGCCCAGCACAGTGATTAGACCTCGCCATCTCTCGGGGGCTGCGATATGAGATCCCCGCTTTCGAAGTGGCTAGGGGTGCTCAGGGATTGTAGCTAATCAACTTTATCTCGTCCTTGTCCTGTAGCCAGTGTCCTGCGAGTCTCCCGGATTCCGTCTGCAGACATATGTAACCCTCGCTCCGTCATCGCCCCCCTTATACATTGTTCTAGCCTATGTGCGCCCCGCGTTTGCGCAGGGGTTTGGTACGTCGCCAGGGTTATATTTATATTATATATATATGATATATATATATAAATATATATATATAATATATCTAAATATACTATATATACACGTATATATACATCCAGATAAAGTCGATGAATAATCAATAACATAAATATGCAATATTAAGAAAACGTAAAGAATATAAATCTGCTTGAATTTCCAAAGATACTGATATGGAAATGTGATCCAATAACCCCAAGCATAAATAATTACAAAAGGAAAAGGGTTCGCTTGGGATTTTGAGCGAGTCTCGAGCGACACAGTGCTTTCTTGCGAAACTAATGGAAAACGATGGAACATCTGGTTTCGCTTGGGACTCCCTCCGAATTGCGCGCGGGCCAAACCCGGCGGATTTAAAAAGTTTGGAGGGGGTCTCAAACGAAGCCTTGCTTTTCGATTCGGTGATTTTTAAACATGAGAATAGAAACCTGGCAGACCTCCTCCGGCCCCCCTCCCCCGCGTCCTCTCCCCGTCCCCGTCTGTTGGAATGCAGTGGGGATCGATTGGGAGGGGGGGGCGGCCTTGCGCGCTGATTCCATGTGCGGCGGCCTTGCAGAGGGATTCCTTTTGCGGCGGCCTTAGAATGGGATTATGCTCGGGATCTTGTGTGATTAGGACGCCGTCAATTCGCGGCGTGCCCGCAGGCCCTTTTGTTCGAGCTGCGTTGGGGAAAAAGAGCCCCAAGATACGCTTTCCCCGCGCATCCGCGTAATTTCCGCCATTCTAGCGGAGAGCGTGGTTCTTTGGTGAACTGCGCAGATTAGATCCACGGGGGGGCTGAGGACGTGCGCTGCCCAGGGCAGCGGCGCCCAGAGAGCAGCTGGTGGATTGCAGAGGCGACATCAAGCTGCCAGAGTTCAGTGGCAGAGATGAGGACTGGCCCAGCTGGTCCATCAAAGCTCACGCGTTCTTCGCGTTGATGGGCTGGGATGACCTCATCGACAATGTTGAGGCCCAGCCAGCGCTCGCGGTGGACAACGCCAGCATGGGCGAGCGCGCGGCAGCGACGAGCAAGCTGCTGCATGCCATGCTTTTCACCAAGACCCAGCGCAAGGCGCTGGCGATGGTTGCGCTCGCAGGCAGGCACGAGGTTTTTGTCGCCTGGCGGGCGATCAAGAACGAGTGCGAGCCTGGGGTGGGCAACAGGTTCGCAGCCATGCTCAGCGGCCTGCTCAACCCCAGGTGTGGCGACCAGAAGCCGTTCGCCGACCAGCTTGTTGACTGGGACAACGACGTGGTGAGGTGCGTCGCGCAGGCGGGGGAGGACTTCGGCGACGAGTTTCGCATCGCCACGCTGCTCGTCCATAGCCCCGAGCTGTGCAAGACCGTGCTGCGCAATGCTCCGACGGCCGCCAAGGTCTCGCACGTGGCGCTGAGGACCCACCTGAGAGAGTGGGTAGCGTCTGGACAGGTCTTCGCAGCTAGCGGCGCGGTGGGCCAAGGCGTGGCGCCGATGGAGATCGGTGCGATCTCGGGCCATGCCCTGCCGCAACAGCCTTGGCCCAAGCGCAAGGGCGACAAGTCGGGGGGCGGCAGGGGTGACGGGGCGGGCGGCAAGGGCGACAAGGGCGGCAAGGGCGGCAAGAAGGGACTCAATAATGACGAGCTCAAGGGCAGCAGCCCCGCCAAGTTCGAGGGAATCTGCAACTGGTGCCGGAAGCAAGGGCGCGAGGAGAAGGGCTGTTGGCACAAGGCCGCTGGCAAGCCTCGGGTGCCGACGTCGGCGCCCCCGAAGGCGACCGGAGCCCTGCGGGCCCCTGCAGGCCCCTGAGGGTCAGAGGGCCGTGAGTGCGGTGGCCGCGGGCTCCGACGGTGACGAGGTCGGCTGGGTCTTTGGAGTCAGGAGCTCGGTCGGAGGCTGCCGCAGGGAGGAGCGCAGAGGGCTCATCCTCGCAGACAGTGGCAACGACGAGCACCTCTGCGGCCAGGCGTTCGGGTCACAGCATCCGACAGTTCAGGGGGGCCCCGCAGCGCCCAAGCTCACCGCGGTGAGCGGCCAGAGGCTTGGTACCGACGGGCTCCGTAGGATCCCCATGGTCGTTGGTGGCGAGAAGGGCCCCCAGCCATGCTTGGGGAACCTCGGAGTGAGCAGCGACCTCGCCCCTCAGGGCGCGGTGCCCAGCCTCGGGGAGCTGGCGCGCAAGCAGTTCAGGTTCGTCCTCGAGGAAAGTGACCCGCGCGCCGTGAACCTCAGGACGGGCGAGCGGGCGGACGTGAAGCTAGTTGCGACGCGTTCTACTTCGCGGCGCAGATCCACGACGCGATAGGCGAAGCTAAGCTCGCAGCCTGCCCCGCCAGGGTCGCCGCTGCGGGTGCCGCTGGAGCGCCATGGGGGGCGGCGCGACGAGAGGGTCCCCCGCCGCTCCCAGAAGCTCGAGGGTCGCGTGGCCCAGCGCCGCCAGATGCAGGAGCTGCGCCAACGCGGGTGCAGGGGGCGGCGGCGCCGCCAGGGGTGCAGGAGGCGGCGGCGCCCGCGCTGGGCCGGGAGGCACTTGCGGCGGCACAGCCGCCGGGGCGGTCATACCTCGAGGGGTTTGGGCCAAGCTCGAGGATCGACGCCATGCAGAAGCGCCTCAAGGGGATCTATGCCCCGTACTACGGGGCCAAGGCTCCGTGGTGGGCACGGCTCGTCGACTACGAGGGCAGACGCAAGGTGGGGGCGGCGACGGATGACCTCCGCGAGCTAAGGCGCGAAGAGATGAGGCGTCAGGCGGAGACGGGGCAGGTGCTGGAACCGACCGCGTTCCCCGACGTCCGCGAGCCGACGCCAGAGGAGAGACGGCGCCACGAGGAGAACCTGCGCTGCCCGCCGCGGCGCTGGCGCGAGCACTCAGATGGGGCGTGGGCTTGACAGGCCCCGCGAGCTTCTTGATGCGGAGGTGGGGCGCCTCCCCGTCATCGGGCTTGACCTGGCGTTCTTCCAGGGCGAGGCGGCCGACGCCGTGGAGGCGGGCCCCCGCGCCGAGGATGGCCAGAGACAGGGCGAGGAGGTGGTACTGGTGGTCGCGGATGCCGACGCGGGTGCCATGGGGAGTGTCCCGGAACCTGACCGACGCGCTGATCCCTGCACGGTAGCAGCCACGGTGGCGTTCATCAAGAGCTTCTTCCATCAGAAGGTTATCTTAGGGCCAGACCGCGAGGGCGTCATGATGGACCTGGCCAACAAGGTCAAGGCAGGGCTACCCAACCGTGTGGTCGTGAGACCTGCCCCCGCGTTCAGCTCCCAGTCGAACCCCTCCGAGAACGCCAATGGCATCATCCAGGCGCAGTTCCGCGCGAGCAGGGGCGCGCTGGAGGCGCGACTGGGGACCAGGGTCCGACCGGGCACGGCCATGTACAAGTGGTTGCAGCGCCGCGCGGGTTGGGCATGCACCAACCTGAGGATCAAAGGGGAGCGGTCGCGCCGCTCATGAGAACCTCAACTGCCGCGCCTGCACCAGGGAGATGGCCGCCCCAGGGGAGTCCGTCCTGGCGCGCCTACCTAGGGGCAAGAATCGCAGGGCGAGAGGCAAGGTGCACCACAGGGGTGACATGGGCTTCGCGAGGGCGGTCTGGCTAGGGAAGAGCTACGACACCGACGAGCACATATGCGCCCTCGAGACGGGTGAGCTGGTCGCGACGAGGACCGTCAAGAGGCTGCCCGAAGAGCGGAGGTTCAACCGCACCGCCGTGGCGGCGATCACGCACATGCCATGGCGGCGCCGAGGGCAGGGCGCGGCCCCGCGCGGGATCGAGCCGATTGTTACACCCCCTGCCGCTGCGGACGCCGACCTGGCAGCGCAAGAGGCAGCTGAGGCACGGCCAGTCCCTGGCGCTGATGCCCAGTCCACTGAGGCCGCCCATAGCGGCGGGCCAGCAGCCCAGACGGGCGCGCCCATGGCGGCGCCCTCGGCAGACGCGCCGGGCGGTGCCGAGGTTACCGCTGGGGACAGGCAGGCGGGGCCAGCGACGCAGATTTCGGCTGGAGGAGGCGCTGGGGGCGACGCCCCCATGACGCCTGGGGCTGCAGCGCCAGCGTGCATGCGTGGCTCCGCAGACGCCCTTGATGGGTCGATCGCCGAAGCGACCCGCGGCGGAGGGTGGCAACCGTGGCACCCTTGCGAGGTCCCGAGTTAGCGGAGTATCAGCTGAGCACTGTGATGACGTTCGGCCTGACTTCCTGCAGATCCTCGGGGACATGGATGTCCCAGATCCCCATGATGCGTCGGACTTGCAGCTGATAGAGGCTTCCACCCGACGGGTCCTCGACGGGCTGAAACAATACGGGGTGGGCAAGCTCGTCAAGCGGAGCGAGGCCGCCAGCAAGAGGATCAGCGCCCGCTGGGGCCATGTCTACAAGTGGGGCGCGCACCTCGGGTGCAGGATCGCTAAGTGAAGGTGTGTCGCGCGTGAGTTCAAATGGCAGGAGTGCCGCGACGACCTCTTCGCGCCGGGGAGCAGCGTGGCCGACGGCCGAGTAGTGGATTACGTGGTTCTGAAGCACGAATGGCCCACCTTCATTGTTGACGCGGAGGACGCGTACTACCATGTCCCCGAGGAGGAGGGCGCGTGGGTCGAGTGCCCACCCGAGGTCCTGGAAGAGTGCCGCGCGAAGGGCGACGCCGAGGACTACGTTTGGCAGCTCGCGAAGCAGTTGCCAGGACGGCGTGCTGGAGGGAGGCGCTGGGTCGAGTTCGCTGCAGAGCAGCTCATGGCCAGGGGCTTCGAGCGGTCACCGACTGCGCCCCAGCTCTCCTGGCGCGCCGAGCTCTCGTGTCTGGTGGAGCTGCGCTTGGGCGACATGTGCGGCACAGAGCCTGGAGTTGCAGGGTCCGGCTTCGTGCTGCACCTAGGCCGTGACATCGAGGTGGAGTGGTCAGGCCTACAGGGCAACGGTGCCGACTGCGAGTTTCTCAACGGGCGGCGCGTGCGAGAGGCCGACGCTACCTACGTTCAGCCCAACGAGAAGTACCTCGCGAAGGCGCTGGGGCGCTAGGCCTTGAGGGGGCCAGCCCGTGCGCCACCCCAGGGGTGGAGGCGCGCAGGACAGGCCGGGGTGGCGCGCCCGACCTTGGCCCAGACGAGGCCAAACTGTTCGGGGGCGTGATTCTGTGCCTGCTGTTCTACTTGCGCGACCGTGGAGATGCTCAGTTCGACATCAACTACCTGACCTCGTGCATCTCATCTCACGCTGCAGCTGTGAAGCCGAGTGGCGCGCTGGAGCTCAAGCCCTCATCGAGGGGCTTGGGCTGGAAGCGCTCTTCACGTTCATGGGCTACAGCGCGCGCATGGGCTGGCGATGCGACAGCTCGAGTGCGAGAGCGCTGGCGAGACGTCAGGGCACTGGGCGGATCAAGCACAATGCCACGAGGACGCTCTGGATCCAGCAGTAGGTGGTCAGGAAAGCCATCGCCATCGAGCCTGTGGGCGGTGGGAACAACCTGGCGGATCTGGGCACTAAGGTGTTGCCGAGGCCGCGCCCCGAGCGGCTCCGTGAGAGCTGCGGGTTGAAGGAGGTGCCTGTGCCAGGGGCCTCGAGGGTCGCTGGGGCCGGGTCAGTGTCGACCGACTTCCAGGCCCATTCGAACCTGCTGAAGGTGTTGCTTGCAGAGGCCGCGTCGCTCCCCACAGCGGTGCAGGGGGGCTCTACCGAGCCGTGCGAGGCACCGCGGGAGATGGACGAGAGTGCGCTGGCTCCAGTGACCACGCTGGGAGTCGCGACTGAGGGCTACTACGTGAGCCTGACTGTGCTAATTGCGGGCGTGAGCCTAGGACTCTTGCTTGCTTTGTTGGGGTTTTCCTTGATTTGCTGGTTCTGTCCGTGTGTGAGGCCGAGCTGGCGCCGCGCGGGCGTCCCGCCGCGCGGCGGCGACGGCGGGAGGCAGCCTCGTGCTCCGATCGAGGGGTTGAGTGAGCCAGCAGTGATGCTCAAGTCAAGGAAAGGCGACCGCTTAGGGATGGTTGCCACCTAGAGCCAGGCAAAGTATACTTGGTGGACGACCAGCCCCCGCTTCCAGCCATTGGGGCCACGAGAGCAGGGTGTGTGGTCCGAGTGGGGCCTTGAGCTGTGTATTGTTTAGATGCGCTGCAGGCGCGATCCTAGTCCTCCGCGACTTTGCGTCGAGGCACTGCGGGTTTTAATTTTCCTTTCTAGAACCCTGGGGGGAGTGGTGGCACCGAGGGGTGTCCGGGGAGGAGCGGGCCCACCGCCCGCTCCCCGCTCGGCCAGGCGGCGTGCTCGGGATCTTGCGTGATTCGGGCGCCATCAATTCGTAGCGTGCCCGCGGGCCATTTTGTTCGAGCCTCAATTTGCGCTTTCTCCACGCGTTCGCGCAACTTCCGCCAGATTCCGTTGGTGGCGACCTTGCAGGTGGATTCTGCCAGAGGGGGCCTGCTTTTTTTTCTGTCTAAAAACATTTTTTTTACATCGGGAAACCAGGTTTCGCTTGGGGCTCCCTCCAAACTTTTTACTTGGGTTTGGCCCGCCTGGAATTCTGAGGGGGTCTCAGGCGGATGTGTGTTTTCTTGTGAAAGCAGCCGAAAGAACAATGAGAAGGCTGGTTTCGCTTGAGACCCCCTCCGGAGTGCACGCGGGCCAAGCCCGATGGATTTCAAAAGTTTGGAAGGGGGTCCATAGCGAAACTGGCTGTTCCGATGTGCAACATTTTAAAACGTTAAAACATTTGAGAACTTTTACATCCTGGCAGACCACCTTTGGCAGATCCCTTCCCCTCCCCCCTGCCCCCCTTCCCCTCCTCCTCCAGTAGGGTGCAGTGGGTGCAGTGGGAATCTATTAGGGGTGCGTGGGGGGTTGGGGTGGGGTGGGGGGTGGGTGGGTGGGTGGTGGGTGGGGGGGGGGGGGGGGGGGGGGGGGGCGGCGGCTGTGCGTGTTTATTCCTCTGTGGCGGCCTTGCATAGCATTTTTTCCGTTGTGGTGGCCTTGCAGAGAGATTCTTTTTGAGGCATTTTTCCCAACCGTCCTGTGGTGTTGGGTCCTCGTTTTGAAGAGACGGTGCCCCGCGTCCTCTTGTCCTCTCCTCCTCTCCTCTCCTCTCCTCCTCCTCCTCCTCCTCCTCCTCCTCCTCCTCCTCTCCTCCTCCTCCTCCTCCTCCTCCTCCTCCTCCCGCCATCATCATCATCGTCATCGCTCATTTCGGCACACCCCTCACACGTTTCGTGGCCCCATAGGGAGCTCCACCGAAGGTCTTAGTGGGTGTGCCCGCGTGCGTCCCGCGCACCCATGTCGGCCCACCCCTCGCACGTGTCGTGGCCCCATATGGGGGCTCCACCGAAGGTCCCAGCGGGTGTGCCCGCGTACGTCCCGCACACACATCTCGGCACGCCCCTCGCACGTTTCGTGGCCCCATAGGGAGCTCCACCGAAGGTCCCAGTGGGTGTGCCCGCATGCGTCCCGCACGCCCATTTTGGCACACCCTTTGCACGTTTCGTGGCCCCATAGGGAGCTCCACCGAAGGTCCCAGTGGGTGTGCCCGCATGCGTCCCGCACACCCATTTCGGTGCACCTTTCGCACGCTTCGTGGCCCCATAGGGAGCTCCACCGAAAGTCTCAGTGGGTGTGCCCGCATGCGTCCCGCGCGCCCATGTCGGCCCACCCCTCGCACGTTTCGTGGCCCCATAGGGAGCTCCACCGAAGGTCCCAGTGGGTGTGCCCGCATGCGTCCCGCACACCCATTTGGGCACACCCTTCACACGTTCCGTGGCCCCATAGGGAGCTCCACCGAAGGTCCCAGTGGGTGTGCCCGCATGCGTCCCGCACACCCATTTCGGCACACCCCTCGCACGTTTCGCGGCCCCATAGGGGGCTCCACCGAAGGTCCCAGTGGGTGTGCCCGCATGCGTCCCGCGCACACATGTCGGCACACCCCTCGCACGTTTCGTGGCCCCATAGGGAGCTCCACCGAAGGTCTCAGTGGGTGTGCCCGCATGCGTCCCGCACGTCCATTTCGGCAACCCTCGCACGCTTCGGGGCACCATAGGGAGCTCACCGAAGGTCCTGGTGCACCGAAGGTCCTGTGGGTGTGCCCGCATTTGCGTCCCGCACACCCATTTCGGCAGATCCCTCGCACGTTTCGTGGCCCCATAGGGAGCTCCACCGAAGGTCTCAGTGGGTGTGCCCGCATGCGTCCCGCACGTCCATTTCGGCCCACCCCACGCACGTTTCGTGGCCCCATAGGGAGCCCCACCGAAGGTCCCAGTGGGTGTGCCCGCATGCGTCCCGCACACCCATTTCGGTACACCCTTCGCGCGCTTCGTGGCCCCATAGGGAGCTCCACCGAAAGTCCCAGCGGGTGTGCCCGCATGCGTCCCGCACACCCATTTCGGCACATCCCTCGCACGTTTCGGGGCCCCATAGGGAGCTCCACCGAAGGCCCCAGCGGGTGTGCCCGCATGCGTCCCGCACACACATTTCGGCACACCCCTGGCACGTTTCGTGGCCCCTATAGGGAGCTGCACCGAAGGTCCCCGTGGCGCAGTCCACATGCGTTTCCCCCGCCCAGTACACCTTCGTCGGAGGCCGTCGGAGTTCTGCGCCTCGCTCGCCCGTCGTCGCTCTGCCTGGCGGCAGGAGCCTTGCCCGCTATCAGCCAGTCAGCAAGCTTTCCTTGCTGCGCGCAGCGGACGACCCGCGCGCGTCGCTGGGGCCCGGGCCGACCTGCGCGCGTCGCTGGGACTCCGCGCTGCGCTGCGCCCGCAGCCTTGGACCTTTGAGTGCGCGGGCAAAGGAGGGAGTAAAAGAAGGGGAGGAAGCGGGCGCGATCCTCGCAGTGGCGTCGCGGCGCGCGGGCGATGCCGTCGGGGAGTCCCGGGGAAGCTCCTTGCGGCGGCCGCGCTCAGCGTCGCGAGTATTCAGAGGCAGTCATTCTCAAACTATTGTCATTCAGATTCAATTGCACCATGCTTTGTTATACTCGCATTCATGCACGTAGATTCGCTCGCACGCAGATTCATTCACAGTCAGACGCACTCGCGCTCAGATTCACCCGCGCTCAGTCTCCCTACGTACTCAGATCAATCGTTTTCGTTCGCGTTGTGTACCGCGCCACTCATTTCGGAGCACCCCTAGCACGGTTCGTTGCCTCATAGGGATCGCCACCGAAAAAGGGAAGCACAATTGCGGTGCTCACACCTGCATATGGTTGGGTCCATTTTTTTTTTTTTTTTTTTTTTTTTTTTTTTTTTTTTCCCCCCCCACCCCCCCCCTCTCTCTCCTCTCTCCTCTCTTCTCTCTTTTTCCTCTCTCTCCCCCCCTCCTTTTATTATTTCTCTCTCTCTCTCTCTCTCTTTTTCTCTCTTTCTCTCTCTCTCCTCTCTCTCTTCTCTCTCTACCTCTCTCTCTCTTCTCTCTCTTTCTCTCTCTCTCCTCTCTCTCTCTCTCTCTCTCTTTCTCTTTTTCCTCTCTCTCTCTCTCTCTCTCTCTCTCTCTCTCTCTCTCTCTCTCTCTCTCTCTCTCTCTCTCTCCATTTTTTTTTTTTTTTTTTTGTTTTTTTTTCTTTTTTTTTTTCTCTCTCTCTCTCTCTCTCTCTCTCTCTACTCTCTCTACCTCTCTCGCTTGCGCGGTGGGTGGATGGCGCGCGGCTCGTGAATTTGCCCCCCCCCCCCCCCCCCCGAGGGGGGCCCCAGAAGAGCCCGCTCTCGCTTTGCAGCCTGTTCGAGGAGCACTGCGAGAACAGCGACGTTCTAGTCTGTCTTCTCCCGGGTTTCAGGGTCGAGATGTTCGAGGCGGCCCGCGTCAGATCGGCTGCGCGTAAGAGTGACCCTTGGCCAGAGTGACCTCTAGTGTTGGCCCTAATGTGGTCAGACAGACTTTCTTGAGGAGTGCGCTCGGCCTCGCGTCGGCGCGCGCTGCGCCAGTCTGCGATCGCATCAGGGCGCGCTTGATTCAGGGTGCGCCCCTCGCAATCGATCGCAACGCATGCGCGGTGCATTCTGCCGAGTGCTTCGTTTGGCGAGGGGGGCCCAGTCGAGCGGGCGACGTGCTCTCCGCTTTGGGGCCGGCCCCAAATCGTCCTGGAATAACTTTGACTATGTGTGACTAATTTTGCCTAACTTTGAATATCTTTTCGCATTCCGCGCTTTGCAAGTCAATTCTTTACTATTGGAAGTTATTTGCGGCCGCGGGGGGGCCAAGTTCCGGCCCGGTTTCGGCCTTGGCGCCGGGCCCGGTCAGACGTCTTCGCGATGCGGCCCGGTAGTGCCAGAACATTCTGCGGTGGCGCCCGATTGCGTTTGGTTTCGCAGAGCCATCGGGCGGGTGTTCTGGGGCGCCCGGAACGAATTGGCGGAAGTCCGCAATTGCCTGCTGGCGCTAGGGATCTATCGAAGCGCGCCCCGCCGATCGTTGCTGCAACCTGACGGCCGCGGCTTGCGCGTTTGCTCCAGGCCCCCGCGGGCCCCCTTGTGGCCGCGCGCCAAAGGGCACTCTTGCCTAGGGTCACTCTTGCGTGTCGCCGATCAGAGACCCCGTGCTGGGGCCCGAGGTTTTGCCCGGGATGAGCTAGGACAGCTACTCCGACGTCGCCGAGAGCGTCTTCCGCGAGATCCGCCGAGGCCTCCAAGCTCTCTGTTCGATCGTGCTTCCCCTGGACAATCGCTTCGAGTCCGTGGTGGCGAGCGTCGACGCCGAGCGTGCCGAGACTTTCGAGGCGGTCTTCAGCCTTCCTGAGAAACTCAACGGGTTTTTTAAGTGGGCCAAAGACAGCGGAATCTCGACGAGCGAGAGCGGCCGCGAGAGCACGCCGAAGGCCGTGCCGCGGCCTGCGAGCTGAGCGAGCGCGACTACATGGCCGAGCGCGCCAAGGTCGACGTGGAGGCCGAGAAAAAAGAATGGCGCGCAGTGCCGGGCGAGCATGGGCGACTGCGGGGCGGGTTTCGCGCGCGCGCCCACAGCAGCTCCTGAGCTCTAGAGCGAGCGAATCGTCCAGAGAAACGAATAAGTAAAACCATGTTGTCTCAAAGGTTTCGTGCTCCTCCCGCGCCTCAAAGGACTCGCTCCCCGCGGGGGGCAACTGTGCCGCTATGCCACGACGTTTCGCAGGTTTCGCACATTCCCCGTTCCTCCAGGAAGGCCCCCCCCCAGAAGGGTCAGGGTATCATGCGACCGTCGACTTTTATGCGATGCGTGTTTATCCAATTCCTCCGGGGAAGTTCACCGAGAGGGCCCGGCGTGCCATTTCACCGTGCTATTTCAGAGGAGTTGTGATCATCCCGCGTCGCCAAAGAGACTCTCCCTTACCTCCAGAGGGGGCGTTCTACCGTACTATTGCTCTCCAACTCCTACAG
>CAUYUJ010005880.1:513251-515751 GCA_963575745.1 Prorocentrum cordatum
GAGGGACAGCCGCTCTTGCATCAGAGAGAGTATTCTCGTCTGACCGCTCCCGTTTCTTGCTGCTGCTGCCCCTCCTCCCCGCACCCCGGGCATGCCACACTTGGTTCCAGGGGCACGCAACCGCCTCACCGCTCTCCCCTTCTTCTCACGTTTGTCATGCCCACTCCTCCTAGGATGACGCAGTCTACGGTCGCACCGAGGTATAAGATCGAGGTCCATCAGGGGAGGGTCTTCTAATGTCCTTCGTGCTTTCTTCGGGTGTTCGTGTGCATTCTGGGGGAGGGTGCCCTCGAATGTCCTCACGTTTGACCGGCGGAGGGTCTCATGCTCTTGGAGGATGTTCTTCTGCTTCAGGTCCGACTGTGTGCATCAGCATCGACCCTGGCCAGGCCAATCCTGGGCCCGGGCACCGAGCTCAGACTTAGATTAGACCCGCCATCCCTTGGGGCCTGCGCATTGCGGAACAGTCGCCACTTTCGAGGGCTGCTGAGGGAGGGGGGGGGAGCGGAGCGACGACCTACGGGGACCCAGATTTGGTCTCGCCATCCTTGGGGGGCTGCGATCTGCGAAACCGTCGCCTCTTTCGAGGGCTGCTGGGGGGTCCAGCGGAGTGACGTCGTACGGGGCGAACCGTGAATTTGTTGAGCCTTTCGAAGGCTGCTGGGGGCCCAGTTGAGTGACGTGCTATCCAACTCAGACTGATGTCTCGCCTTCTTGCCAAACCGGCTGCCACGATCAACGCTGCTTGAAACCAGTTTTGGTATGGTGGAGTCCCCTTCCCATCAGTTGGGATGCTGGCAGTTTCATCATCGTGTGTTCCTTCATGAACAAAGAGAATGATGCCTCGCCTTCGCTGCCCGCCACTCAATTCCATGTTCGACTTTGCTTCCACGCTCCCGCCTCTCGTCTGCACTCCCCCCTGTGGTCCTACATCCGTCTGTGTCGTGTAACGCGCGCGTGTCCCCCTCACCTGTCGAACTCATCGGGTTTTCTTGCCATACCTTCATCCACAATGATGTGTCCCACTGTTCTTGTCATTTCGTGAATCTGGATCGAGTGCGGCGCAGGGCAATTTTGAAAAGAGTATCGGGGTCGCGTTCTCCTTCCTCCGGCCTCCCTTCCGCAGGTGGCTGCGTACTTCGAACCTGCCGCCACTTTCGAGGGCTGCTGGGAGGCCCAGCGCGATGACGCCCTAAGCAGGTTCAGATAGAACCTGGCCATCTCTGGTGGGCTGCGGACTGCGGAACTGCCCCTTTCGAGGGCTGCTGGGTGGTCCAGCGCAGTGACGCCCTAACCATGTTCCCAGACTCAGATTCGACTACTGAGCTGCGAACTGCGAAACTGTTGCAACTTTCGAGGGCTGCTGACGGGGCCCATCGGAGTGCGGGCTTACGGAGAATCATTTTAGACATCGCCATCCATGGGCGGTTGCGAACTGCGAAGCTCTCGTCGCTTCGAGGGCTGCCGAGGGGCGCAGCGCAGCGCGGTACTATGGGGAGTTGGGCTAGACATCGCTATGCCCGGGAGGGGGGGGCGCGAACTGCGACATTGACGCTGCTTCCCAGGGTTGCTGTGGGGGCCTGGCGCAGTGGGTACCGATCGGGGACTCACACTAGACATCGCCTTCTTCAGGGGGCTGCGAATTGCGAAACTGTCACCACTGTCCAGGGCTGCTGTTGGGCACAGCGCAGTGCGGGGCCACGGGGGCTTAGACCTCGCCGTACCCTGGGGGGGGGCTGCGATCAGTGAAGGTGTCTCAACTTTCGAGAGCTGCTGGGAGGTCCAACGGAGTGGGGGACCACGGGGATTCTTATTAGATGTCGCCATCCTGGGGGTGGGGGGTCGAGGGCGGGGGAGCTGCGAACTTCGAAGCTGTCGCGGTTTTCCATGGCTGCGGGGGGTCCAGCGCAGTGCGGGCCTACGGGGACTCATCTTGGACATCGCCATTTTTGGGAGGCTGCGGACTGCGAATCTGCCGCCGCTTTTGAGGGCTGCTGAGCGGCCCAGCGCAGTGCGGGGCTATCGGGATGCAGATTGGACCTCGCCGTCCTTGGGGGGCTGCGAACTGCGAAGGTGTCGCCACCTTCGAGGGTTGCCCAGGGGTCCTGCACAGTGTGTGGTGGGTGCGGGAGCTCAGACTGGATCTCGCCATCCCTGGGGGTCTGCGAGCTGCGAAGCCGTCGCCAGTTTCGAGGGCTGCTGGAGGGTTCAGCACAACGCGGGTCCACTGTGACTGAAGCTTCGCCATCTCTGGGGGGCTGCGGTCTGCGAAACTGTCGCCATTTTCGAGGGCTGTTGGCAGGCCCAGTGCAGTGGCGGCCTACATGCACTCATATTCGACCTTTGGCGCGTTATAGTACTCACGCCCAGAGGGCTGGTGGGATTCTCCATGTCCCGTTGTTGATCGAAGGCGCCTACGGCGAATCGTCGCCGTCCCCTGCCTGTCTTAACCACCCATACTCCCAAACGTTGGCCCGAAGTCTGGCCAAACTATTTGACT
>CAUYUJ010005880.1:518251-541249 GCA_963575745.1 Prorocentrum cordatum
GGGAAAGGGAAAGGGAAAGGGAGCGGATTGGAGAGGAGGGGAGGAGCAGGAGGAGAAGGAGGAGGAGGAGGAGGAGGAGGAGGAGGAGGAGTAGGAGGAGGAGGAGGAGGAGAACAGGGTAATCCCAAGAGTCGTCAACGTTGTTGGAATACACCCTCCCTCCGAGCTTCCTCGTCATATGCCCTTACAACGGTTCATTTCCATCGAGGGAACTGCCTCGTTGGAAGACAACCGTTTGACGACCCTGAAGAATGTCAAAACATTGCTCCCAGAATTCCAACGCCGCGGATCAACCGGACTGTTGCGTTTCGACGATCCTGAATCGTGCCAGAACGCCAATCTTGGGACTTCAACACCGCGAAAGAACGTAACTGTTGCGCCCTCATAATCCAGTATCCTTCCGAAGCACCGTTTCTGGTATTTTGATCATGGGAATCCGTAAAACCCTTGCAACTCTTTAAAAAGAATGTACGCGGCGCCCAGGCGGGAGCCACATTTTGAAATGGAACCGCCCTCAATCCGTGAAGCTCTTGTTGCAGTTTCTTAAAACGAACGTGCGGGGCGATAGGGCGAGAGTCGCATTTTGAAAACGGGTTCCCTTCGATCCGTGAATCTCTGGCAAATTTTTAAGACGAGTGTGCGCGGCGCTAAGGCGAGAGCCGCATTTTGAATACGGGTCTCCCTCAATCCGTGAAACTCTTGCAAGTGTTTATAACGAGTGTGCGCGGCGCTAAGGCGAGAGCCACATTTTGAAAACCACCCGCCCTCCATATGTGAAACCGTTGCCAATTTTGACGCTTCAGGGTCACAGGCGAAACGCCTGGCCCGCCCTAAAAACTGGCCTCTGGGGGCGACAGGGAAAAGTCATTTATAAGGAAAAGGATTCGAGGAGGCTGAGGAGGAGGAGGCTGAGAAGGAGGAGGAGGAGGAGGAGGAGGACGAGGAGGAGGCGGAGGAGGAGGATGAGGAGGAGGAGGAGGAGGAGGAGGAGGAGGAGGAGGAGGAAGATGATGAGGAGGAGGAGGAGGAGGAAGCCTCTTGGGGCCGTCTGGGTGTTTCCTGGGAGCCCCTTGAGGGTCTCTACGTGTTCTCTTGGGGCCTCTGGGAGCATCTGAAAGCCTTCTTCTTGGCCTTCGGAGGCAGTCTTGGGGCTCGCTCTGAGCAGTCGTAGATCCCTCTTTGGGCGCTTTATGGCTGTCTTGGAGGCCTCTGGGGCCGACTTGGGGCAGTCTTAAGGGGCCTCTTTGCTCGTCTTGTGGCCCTCTCGGGCCGTCTTGCGGGCCTCTTGGGGGCCTCGTGGGCCGTCTTGGATCTTGGGGGCCTACGGCCGTCTCGGTGAGTCGGAAACCCGGAAAGGCGAGAACGCTAACCTCATTGACCCATCATGAGGGTCTCAACGAGCCCCCCGAGGCGTCTTTCGTAGCCATTCTGGCTCAAGCGGGTTGGCTCAGGGATCGGCTGGGCGAATTCCACCATTCCGATGTTTGTCCAGGAGCTCAGGCTCCTTGTCCAGCGGCTCTGTAGAGTGGTGGAGAACAGACATTCGGCCCACATGGGCACGAGCCAGACCGCAGGATTGCACGAGAGGTATCCGCCACGACGTCAGCAGCGGGCCACTCGGAAGGTCCACCCGGCATCGGCAGGGGCGCGCCCAGGGAGGATGCGCAGTCCGCCGTCCGAGTTGTGGGAGAGCGCGGCGAATCACACCCCCGCGAGCCGTCGTGGTCCTCAGATCTCCGATGATACCGGGTGGGCGGTCCCGAAGCATGGCATTCCGCAGACTACGCAGCCGGTGGCGAGCGGGCGCGTCAGAGGCAGAGCCGCTGTCGGCGCCCTCGCGAGCCGCCGTGGCCTTCACATCTCGGTGGATACCCGGTGGACGTTTGCGAAAGATGGCACCCCGCAGATCACGCAGTCGATGGCGAGCAGACTCGTCGGCGGCAGCATCATCGGCGGCTTCGGCAGCATGACCTGCTCTGGCTGCGTCGGCGGTGCCGGCCGCACCGCGGGCGAGCCGCCGCCTGGCGCCGTTCACGCCAGCAAGGGTGCACTCGACGTCGACGCCTCGACGAGCCACTCGCCAAAGGTCTGTGAGCAGGTGTCGATCGGCTCGAGCTCGTGCGCGGGCTCGCCCAGCTCCGCCGTGAGCTGCCTGGGGGCCGACCAGTGCAGCGTCGTGTCGGTGAGCTGACCGCGCTGCGGCGGGGCGTCGCCAGAGAGCCGAGGGGCTCGTTTCCTCAGGCCGTTCCTCGTGAATCAGCGCGCATTTGTATTCGTTCGGCTGGCCGTCGCACACCTATTGAGCCTCGCAGGTCGTTCTGCGCAGCTGCTCTGGGATGCACTCCGTCGCGCATTGCGTTTCGATGCTGGCCCTGTCTACGCTGCGCGCCAATGCCCTTCGCAGACAACAGTTTTTAGTACCACGCGAACAAGACGCCCCGCGACGGAGGCAGGACGGCTCGTCGCTGACGCCCTCGCCGCGGACGCGCGAGGGGAGGAGGAGGAAGAAGAGGAGGAGGAGGAGGAGGAGGAGGAGGAGGAGGAGGAGGAGGAGGAGGAGGGGGTGATGGTGGTGGGGGAGGTGGAGGAGGTTGGGGAGGATGAGGAGGAGAGGAGGAGGAGGAGGAGGAGGAGGAGGAGGAGGAGGAGGAGGAGGAGGAGGAGGACAGGGTGGTGGTGGTGGGGCAGGTGGAGGAGGTCGGGGGGGAGGAAGCGCGCACCTAGAATTGGTCCGTCAGCCCCTGGCGAGCCAGGCGCGCCTGCGGGGCGGCGTGCCTGGACTCCACGCCCAGCGCCGGCTCCCGCAGCCGGCGGCAGTCTCCCTCGGGGCGCGCCGTCCGATCTGCCGGGCTGCCTTCTGCCTTCCGTGCTCGACTTAAGTCGGGCTTGTCCCCCTCTACAGGGGAATTGTGGACGAAGAATCAGTAACAAGAATACCCTAAAAGACTTACAAGTGGTCGCAAAATCGTCCCCAGACAATTTTTCTACTATTTCTGAATACTCCTCCTGTAGAGGGAGAGGCCCGACTCAATTCTCGACGGGGGCTGCAGGCCCTGAACATGCTTTAAACATGTGAACAACATGTTGGAAGCATTCTCAGGGAATTTTCCGACACTTTAAGCACATTTTTAATTCGATGATAGGACTGTAAGGGTGTCCATTGTCGTGGCATCCACAACCCTCTGCCTTCCGTGCTCGACGGGGGTTGCAGGCTCCCGGGAGCCCCGCCCCACGGCCGTGCCAAGAGGGTCGGCCGGGAGAGAGGCGCGCACGCAGTTCTGCTTTTGGCTGCTGGGTCCCCTTGATGCCCACGGCGCCCTGCGCAGGCCCAGGGCAGTGCGCTCCAGCGCGCTCGGGCCGTGCAGGGCTCGTCTCGATGCCTCCGATTCGATTCCGATGGATCCTTCCTCCCTCCTCCCTCCTCGCTCCTCGCTCCTCCCTCCTCCTCCTCCTCCTCCTCCTCCTCCTCCTCCTCCTCCTCCTCCTCCTCCCTCCTCCCTCCCTCTCCCTCCTCTCCCTCCTCCTCCTCCCCTCCCTCTCCTCCTCCCTCCTCCTCCTCCCCTCCTCTCTTCTCTCCTCCTCCTCCTCCTCCTCCTCCTCCTCCTCCTCCTCCTCCTCTTCTCCATCACGCCGGTAATTTCTCCAAGAAGGTCCGCATGGATTTCTAGGATCAGCGCAGAGGCCCCCCTCACTGGCCCGCGGAGCGCGTCTGCGCTTGCGCGGCGCGGAAATACGCAGGTGATCGTGCACCGCGTCGTGTTGCTTAGCGTACGGGTACGGTTTAATTCGTTAGAGTGCGCCCTCTTTGGAGAAGGGGAGTATCAGTGGTGCGCGTGCGTCGGAAGATCATCGGCTTGATCATCGGCGTGTCCGTCGTTTTTGTGGGAAGACCTCGTGTTTGCCACCCAGGCCGCCGAGCGCACACGATCGTAGCGTGAGTCGGCGTCGGCCTCGGCCGACGCTGGTGAAGCACACCTCGCTGGAAGGCATCCGGCGGTGAGCGCTCCAGGATCAGGCGCTGCGAATAGCGAGCAGATGGCGAGACCCCCACCTCCATCCCCCCAGCAACATTTGGATAACCCTCTCCTGCTCCTCCGCCTCCTCCTCTCGTCGCTGCACCCCCCCCCCGCTCGTCCAGCACGTCCTCAGGGCGCGCGCTCCGCGGCGCCCAGCTTGGGCAATGCGAGGGCAACGCCAGCATCCCGAAGCCGTGCAAGGCACGGGGCATTGAAGGCAGCGACACGCTTCGTCCGAGCGGTCCGGCGACTGTCAACACGCACGGCGTCATTAGCTCAGCAGTAGGCTTGCGCCGAGGAGTCACTGCACCTGTGCCCGTAGCGCAGTGCACCTGTGCCCGTAGCACATCTGTCGGCGAGCAGCGCCCCGGCAGCGCTCAGCAGAAGCTTCCGTGAGTTGCTCTCCAAGTCTCACCGCTTCCTGGGCCTCGGCGGGCGCAGGAGGCGGTGCGTTCATCTATAGTTCCTCTGCAGTGGGGGACGCCTGTCCCAGGGCGGCTGAGAAGCTCATGGGCCCCTACCCCTCCTCCTCCGCCTCCCCCTCCTTCCTCCCCCTCCTCTTTCTCCATCGGTAGTGGGAGAACTTGCTTCTTCGTCAGCGGCACGGGCTCAATGAGCCGACAGTCGTCATTGCTGCGAGCACGACGCAGGCCTCTCCTTGAAAGACTTTCGAGCCCCCTGAGGCGTCTCGTGTTTCCACTTGTCCTCCTTCTCCTCCCCACCATCCCTCGGCCTTCCAAAGTTGACCCCCAGACCCATCCTGGGATCCTGGGGTGCGTACATCCCAGGATTTCGGACGTCGTCCTGGGGTGCGTCCCGTCCCGTGGTGCGTCCTCCTCGTGGTCCTTGTGGTCCGTGTCGTCCTTGTCGTCCTCGTCGTCCTTGTCCTCGTCCTCGTCCTCCCTCATCCTTCTTCTTTATGGACGGTTCCTTCTGTCGCAGCCCCAGGCGTGTCGGTTGGGCGGGCTGTGCGGTTCGCCCGAGGCCTCCTCACCGTTTATGGTCCTGAAGTATGATTTTTACCTAACAGCGAAGACTGATTGGTTTCTAGTGGTCTCAAAAGAGAGCATCATGACTCCCCAGGGGGTCTGGGCAGATGCCAGACGGGTTCTGCGGGAATCCAGGGACTCCCCAAAACCTTATCCCAGGCCACATTTGGACTGCCCGGAGCCAACAGAACACCATTCCCAGGCCACATTTTGAATGCCCGGAGCCAATTGTAGGCCACATCGTGTTCTTCGTGTTCCCAGAACACCATTCCCAGGCCACAGTTTGAATGCCTGGAGCCAACTGTAGGCCACTCCGTGTTCCTCGTGTTCCCAGAACACCATTCCCAGGCCACATTTTGAATGCCCGGAGCCAACTGTAGGCCACTTCGTGTTCTTCGTGTTCCCAGAACATTATTCCCAGGCCACATTTTGAATGCCCGGAGCCAACTGTAGGCCATTTCGTGTTCTTCGTGTTCCCAGAACACCATTCCGGTACAATATTTTGATTGTCCGGAGCCAACTGTGGACCACTTCGTGATCTTCGTGTTCCCAGAACACCAGTCCTGTGCCATATTTTGAATGCCCGAGCTGAGGCAGGCTGAGGCTGAGGCAGGCTGAGGCTGAGGCAGGCTGAGGCTGAGGCTGAGGCACGCCGAGGCAGGCTGAGGCTGAGGCTGAAGCAGGCTGAGGCTGAGGCAGGCTGAGGCTGAGGCTGACGCAGGCTGAGGCCGAGGCAGGCTGAGGCTGAGGCTGAGGCAGGCTGAGGCAGAGGTGAGGTGAGACTGAGGCTGAGGCAGGCTGAGGCTGAGGCTGAGGCTGATGCAGGCTGAGGCTGAGCTGACGCTGAGGCTGAGGCAGGCTGAGGCAGGCTGCGGCTGAGGCTGAGGCAAGCCGAGGCAGGCTGAGGCTGAGGCTGAGGCTGAGGCAGGCTGAGGCTGAGGCTGAGGCTGAGGCTGAGGCTGAGGCTGAGGCTGAGGCTGAGGCAAGCTGCGGCTGAGGCAGGCTGTGGCTGAGGCTGATGCAGGCTGAGGTGAGGCTGAGGCTGGCTGAGGCAGGCTGAGGCTGAGGCTGAGGCCGAGGCAGGCTGAGGCTGAGGCTGAGGCAAGCCGAAGCAGGCTGAGGCTGAGGCTGAGGCTGATGCTGAGGCTGAGAGACAGGCTGAGGCTGAGGCTGAGGCAGGCTGAGGCTGAGGCTGAGGCCGAGGCAGGCTCAGGCCGAGACAGGCTGAGGCTGAGACTGAGGCTGAGGCAGGCTGAGGATGAGGCCGAGGCAGGCCGAAGCTGAGACAAGGTGAGGCTGAATGGGGGGGGGGGAAGGGGGGGGAGGAGGGGAGGCTGAGGCAGGCTGAGGCCGAGGCAGGCTGAGGCCGAGGCAGGCTGAGGCTGAGGCTGAGGCTGAGGCTGAGGCAGGCTGAGGCTGAGGCTGACGCAGGCTGAGGCCAAGGCAGGCTGAGGCTGAGGCAGGCTGAGGCTGAGGCCGAGGCAGGCTGAGGCTGAGGCTGAGGCTGAGGCCGAGGCAGGCTGAGGCTGAGGCTGAAGCCGAGGCAGGCTGAGGCATCCGTAGGAATCCATAGGAATCCTTAGGAATCCCTAGGAATCCTTAGGAATGAGTAGGCATCCTTAGGAATCCGTAGGCATAGTTAAGCATCCTCAGGATTCCTTAGGAATTCTTAGGATTCCCGAGGAATCCTTCGGAATCCCTAGGAATCCCTAGGAATCAGGATTCCTAAGGAGTCCTAAGGTTTCCTAAGGATTCCTATGGATTCCTAAGGATGCCTAAGGATGCCTTAGGAATCCATCGGAATCCTTAGGATTCCATTGGATCCTAAGGCCGTTGCCACTGCGACTGTCATTGCGAATGCGACGGCGACTGCGAGAACAGCAGAATTCTACAACTGGATTCTTCCCTGAATCTTAAGGGGAACACTTCCAGATATGCTTATACACATCGCTGTTAGGTTGCTTTGCCGGGATAATTTGACTCTCCGCGTATCCCCACCAAGTTGGTGAGACACTACCATCTCCGTGTTGAATGGCAAAAGGTCGCTGACAAATATCGTAGCCTACTATATCGCAGCGCAAGGGCCAGCGCAACCGAGGGGCAAGACAGCAAGGGCAACCTATACCCTTGGTCCGACAGAAGGACGGTACCCACCCCCCCTGACCCACCCGACAGGGCAAGTCACCACGAGCAGACCCGGCCCTCCAGCACATACAGTGGGGCTGCGCCGCAGCACCCATGGAGCAGACCCAGAGACGGCACAGCCGCCCCGCCAGCGTGCACCGACAGGGAGAATACCTGGTCGGGAGCATCCAGCTCTGGAGCCCCCCCCATGGCGCCCAAGGCCGCGATGGGAAGGGTGGGACCATCAGGATAGCTCTTGGAAGGGGGCTTCGTGGGGGAACAGGGAGAAAAGGACCGCCCCAAAGAGTGACGATCAATACGCCGACAAGCGACAGCGAGGATGGGAGCTCGCGCGCTGGTAGACCGGCAGAGGGCCTGGCAGGAGCCCCCCGACTAGGGCGAGGTCGTCTCTACAAAAGCCGCCAAGACGTACGGCGTCAGGTCGCCGGGACAACGCGTGAACCCCCTCAGCGGAGGATTTGCCGTGCACGGGTACCGTGGGACTTCCCTAGGACGTTCCCACCCCAGACGATGTCCTGCGGCCAGGACGCTCACCCTAACCCTTCGCCACGTTCTCCAGTTCCGCGGCTATCGGCTGCACTCCCCATTCCTCGTCGCCACGTGCTGTCATTCCGCGGCGGTCGGCTGCTGACCCCCCGATTCTACACTCTTGACTGCGGCTATCGGCTGCTAACCCCCCTTTTTCGTCGCCACAGGGTGCGACTTCCGAAGGAGGAAGAGTTGCTGTGGGCCCCTGGGCCACTGGGTCACCACCAGGTGGCCACTCCTGTCGGCTGACTGCGACAGGTCCTGTTTCACCGATGCAGTGGGCCACTGGGGCGGACTGTTGTTACCTCCTGGGGTTGAGGTGCCCCCCCACCACCGAGATAGCTCCTGCGTCCGCGTGGGCCTTTAGCCCGTTCGGCCGGCTGAAATAATCCCGCCGTCGGTTTGGCCGCTGCGTCGGCCCGTAGTGCTCCGAGAAGGCTCGCTCAAGGCGCTTCGTCCGCCCTCGGCATCCTACATTCTAATTTTGCCCGCGACGTACGCGGGCCGGGACACACGGGACGCTGGCCTCAGCCATTTCGGGTGCCCACCCTTTGGGGTCGGCAACATGCGGTGGCTTCCATTTCGTGGCCCGTTGGGACGGCGGCTTCTGGCCCCCCTTTCACATGGGCGTGGTGACAGTACGGTCGGCCGCTTGTCGGCATCGGCGGACAAGGATGCCAGTCAGGCACCGTTCTGGCGCTCGTGTTAGACGTCGGCTACAGTCACAGGAGTGCCTTCGAGATGCGCAAACCGCGCGCCGCCTTGGTACCAGGGGCCATCGCGGGCGATCTCCTTTATGGTCGGCCATCTCCAGGCTTTGGCCCGAATCCCCCTCAGCGGCGTACTGTCTGGCCGACGTTCCAAGTGAGTGAGTGGTTTTGGCACCTTCCGCCTGGCAGTCTGGCCCCACCTGCGGGTCCGACCTTTTTCTCTCCATTTCGCCGGCACACGCTCAGCGGCTGGTTCTTCCCATTTGCATCCCTCGCTGGCGCATGTTCAGCGTTGTTAATTTTCTGCTGCTGGCACATGCTCAGCTGCTTCTTCCTGGCCGGCACTTGTGCTGCGCCGTTAATTATCTGCCTCCCCGTGCGCTGTGTCCCAGCCTCGTTCACATCGCCCTCTGGACTTCTCCTTGCGGGCCGCGAATCAAAAAGCGTATCCCCGCCAGTCCTTGGCTCGAGCCTTGGCTCAAGCCCCTCTGGCTCAAGCCCGCCCCTCGCTCAGGTGCGCACTCGGGCCGGGGCCGCGTCCGCCCGCGGGGCCGCCCTCTCGGGGGCCGCGCTGCGCCGCCGTCAGCGGCTGATGGCGGCGCGGCGGGCCCCCCCGCTGGGGCTTGGCGGCCCTCTGCCGCCGTCGCTCCCGCCGCCGCCGCCGCCGCCGTCGGAGGCGGCCGGCGGCTGCCCCAACTCGGCCCCCGTGGGCGCCGCTGCCGTCGCCGCTGCCGGCTCCTCGCCGGCGGCGGCGGCGGCGGCGGCGGCGGCGGCCGGCGGAGGGCGCGGGCGCGCGGCGGCGCCGCCGCGGTCGCCCCCGCGGCCGCCGGCGGCCGCGGCCGCCGCCGTTGCCGCCGCCGCCGCCGCCGCCACCGCCGCCGCCGCCGCCGCCCGCCGCCGCCACCCGCCGCCGCCGCCGCCGCCCGGCTGCCCTCGGCGGCTGGGCGCCGTGGCCGGCGTCGCGGCCGCTTTCGCGGCGGCCGCTGCTGCTGTCGCTGCCGCCGCCGCTGCCGGCTCCCCGCTGGCGGCGGCGGCGGCGGAGGGAGGGCGCGGTGGCCGGCGCCGCCGCGGCCGCCCCCGCGGATGCGGGCGGCGCGGCCGCCGCCGCTGCTGCCGCCGCCGCCGGATCCCTTCCGGCGGGGCGGGGCGGCGGCCGGCGGCGGCCGGCGGCGCCGTGGCCGGCGTGACGGCCGCTGTCGCGGCGGCCGCTGCTGCCGCCGCTGCTGCCGCCGCAGCCGGCTCCTCGCCGGCGGCGGCTGGCGCGGTGGCCGGCGCCGCCGCGGCGGCATGAGGCGAACGCGGCACCCCTGGCAGCCAGCAGACCTCTCCAAGAGAAGCAGCGGTTGTGTCATCGGACTCGCAAAGATGCAGGGCCCGTTATGCCAGAAGGGAACGAGGTTTCGGTTTCATCGTTTCACCAAAGTGATTCAGGGCGTCAGGCCAGAAGGAAGCGGGGATGTCTCGAGCCCCCGCACCATCCCTGGCAGCCACTCAGACCCTGGATCACAGCAGCGCCCCGCCGCGGCGACCCGCGAACGCCTTTGGGGGGGGCCGCTGCGGGGGGGCGCGCGCCCTCCCGACCGAGTCTCCGCAGCCATCAGAAGCCCGTGCCACGGCTCGGACAGCGGCGCGTTGGAAGGACAGCCATCCCCGACAGAGGTGGATGACAGCAGCACTAGTCCCCTCGCGACCGCCCCCTAGCGGCAGGCGCAACAGCGGCAGCAGCGGCGGCGGCAGGCCCCTGGTGGCGCTCAGGAAGATCCCGATTCAGACACTCCTGGAGACAGCATCGTGGCGACAGTTGGCAGCGCTGCTGGGGGCGCGCCCGCGCTCGGAGACGTCCCTCACAATTTGGGCACTCAGGAAGAAGTATCCGAAAATGCGGCCGTTCGCCGCGAAAGGAGCGCGCCCACTCCTGGAGACAGCGTCGCGGCGACAGTCGACGCCCTACTGGGCGCCCCTGGCGGCCAGCAGACCTCGCAAGAAGAGACAGGGCCTGTTCGGCCAGGAGGGAATGGAGCGGTCGCGACGTAGGACTCGCGAGGAGAAACAGGACCCGTTAGGTCTTCTTTCAGCTGCAGCAGTCCCCTGGGGAGTCTACAGGTGGAAGCCGGGCCCGTTTGTCCAGAAGGGAACGGATGCGTTCTTCGCGATTCTGACGAAGAGGTACCCTTGCACCTTGCATCCCTGCGTCGTTTTGCGAGCAAGGCACCCTTGCATTTCAGTGTCCGAGTCCAGGCGCCTTCGCGGGCTCCCCTGGCAGCCAGCAGACCTCTGCAAGAGAAGCAGGGCCCGTTAGGCCGCAAATCAACGCTGCGGTTGTGTCATCGGACTCGCAAGGAGAAGCAGGGCCCGTTAGGCCAGAATGGGGCGAGATTTCGGTCTCCTCGGTTCACCAAAGTGGTACTGTTAGGCCAAAAGGAAGCGGTGGCGTCTCGAGCCCCCGCCCCCTCCCGGGCAGCCATTCGGGCCCTGGATCACAGCAGCGCCCCACAGTAACGGATTCGCAAGGAGAAGCAGGACCCGCGAGGCCATCTTTCAGCTGCAGCAGTCCCCTGGGAAGTCTACAGGTGGAAGCAGGGCCCGTTAGTCCAGAAGGGAGCGGATACGTTCCCCACGATTCTGACGAAGAGGTACCCTTGCACCCCTGCATCCGTGTGTCCTTTGGCGAACGAGGCAC
Source organism: Prorocentrum cordatum (assembly GCA_963575745.1). NCBI lineage: Eukaryota > Dinophyceae > Prorocentrales > Prorocentraceae > Prorocentrum > Prorocentrum cordatum. The sequence goes on from CAUYUJ010005880.1 coordinate 529,320, forward strand.
CCTTTCATCCCAGTGTCCTAGTCCAGGCGCCCTCGCGGGCCCCCATGGCAGCCAGCAGACCTCTGCAAGAGAAGCAGGGCCCGTTAGGCCAGAAATCAACGCTGCGGTTGTGTCATCGGACTCGCAAGGAGAAGCAGGGCCCGTTAGGCCAGAAGGTGGCGAAGTTTCTGTCTCTTCGGTTCACCAAAGTGATATTGGGCTCGTTAGGCCAGAAGGAAGCGGTGGCGTCTCGATCCCCCGCCCCCTCCTTGGCAGCCATTCGGGCCCTGGATCACAGCAGCGCCCCGCAGCAGCGACCTGCGACCGCCCTGGGGGGGGGGGCCGCTGCGGGGGGGCGCGCGCCCTCCCGACAGAACCTCCACAGCCATCAGAAAACCGCACCTCGGATCGGACAGCGGCGCGTTGGAAGGACAGCCATCCCCGACGGAGGTGGATGACAGCAGCGCCAGTCCCCTGGCGACAGCCCCCTTGCGTCAGCAGCAACAGCAGCAGCAGCGGCAGTCCCTGGGTGACATAATCCCAATTCAGACACTCCTGGACACAACGTCGTTGCTACAGCTGGCAGCGCCGCAGGGGGTGCGCCCGCGCTCGGAGACGCCCCTCGCAATTTGGGCATTCAGGAAGAAGTCTCCCGAAGGTCGGCCGTTGCTCGTGGAAGGGGCGCGCCCCCTCCTGGAGGCAGCGTCGTGGCGACACTTGACGCCCTACTGGGCGCCCCTGGCGGCCAGCAGACCTCGCAAGAAGAGATAAGGCCCGTTAGGCCAGGAGGGAACGGAGCGGCCGTGACACCGGATTCGCAAGGAGAACAGGGCCCGTTAGGTCTTCTTTCAGCTGCAGCAGTCCCCTGGGGAGTCCACAGGTGGACGTCCGCCACAGCGCGTCAGTCCCTTCCCCTCCCGGAGATAGGCAAACCGACGCTCCCACTGCCCCTCGCTCCTATCAGCGCCCCGGGGGCAGCGCCGTGGAGGAGGCCGAAGAAACGCCCATAATGGCGCCCACTCGCGGCGACGGTAGCGCGGCGGCAGTCCAGAAGGCCGCAGACGGAGCGCCCGGAAACGGGGACCTACCACGCAGAACTGAGAGCCAGGATGACGTAAATCGAACAGCGGCCGTCAGCTGCTACAGTGCTTGCGTCGGGGGTGTGGAAGGAGGCGCGACTGACCGTGACACAGGGCATCCACGACTGGCTGGCTCGCCCGACTCCTGGATTTGCGTGCGGGCCACAGACGGGCGCGTCTTCGCGATCGGCGCAGACGCTCCGTCCGGCGCCCCCGAGGCCACCCCCGTGGCCGACGGCGTATGCGGAGTTCGCAGCCTGGAGAGCCTGGGGCTGTCGTTGCATCCGGTCGGGGGCGAGACCCAGCGACGCCCCGCCCCTGGTGCACTCGAAGCCCCTTCGCCGGGGAACAACGGACCGGCCTTGCAGAGGAAGGACAACGGGGCCATCCGCCAGCTTGTCGACAGGAATCCCTACGCGCCCATTCGCCCTCCTTCCCCTGGCAGCGAGTGCGCCCGAGCGGATAGCGAACCGCAGCCAGTCCCTCTCGAAACCCGGGACTTGCTGGGGATGGCGACGCACGCCCCGAAAGAACCTGTGCCTGACAGCGCGCCTGCGCCCGGAGCGACCCGCAGCATTCCCGCATCTGGCGACCGCCCCGCGGTGACGGGTGGGGGCGCGCCCGCGAGCGAGGACAGGCGCAGGTCCGAAGGCGGGCGCCATCGACAGGGGCTTGCCCCCGTGCGCCACAGAGCAGCGCTCCCCTCTGCCCCAGCTGCCGGAGGCGATCCGGCCCTTGCCTAGAGGCCGACCGCGCGGCCCGCACCGACGCGCATGGCCTCGCTGGGCGTTCCTGGCCTAGCAGCCGTCGTGCCGCGCGCGCGAAGCCATGGGCTACTCTGGCGGCGGGCCCAACCAGGCGGAGCTGTCGCAGAGTAGCAAGCGAGAGCAGCATGCGGAGCAGGGGCCTGAGAAGCCCGACGAGAAGGATGCGCCCGCCGCCCGCGGGGAGGGCGCGGGGGCGGTGCCGGCGCAAGAATCGGAGCAGGGGCACGAATTGGCAATCGCCCGCAGCCATTCTCCCACGGCCGGCTCTCAGCACCCTGGCCCTGCCCTCCTGGCAGCGGCGCGACCTCGAGCACCGAAGAACGGCGACGGCCAGGCCGCAACGTTCCTCCAGCGCGCTCGCCCGGCAACGGGTGGGAGCCCTGCCTGGCCGCGGCGACTGGCGGCTTCCCAGTTTCCCTGCCGCCCTCGGGTCGAAACCCGGCCCCCTGGCGACGCCGACGCCGCTGGCGGGCCCGGCGCGCGGCAAACGACAGGCGGCGGACGCAGCAGCAGCAGCGGCAGCAGAAGCAGAAGCAGCGGCAGCCGCCGCCGCTCCAAGGACCAGCTGTCGACTACCCCGCCTCGGGAAGCGAGGCCCGCCGCGCGCCGAGGGCCTGGGCCCTTGGGCTCGACGCTGAACAGCAGTTGCATAATACCAAGATCAGCTGCATCCAGTGGGGCCTCCCGGGGAGGCCCCTGGCGAGACGATGAGGCGGCGCCAAGCCACCCTGGGTGCGATGTTCACAGGCGCCGGCACGCGTTCGCCAAGCGGCACGTCGAGGGCGCAGTCGACCCGCTGCGGCGCGAGCGTCAGCTTCCTGCGCTCCTTCCGCAACCGCAACTGCGATGTGAGGGCCATGAGCGACGCGCTGAACCTCGGCATCAATTAAGCTCAGGTGCAGCAGCGGTGGCCGAGCCGCAGAGACGGCGCGGGCAAGGGGCGCCAGGTGACGAAGGGCCACTCTGACAACCGTGCCCCCAGGAAGGGCAAGACGCAGGGGAAAGGTTGTCAGCCCTAGCCCGCCCGCCCTCGTCTCGCCCTTGTCGCCCGCCTTCTTGCTGAAAGTGCCGCCCTCAGCTACTCCCCGGTGCCCTGGTTTGCCGGCCCGTCTCCGCCTGCCCCTCCCAATGCTCGGAATGGCGCTCTCAGCGGTCTCGCAGCGAGAAGCAGGGCCCGTTGGGCCTGAAGGATGCGGAGTGTCAGCCCCCCCCATCCTCTGCCTGGCGAACGAGGCACCCCCTGCGTCCGATGTCCGCGCCCTCTCGTCCACGTGGACAACCCCGGCGGTAGCCGGAGCTCGCGGGGAGAAGCGGGGCCCGTCAGGCCTGGATCGGGGGAGCGTAAGACCCGGGTTTGCCGGGACTCGGGTTCGCCATCGTTTTTTGACGACCGCGACTCGGATTTTGACGAGGAGGAGTTTTGTGGGATGTCTGCAGCGGGAGGCCTCGTCAAAATGCAGGCTCGGCCTCGTCATTTTTTTGACGACCTCGTCGGGGATTTCCGAGTCCCCCGTACCCGGGTCTTACGTCTCCCCGACTGGAGGAGGGGGGGCGGCAGCCTCGACCGACTCATCAAGTGGAACTGGGCCCGGTAGGCCAGATGGAAGCGGGGTGGCCGGCTCTCCCCCTCCCCTCCCAGGCGAGCGAGGTGCCCTTGACATCCGCCCTCCGCGCTCTGTCGTCCAAGAGTGCACCCCGGGTGGCCTGCTGGCCTTGCGAGGAGAAGCCGGGCCCGTCTGGCTTGGGGGAGGCGGGATGGCGCTCTCGCCGGTCTGCAACGGGAAGCAGGGCCCGTGGGGCCAGAAGGAAGCGGAGCGGCCGCCCCTTCCCGCTCCCTTACAGGCGAACGAGGCATTCCTAGCATCCGACGTCCAAGTCCTGTCGCCCTCGTGGATAACCCTTGTGGTCATCGGATCCCTCGAGAGAAACTGGGCCCGTTAGGGCAGGAAGGGGCGGGGGCCCCGCGTCATCGTTCTCACCGAGGGGAACGGGGCCCGTTAGGCCGGAATGAATTGGGGCGACAGTCCCCCCCCATCCCCCCGCAGGCGATCGAGGCGCCCCTGGAATCCGAAGTCCGAACCCTGGTGCCCATGCGGGCAACCCTGGTGGTCAGCAGTCCTCACGAGGAGAGGCAGGGCTCGTCGGGCCAGAAGGGGGCGGAGGTTCGGTTTCAGCGTCCTCGCCAAGAGTAGCAGGGCCCGTAGGCCAGAAGCGGGCTGCGCCACGACGACAGGGTTGCAGCCTTCCTTGGCACCTCCCTGCAGCGAGGCGCGAGAAACGGGCCAGGAGAGACAGCCGTCAGCCGCGGCGCAGGCATCGACAACGGGTCTTGCCGCCCACCCCCTCCGACCGATTGACGGTGCGGCGTGAGAACAGCCTGCGCCGGCGGGCGTGGGAGACCCGCCCCCTGTCCGCCCTGTCTCGGACGAGGCTAACAGCCGAGGCCCAGGCGGATTAGCCGCGCGCGGCTCAGGACAGCGTGCCGCCGACTCCTGACCGCCCCCGTCCGTTCCCCCTCTCCCCGCAGCCCTCTGCTTTCCCCCTCTCCGCGCCCTGGCTGCCGGCAGGGTCCGTTTGCCCAGAGGGGGGGCGGGGTGGCAGCCCCGCCCCGTCCTCTCGCAGGCGAACGAGGCACCCTCTGCGTTCGACGTCCGAGCCCGCGCGGCCACGCGGGCACCGGAGCTCGCAGGAGGAGCAGGGCCCGTTTGTTCAGGAGGAAGTGGGTCGACAGCCTCATCTGTCTCAACAAGAGGAACTGGGCCCGTTTGGCCTGAAGGAAGCGGAGTGACAGTCTCCCCCTCCCCTCCCAGGCGAACGAGGCGCCCTTGGCATCCGACCTCCGCGCTCTGGCGTCCAAGGGTTCACCCCTGGTGGCCTGCAGACCTTGCAAGGAGAAGCGGGGCCCGTTTGGCTTGGAGAAGGCGGAATGGCGCCGGCGCCTGTCTTACAGCGGGAACCAGGGCCTGTTGGGCCAGAAGGAAGTGGAGCGGCATTCCCTGCCCGTCCCTTCACCGGCGAACGAGGCGCTCCTTGCATCCGACGTCCATGTCCTGTCGTCCTTGCGGGCAACCCTGGTGGTCATCGGATCCTTCGGCGGTGCTGCAGACCCCCCCATCCTCGCGCAGGCGATCGAGGCACCCTTGGTTCCCGCAGTCCGTGCCCCGACGCCCGCGCGGGCAACCCTGGTGGCCAGCAGACCTCGCAGGGAGAGGCAGGGCCCGTCTGGCCAGAGGGAGACGGAGGTTCGGTCTTAGCGTCCTCACCAAGAGAAGCAAGGCCCGTTAGGCCAGAAGCGGGCTGCGCCGCGGCTTTTGGGTTGCAGCTCTCCTTGGTACCTCCCTGCAGCGAGGCGCGTGGAACGGGCCGGTCGCGACAGCTGTCAGCCGCGGCGCAGGCTCGTCAGCGGGCCCCGCCGCCCGCCCCCCCGACTGATCGACGTGCGGCGGGAGGACAGCATGCGCCGATGGACGTGGGAGGCCCGCCCCCTGTCCGCCCTGTTTCGGTCACCCTCGGCGCGTCTCTCCCCCGCGCCCCCGGGTGCCGTCCCGTGCCGGGGTGGCCCCCCCGCGGCTGGGCTCCCGGTTCCCCTGCCGGAGTCGGTGGGGCCTTCTCCCACCTGCCCCCGGCTTTCGTTCCCGCGCAAATTGCGGTTTCGTCTCCCTTGCCGTCTGTTCGCGTCGGTCGCCTTCCCTGGCGTATCAGCCTCGGGCTGCGCCCCCTCTTTTTGGGGATCGGGTGTGCGACTTTCTTGGCGCCACCACTCGCGCCGCCAGGCCCTGGTTGGCATGTTGGGTCACCTTGAGGTGCTACCCTGGTCACACCGCGGTGCTTTCACGCGCCATTTTGGCCGCTCCGCAGCTTTGCTGTCCAATTCATCCGCGCCCAATTCGTGTCGTGGCGGTTGGTTCACCTGGCGTCGGCCGCCCTGGTACCTTCTCAGCGTTGGGGGTGCTTTCCTTGCATCCAATTCGCTCGCAGCTTGCAGTCCCTGGCCGCCGGCCACCCTGGCAGTCAGACTCCCTGGCCGCCGGCCACCCTGGCAGTCAGACTCCCCCTGCAGCTGTTGCATGCGGGCACGCAATCCACTTGCAGCTTACTGACCCTGGCAGCCGGCCACCCTGGTTGTTTGCTGCCCTCCGCAGCTCGTTGCATGCCGCCCTGCCTCCAATTTACCCGCAGCTTGCGGGCCCTGGCAGTCGGTCGCCCTCGCAGTCAGCCCTTGCAGCTCGTTGCATGCGTGCACCCTGGCAGCAGCCTGCCTTCACTCGCCGGCCTGGCCGCCGAGGTGCCGCGTGAGGCTTCGGCCGATTGGCTTTAGGTTCATTCGTTTTTGCGCGCCCCGCTTTGACTGGACACGCCGTCGGCGCCTTCGCCTGCGGCCGTTGACTAAAAAGTATCCCCACCAGTCAGCCGTGAGTGCGCTCGCTGGATAATTAGGTTTCGCCCGTAGCCCGGGACGACTTCTGACGCCGCCTGCGCCTTCGCTTGCGGCCGCGACCAAAAAGTATCCCCACCAGTGCATCCAGGGGAGTTGAGGTGATCAGGGAAGTGGAGGAGCGTGCAGAAGAACAGTGGGCGGGGGATGCCGTCATATACCCCAAGAGGGGGAGGATGGAGGAGGAATCGTAGTCGTCGTCGTCGTCGGAGGAAGAGGGGGACGAGGAGGAGGATGAGGATGAGGATGGGGATGAGGATGAGGAGGAGGAGGGGGAGGGGGAGGGGGAGGAGGAGGAGGAGGAGGAGGAGGATGAGGAGGAGGATGATGAGGTGGAGTAGGGCGAGGACGAGCAGGACGACACGGAGGTGAATGATGATAAAGATGGAGAGTTGGTTACCTCTTCATCCTCTTGAGGCCTCGTATGGGATCTCTAAGGAGCCTCTTGGAGGCCTCTTGGGGCCGTCTGGGCGCCTCTTGGGGTCCTCTTGGTGCATTCTTGGGAGCTTCAGGGGCGCTCTTGGGGCCATCTTTATCTTTGTGGACACCGATGAGCAAACAGGGTAGCTCCAATTACTTTCCCTCCTCGGGGGCACCGATGATCGCCTCCTGGACCCCTCGTTGGGCGCTTTTGGGGCGCTCTTGGGCGCTCTGGGGGCCGTCCTGGGTCTCTCTTTGGCATCTTGAGGCCTCGGACGGCCATCTTGGAGCATGCTGGGAGCCATCTTGAGGCATCGTGCGCTATCTTGAGCCATCTTTGAGCTTATCTTGGGCTCTCATAAGCCCTGTTGGGGCCGTCTTGGGCCATCTTGGACGCTCCAACGCCTCGCCCCGCCCCCCCCGTCCATTTTCAGGTGAGAGGGTAGGGGGAGGGGTAAACCCTTTCCCGAAGGGGACGAAGGAGGTTGGAAGCAGAGCCCCCCTAGACTATACGCCCAGAGGGCTAGTGGGATTGCAGCAGTTTTGTGGACGGAGGGCCAGCCGCTCTCGGAATGGAGCTCTCGCATTAACGTCGCGCGCATTCTTCTCCTTGAGACGTTGCAGCAGTTTCACGGATGGAGCGGATGGTTTGTGGTTCTCGCTGTAACGTCGCGCGCATTCGTTTCAGCAGTTCGCACCAGTTTCACAGATGGAGGTGGAGATGGTTTTCACAATGTGGCCCTGTGGCCCTTGCGTTAGCAGCGCCATGCGCATTCGCACCAACAGTTTACAGCAGCTTCTCGAATGGAGGGCGATTCCTGTGCCGCGCACATTCGTCTAGGCAGCTTGCAGCATTTTCACGGACGGAGTGCGGCTTATTCTTTGCTTCGCTCATTCCGCCGGCCCGTATTGTGCCATCGCAGGCGTTTGCTTGCGCGTTCGTGGCCTCTTGGAGCCTCGGTGGGGCCGTTTGGGGCCTCTTGGCGCCTCTTTTTATGCCTCTTGGAGAACTCGGGAGGCCTCCAGGGGGCCTCCTGAGCTCTCGTGACGGTCTCTTGGGGGGCTTTCGGCGGGCTCTTGGCGGTATTTGTTGGTCCTCTTGGGGCCTGGGGCCTGACGTTGTTGGTCCTCTTGGGGCCTCACGGGAGCTTATTGGGGCGTCTTGGGGGTGTCTTGGAGAGTCTCTTGGGGCCTCTTTCGGGGTCCTGGGCGCCTTCTGGGGCGGAGGGCTCGATTTTTCAGTTCTCGGTTCCCTTCTTGAGCCCCTCTTGGGCCCGTCTTGGGGCCTCTTGGTCCGCCTTGGGCAGCACTTGGGCCGTCTGGGGGGCGCTCTTGGGCCGCTCCGGGGCCGTCTTGGGAGCCTCGTGGGCCGTCTTGGAGCAGTCTTGAAGGCCTCTTGGGCCCTCTTGGAGCGTCCGGAAGCGAAAAGGCCAGAACGCAAAAAAACATAGAAAAAACAATGAAAATCAACGATTTTGGCAACTTGGGGCCCTCTTCGGAGGCCTCTTGGAAGGCCCTTGGAGCGTCTTGGAGGCCTCTTGGGCTGTCTTGGGGCCATCTGGGGCGTCTTCGGGCGATCTTTGGCCGTCTCGGGCCTCTCTTGGACCGTCTAGAAAGCTTCTCGGGGCCCTCTTGGACCGATCTGGAGCCCTCTTGGACTCCGAAACAGAACTCCGGCATCTCTGACCCGACCTTGCCGGGGACTTGCCGGGACCTTGCCGGGGTACTTTTCGCCCGGGGACCCCCAGGGGCCGCCCCGCGCGCGCGAACTAGAAATACTGTTAACCAGGTACCGGAGATCTTAGCACGCCCTGGCCCGTTGGGCCGGCGAATTTTCACATTGTGGTTCTCGCTTTAGCTTCGCGCAAGTTCATTGTAAAACCGTGCAGCAGTTTCATGGATGGAGGTGGTGTGGGGTGGTTTTCAACATGTGGTTCTCGCTTTAGTGCCGCGCGCAATCGTTTTCAAACGTTTGCAGCAGTTTCACGGATGGGCAGCGGGAGGTTTTCAAAATGTGGCTGCGCCGCGCACGTTCGTCTTCCGCAGTTGCCGCAATGTTTGAGATGGAGGGGGGGAGGGTGGTGGTTGAAGGGTGTGGGTGTTTTCAAAGTGTGGCCTTCGCCTTAACGCCGCGCATACTCGTTTTAAAGCCTCGCACTGTCGTCACGGAGTTTTTTTTTTTTTTGGTTATTTTTGGTTCGTTTTTTGGTCAAAGTGGGGTTCTCATCTTATCGCCGCAAACAGTCGTTTCACATTCTTGCAAGAGTTTGAGGAATTGAGCATTGCTTGTTTCCAAACTGTGGCTCTCGCCTCGGCTTCGCGCGCATTCGTTTTTCAATTCGACGTTGAGCAGGCGGGGAGATGGCTCTTTCTCCCAAACTGAGTTGCTGCTTGAGACTTCGCTAAGTGGAAAGACTGGAAGCTCCAACGTGCGTAGGGCTGCAGGGATCTATGGCGATTCTTTGTTTCAGTGGAGCTTTCGCTTGGAACTTTCTCGAAGCTCATGCCCACAAGTGCAAAATGTGTGCATTCGTTGCACGGTGGGAGGGTCCTTCGAAGGGGGGACCTCGCTGGACACCTCGTTGAACTGTGCGATATTTTTTTCGCTCTCTTGGATGCGCGTTAGAGAGATCAAGGCATGTCTTGTTCAAAGCGTGACCATCGCCCAAATCCCAACCTTGCTGGTATTTGCGCCTTCTGTAGTGAGAAGGAGGACTCAGAGGGACGTGCGAGGATGATACTTCTGCCGGGAAGGAGTACTGCAGCATCGGTTGCGCATGTTTGATTCATTATGGTTTTCGTCCTTTTCCTCATCGTCGTCGTCGTCGTCCTCCTCCTCCTCCTTTCGTCGTCGTCCCTCTCCTCGTGTTCGCTCTCGTTGCTTCAGTGGCCCGGAGGAGTGCTTCACCCTGTCATGGGCTAAGATCCGCGAGCGGCGCCTGGGCGAGCTCCGCAACGCGAAGTCCAAGCTCGGCAGGCCTGGCCCCGACCGCCTCGTCCGCGCGATCCCGCGGCCGCGAGGAGCGTTGTCGTCGTCGCCGTCGCCGTCGTTGTCGTCGTCGTCGTCGTCCTCGTCGTCCTCCTCATCGTCCTCCTCGTCCTCCCCGTCCTCGTCCTGCTTGGTCCTCGTCGTTGTCCTCCTCCACTTCATCCTCCTCAACGTCCTCTGTCATCGTTGCGTCGTCGCTGCGTCGTCGTCGCGCCGTCGTCGTGTTGGTTCGAGCTTTGAGCTTCGAGGCTTCGGGTGCTTTCAGGGCCTCCAGGGGCGCTCTCGTCGCCGCGGCTGGATTCGAATTGAAATTCTTACCAGAACGCACCTTAGGAGAGGTTTGGGGGCTCGTTGTCGTCGTCGTGGTCGCGGCGTCGCGTCGTCCTCGCCCCACCCCCACCTCCATCGATACTTCTTTTGCAATTTGTTGGTGGGGCCTACCACCCGGGGCGCCCTCGTCGCCTCGGCTGGATTCCCTTCGCACTCTGGGCAGAATGCGCACCCGCAGAGGTCCGGTGGCCGATGTTCGACCCCCCGAGCCTAGACCTCGGACGTCTTGAAAAAATGAAGACGGTGTTTTGCCATCATTCTTGGCGCTTGGAGGCCGTTTTGGTTCCCCGAGGCCGTCAACGAATCCAGAACTCAGGATGGAACGCCGTCGTTGCGGAGGTAGTCTTCTGTATTTCTGGGAACTCCGTATTGAAAGGACCACGACATTGGAGGTCAGGGTCTCTCTTCTTCTTCCTCCTCCCTTCCCTTCCCTCCCTTCTTCCCTCCCTCCCTCCTCCTCTCTCTCCCTCCCTGCCCTCTTCCGTCCTCCATCTTCCCGCCTCCCGTCTCCGTCTCGTCATCCTCATTTCTCCGTTGAGAGGCTCTGGCGAGGTCCAGGTGCTGGATGCTGTGCCTGGTTGGCCAATTCTCGATGCCCAGCGCAGGGATTATGTAGTGTAGGAGATCCTCTATCATTACCTTCCTTGCCAATATCTCTTCGGCACCACGACTGCAGGCCGAACGCAGGGGTTCGCAGGGGTTCGCAGGGGACCCGCTCCTCCTCCTCCTCCTCCTCCTCCTGCTCCTCCTCCTCCTCCCTTTCCTCCTCCTCCTCCTCCTCCTCCTCCTTCTCCCTTCCTCCCTTCTCCCTCATCCCACCCTCATCTACTCTCGACCCGCGCCGCCCCCCGCGCGGCCATCTCTCTCCGGGCGGGGGGCGTTGACGGACGGTGCTGAGCGATTGATGGTGATGTTGGTGATGACGATATGGGAATGACGATGACTGAGGATGATGACGACGGTGATCATTCGGCATAATGATCGACGCATCGAGCGAGGGCAGGGGGAGGTGGAGAGGAGAGGAGGCGGACGCGGTCCGTGGGGCGCTACCCGGGGTGGTGGAGCGACGGCGGAGGAGGCGCTGGAGGAGGAGGAGGGGGGCTCGGAGGAGGAGGTGGACGGGCGGAGCGAGGGGGAGCGAAGCTAGGAGCGAGGGGAGGAGGTGGTAGCGAGGAGGGGAGGAAGGGACGGCGGCGGCGAGGAGGGCAGAAGGAGGTAGGAGAAAGAGGAGCGAGGCGCGGATGGGGCGGGGCCGAGCGGGGGCGGGACGGAACGGAGGGAGGAGAGGAGAGAGGAGGAGGAGGAGGAGGGAGGAGGAGGAGGTGGAGGAGGAGGAGGAGGCAGGTGCGCAGGGGGAGGGGAGGAGGAGGAGAGGAGGAGGGGTCGAGAGGGGAGGAGGAGATGGAGGAGGAGGAGGGGAGGAGAGCGCGGAGGCGGTGGAGGAGGCGGAGGAGGTGGACGAGGCAGGAGTGGAGGAGTGGAGAGGAAGGAGGAGGGAGGAGGCGCGGTGGCTGGAGGAGGATGGAGCGCTGGCGGAGGAGGAGGAGGAGGACGAGGACGCGAGGAGCGGCTGGGAGGAGGAGGAGCGAGGCAGGAGGTCGGTGTCAGGAGCAGCGAGGTCAGGAGAAGGGATGAGGTAGCGGAGGCGCGCTGGCAGGCGGAGGTGGAGGAGGAGGAGGAGGAGGAGGAGGAGGATGAGGAGGAGGATGAGGAGGAGGAGGAGGAGGAGGCGGAGGAGGCGGAGGAGGAGGAGGAGGAGGAGGAGGAGGATACTATTAATAATAAGAATATTAATAAGACTAAGAGGAATAATAAGAATAATAGTACGAAGAAGAATAATACGAATAACAATACGAAGACTACTAAGAAGAATAATAGGAATAATGACAATAATAAGAAGAATAATAAGAATAATAATACTAATAATACTA